>OY855916.1:21138411-21553411 GCA_963693305.1 Meandrina meandrites | reverse complement strand
TTCAGCCATCGTTTTGAAGCAGCGGTTACGAACAACAGCCAACCTCCTGGTCTTAAACCTTGCTGCGGCAGATTTCATTTTCGTGGCGCTCTACGCTCCGACACAGCTCTCCTTTTTCGAGAACAACTACAGCTGGGAGATGGGCGACGCTGTTTGTAAGCTTTCGTATGCAGTCTTGCCAGCTTGCCTTTGCTCCACTGTGGAAACTTTGTTGTGCATTGCGCTACTGCGTTACAAAGCTGTAGCCAATCCGTTTCACGTGCGTGTCGGTATGACTTATAAGACAACTGCCATCGTGATAGCTGTTATATGGCTCTCTTCTTTACTTACGGGATTACCCGTTCTTCTTGTGGCGAAAACCATCCAGTACCAAGACAAGGTATTCTGTGACGAAGTTTGGCCCTTGGACAAACCGTACGGCCAGATTTACTGGGTTTCAATCTTCCTCATCCAGTACGCTGTTCCACTTGTGGTTATCGTATTTCTGTCCATTGCCACAGTTTTGAAAGTGAAGCAAAGCCGTGCACGCGTGTTGCCAAGCTCGTTGACCACTAATAACGACGATAATTCCATTGCTAATGTCATGAACGCCAGTGTAAGACAAAGGCGAAGGCGAGAAAACAACATGTCGAAGATGTTAACAGGTTTGGTTATATTGTATGGCATTTGTATGCTTCCCCAACACGTCGTGTTTTTCTGGCTTACATATGGCGACCTGAAGAAGCAAGACTACTCTCTGTACATTTTTACCATCGCTAATATCTTTCCTATTGCCAATAGCGCGTTAAACCCTCTTATATACGGCAGTTTGCACAAAGAGTTGAAAGCTGGTTTTAAAAACTGTTTTAAATGCGCTTAAAAGGACTATGTGTATGACTGTCACTTGGTGTAGCTATTGAGACATGAACGGCGCTCTTCAAATTTGAAGCTGCCCTGTTTTAATCTCGGCATCAATAACAGCGATCGTCTTGGTTTCAAGTAGCGGAAAACGAGATTTTTCCATTCGTCAAATCACTGTACTAAAACGCATATGTTAACGAGAGTTACCACTTAGACAGAGCAATGAACCAACAGCAGTTGAGAGAAAGAAGCAATCTTTGAGGAAGACGTCACAATTAACCTGATTTCACAAGGAATCTGCTTAGTCAAGGCGGTTAGAACAATGAAGAGATAAAGTCAATTGACTTGATAACAACCATATTGTCTAAAAACGTGTAACTTAAGAGCTTACTAATACGATGCTGAATTTAAATTCACAATGATATAAGTCGGATTAAAGGCCTCTAGTTCCGTCGCTAGCCTATGTAAGATCTTCGCTTAAAATTGTTAAAGGATGATATCAATGTATCCCTTGCCAACTAAGCAAGGAGCTGTTTCTTTTTTTCCCTTTCGCTCTCTTTCTGGGGCCAAGTTTTAGCTTTAATACAACAGAAGCAGAAGTCGTATGATGAAAACTGATAGATCAGCAGTGGCCAATATTCTTGTATTCCTTCAAGTTTAAGACTAAAAAATTGATTTCTTTTCCTGTCATGTGAAATTGTAATGTTTATTCATTAGAGTTACTTCCATTCTTTTAACGATGCATTAGTGTTAGCGGGTATTTCCTATAAAGTGTAATTCACGCCGGAAATGATAATAACTGAAAAGCTTATGGACCATAACTATTAGATTTAATCAAGAAAGCAACCGCTCAATAAAGGTACCGCTCTATCTTGCGTTGAGAGACATTGGTTGCGAATTTCCAAAGCACTCCAAGCGAAACTTAAAAATAAGTGAGCCATGCGTTTCCATTTTATACATTGTAATCCATTTTTTATCGGGTCGGGAAGCACCTCTCGGAAGGCCCTCACATGACTGGCTCACTACCCCTCGAGAGAACAACATGTCTAGAACAAACAACCAGATGCACACTCTTTATTGCAAGCATCACAAAGTGTCCTCACTAATAAAAGTTCACCTAAACACACATAATTCGGTCAAATATGAAGTAGTTTGAAAATGGTCAATAACCCAGTCATAGATGAAGTACTTGCTGAACAATGCCTGCGTTCAATCCTGGACATAGGTGCAAACAACAGGAACAATGACCTTAGCCCCGGGGGGGGGGGGGGGGGGGGGGTACTCCCATATATGGGCTATATAGGTATGTGCCGCGGGATAGGGTATGATTTTTGAGGTTCTCGGTCCTTAAATAGGGTATCATTTTTGCTCCTTTTGGCATTGTGTTCCCGCTGTTATCCTTAGATAGGGTACCTAAATTCTATCAGCTAAAATAAATGCCAAACTATCCGTTCAACTAGTAGCAAAGCGATTTTGTAAAGATTTGTGTTTTGCCGTGTGAAGTTAACCGTTATTTGGATCGTCACCCATCGCTTCTCCTCTCCTTGAATAGGGTGTCATTTTTCGGGTTTGAGCCTTAAAAAGGGTATCAATTTTCGTTTTCTTTATCCTTAAATAGGGTCAGGGTTTAAGAACCTTCGCGGCACACCCCTATCCGAAATTTATGGGAGTACCCCCCCCCCCCCCCCCCCGGGCCCTTAGCAAAACAATACATCAGTAGAAGACCATAAGAATTACAAGCTTATGGGAGTAGCTAATTTACTTTTTTTATCCTCTCTTTTCTTACTCGTATCAAATTCCTGATGAATTCTTATAATTTGCGAGTACTTTTGCACAAAATAAAAACACGATCGGTGCGCCGGTTTCCTAGTGTTTTGGTTCGCTTTTAAGGTTAGTTTTGCAAAGAGAAGAGAATCAGTGGGGGGTCTCTTTTCAAAATAATAAAATGGAAAAATAGATAAGATTTCTCACATCGTTAAGCTATGTACACTAATGAATTTTTGTTTTATTCAGTGCTGTTATTGAATCAGTGTATAAACTGCCATGTCTGTCCCGATTTATCTAATGCAATTTGTGATTCTTTGCACGTACTATTATGAAATATACTAATCAACTGAAAGTAATCTTTTGCGACATATTTTTAATTCCTATTCACACTTCTGTCAGATTTGGTGCCAAAATTGATTGGGCACGGAAATTAGTAATCTTTAAAAGAAAACATTCCCTAATAAGACATCTTTACACATCTTTTCATGAGAAACTACATGCATATTCTATCACATATTTTTCAATAGTAAATCTATTTTCATTTGTCGGAAACATGAAAAGTAAAATCCGCTTTCCTTTCTCGGATCATTACGAGCAGCATCAGCTGGGCACTGTACCACTGTGTTTCTCAAAAACTGTAATCAGTTCAACATTGATCAGTCGAAGAACAATTGTCGTTTCATTTTCCACAGCCTCTTAGAAGTACATCGAAGGTTTTCCGGCTCTTACTGTGCAATCAGAATTTGTCATGTCAACATGTTGTCATGTGAGACGTCATGTCGCTTGGCAACAAGTCTGTGTATACCGCTGGCTTATTTAATTCTCGGAGACGGATTTTCTCATATCGTTCCAAGGGCCCCTCTACTTTCCGTCCCAGGTTGCGGAACTCCGAGGAAAAAAATGTACTTTCTCCCCAAATGTGGACTCGGACGATAGCACTGCTCCATACGCAGGCTGAAACTGAATTGAATATTTAACGCTCTATTTTAAAAGCACTGGGTTGTACTCGCTTTGGGTGACCTGAGTTAATTCAATAGACAATTTATCAGAATCTTTATTTACAATCTCATCGACCGTAACCAGGGCTCGAAAAGGCTCACTCGTGCTCACTCGCTCGATGGTCAAGGGCCAAACAAGTTGTCTGTCAACTAAATCATAAAACAATAAACTAAGACAAGCATGCAATTGTCTAGTCTCCTTCGCAGCCGTTTTTAGTGTCGTCACGCAACGCTCCTCCCCACAGAAGCGTGGTGGGGAGGAGCGTTGCGTGACGACACTAAAAACGGCTGCGAAGGAGACTAGCAATTGTCCCCCTGCAAGAAAAATGTGAAAACTGTAGTTTTTCCATTTAAGCATACTTTATTAATAACTCCAGTGCTGTGTGTGAAGCATGTCTCAGTATTTACTTCACGTGTAATTTCGTGTTCGTTTTAATTTTCTGCAGTGAACAGTTCACCGTATGGAAGATACTTTGGTGTTTTCCTTCCTGGGAAAGTGAAGTTCTTAGATTGTCCCTGTCAAGCTGTAGAGAAGAGGTAAGACAAACATGTAGACATGCCTGTCATAGGTTGATTGATTGATTAATTGATTGATTGATTGATTGATTGATTGATTGATTGATTCATTCATTCATTCATTCATTCATTCATTCATTCATTCATTCATTGATCGAAGAACACTAGAGATAAAATGTATCAAACTCTTGACTTTAAGTCGTGTTTTCTCTCTGTTTTCTATGGTGTTTTTATCTTATGTTCTGAAATTCCTGTCGTATTTTATGACAGCATATTGCATGCCTGTAGTTTCTTTATTTGTTAAATGATAGAATGATAAACTCTTGATTTTGGATAGGTGCTGGATGGATGTACTGTTATGCTGTGCTGGTTTCATGTTCCTCCTTTGTCAGACAAATATATTTCCTTAAAGGTAAGAAACTACTGGGAGACTGGGTAATAGCCCATTTTGCAAGGACGCATGGGATCGTTCTGCAAGTAGAGTGAAGCCTCGCTAATCCATTCGCCAGCAGGCCACATTTAAAGACGCTAAAGCTCAACACTTGTATGTTGTTCCTTGTTTCAGTATATGTTGTGGTTCAGTTTAACCGTTGGTACAATCTGGTCAGTTTTCTTGTGTTTTATGCAAAGGAAGATACCAAATTGTAAAAGGGTAAAAATACACAGCATGCTGTATGACAGGGACGGAGAAATACAGTTGCAGCGACAGGGACTTCAATTTGAATGCAATTTGTTTTTTAAGAAATGAAATTATAGCGCTCCAAGGAAACGGTCTAGTTTTCAGTTTTCTCGAAGTCTTCTCTAATGTTTTGCAGGCAGCATTGAAAGAAATTCTTCATCCCTTACGTCTTCTCAAGTCAAAGAGCAAGCTACAGTTTGCAGATGTTCAATATATTTTGTTTACAAGTCCTGTGCTACGAGCCACGGAGGCGGCCATTTTATTGGGAAGAGTAATGCTGGTGTTCCTGTGCGATGCCCATGGTGGACACTTGGTGTTCAGAGATGTTATACAAATGGCAAGTTTTTATGATAGTTCTTTTTTAACTTCATAATTGTAAGATTAAGTAATATTTACAGAAAACTGGCAATAGGACAAGCGTCGATTTTTGAATGAGAAATTTTTTGCCGCTGAAGGATATACCCGCCACTAGTTAATTTATTGGTGCAGCATGATGGTACCAAATGTGTTGATACCGAGAATCTCCTGATATAACAAATCACCTGATATCGCTGCAAACGTTAATGTAGCAACGATTCGTTTCTTTATATTTTAGCTCACGCCGAGTTTTCCCGCTGTTATGCGTTTGTCCTTTGTGTTGGACGGCTTGGAAAATACTAGTTTGGAGATGAAATCAACATCTGCGTCGTCAACTGAGCCGAAGAAAGCAAGGCTCCTTTTGATCAAAGAAATCTCTGAACTGCTTGACCACGCAAGGAGACAAGTTGGAGTGGCGCCTTCGCTAGACTTGGCTGTGACAACGGAATCGGAGATAATAAGTGGCAGTGATACACCAATCAAAGATCTCCTGACAAGAACTGAACAGCTTATTAACGTTTTAAGAGCTGAATAGAACTGAATCAGAGATAATAACTGAGTGTCACACACCAGCTTAATAACGCTAAGTAACGCTTTACAAGTTGAAGCCGTAGACACCTCCCTACAAATTCTGTAGCACAATCTTCATTGCAAATGATCAAAAATTAGCTAGTTCTTTTCCATCAACTCTTGTCGTAAAAAGAAGTTCCAATACACCAAAGATGAATCGAAAGTGCTGCAGGAGAAGGCATTTGTGAGTGTATGAATAAAACGTTTCCTGGTAAACATACCTTGGCAACATAATGGTGGTATGGACCTGACCTCTCTTTCTCTCATTTACAGCTCGTCAGGAGGAAGATATTAACTTAGGGTGACTGGCCTTGGAGAGACAGATTATTAAATGTAACGTTTAAACTGTCGAGATGTCGAAACTCAAGAATTCTATTGAATATTTGAGCATCACATGCAGAAAACAGACAACAAATGCTGGTTATGAAAGTGATTTTCGTCAAATCCATGAGCTTTTATTTAAGACACTGTGAGACGTGCTCTGCCGCATGACGACATGACACAAGTCAGCGCTAAATTGCCTTGAAGCCAAAAGGCCATGAAAGCGAGACAATTTTTCTTACATCTTGCAACGAAATTTTTATTTGAATGAACCAATCAGAGCACGATCTTCGCTTTCCAGTAGGGACGTTGCAAGTTGCGAACAAAACTTGCGAACGTTTGTCACACCCTCGGCCGCTTGCAACATTTTTAACGCCCAGTTCAGACGCCGTGCTTCTGCCGTGCCGAACTAAATTCAGGAATTAAGTTCGGCAAAAGCACGGCAGAAGTACGGCGGCTGAATCAAACTGAAAATTAAGTTCGGCAAAGCAATTAAGTTTGACAAGCTCTGCCGTGCTACACGACTCTGGCACGACAGCGATTCAAACGTCGCGCTTCTGCCGTGCCAAACAAAATTCATAAATCAGTTATATTAAATATATTTTAACAGGGGTATAGTTACGGCGCCATTTTTGTTTGATTATCGCTGACTAATTGTTACGTGACTTCAATAAATCCTGAATTTGGCACGACTCTGGCTCGATGTCTGAATCACAGTCGTGTTTGTGCCGTACTACAGTCGAACCTATTGCAATTAAGTTCGGCACGGTAGAAGCACGATGTCTGAACTGGGTCTAAGTCGTCACGTTTCATTGCAAATTGCAAGGAAAATTGCTTCGTGCAACATGGCTTAAACTATGAGAAGATAGGCTCACACTTGCAATCTCTGAAACAGAGCTTGGAGAGTGGATACACCATTATAAGACGGACACTTAAAAACCGAGACCTGTTGTTGGTCCTGTTCCTGCCGTTTTTAGTCATTTTACTGTAACTAAATTTCCTAATTAGACGGACTCCTCTCTAAGACGGGCAGTTGGATCCGGTCCCGACGGTGTCCGTCTTAGAGAGAGTTGACTGCATTGTGGAAGTATAAGGGTTTGGCTAACTGTTGGAAAGGAATTTTGGGCTCGGGAAGCAGGAGCCTGGGGATACTCTTTAAAAATTCGTGTGGGGTGTGTGCGGCATGCTTCAAGAAACCCCTTTACCCTATTTTAGACCAAAATATACGATTTTCCCCACCCTATTTTAGATCTGACCCCAAAATCGATAACCTATTTCAGACCATATTGTATCCAGGGACTGCTTCGGTTTGCATGCCTAAAAATTATCAAGGGCCTCATATTCCTAACTTACACTTCTCAAGGGGTGCATGATCAGAACGATAAGAATAGTTTCTTCCAAAAGTTGCTAACTAGAGTCACCAGAGTGCACAAACCCTATTTCAGACCAAAATGGTAATAATCTATACCCTATTTCAGACCAAAAGGGCTCGATTACCATACAGTTTGGCTTTGGGGCCACACATACGTATATAGCTTATGTAAGGGAGTAACCCCCTGGAGCAGAAGTTCGTGTGGCGGGGAGTAGTGACTTGCCTTGATTAAAAGGCCGTATAGAAACAAAAGCCGCTAATGGAGTTGCAATTATTTCAGCGCCAAAACTCAATATTAATGATATAATTTACATTCTGAATGTTACCTTTTTAGCTACATTTTGGGTCAAAAATTAATAATTAAGCTATATAGTTAATTATTAATAGTCCATTAACTGACAACTGACAAATGGCCTAAAATTTAACTGATAACTGACAAATGGCCAAAACAACTGATATTTGTAACCCCCCATCCAGACCCTCTTTACAAGTAGTCTATAATAATAGTAGTATTTATTAATAAATTAAATAGGTCTCTCCGCCAAGGGAAATTATTTGCCCTATGCTCAATTCAAGATGGCGTTATTAATAATAATAATAATAATAAAAAGAAAATTCAGCAACTTAATGAATTTGAAACAATACTAGGTTTTATTCTCTATTAACACAACCGAACCACCAGCCAGCTTGTGGGTCAAGAAGAGTATAAGAGTGTTGGCGGTTCGAAGGGACGGAATTTTCATCACCCCTGTTCCCCGCCACGCCGGTGCATTGGAGCAAGATACAGCCCATCTTCACCTGGCGTCCCCTTCTTTCTCCGCCCCCACCCCCCCCCCCCCCCCCTCCCCTACCCCCGCCTTTTGAGTAACTACCAGCTACCCGAAAACCTAATTTTAAGCGCACAAAGTTTGCTACCTGAATGTGTAAATATGTTAACGAACATCTTTCATTACCACGCGGCTTCTTCGAAAATTCTCGCCGGATTAGATTATACTTTTTTTTTCATTTTTTTAAGGCCATATTCCAAAAGGCATTTCAAAATCATATTCCGATATGTACTTAAAGTTAACAAATCTTCATTATTAGCAAGTCAGAGGTTATGACCTCAACGTAACGCGAACGCATGTTGCACAGGGATCACACATTTCGAGATCGCGATTTTGACCGACTGTTTCTACGACTTTTGACAATTTACCTTATAATGGTATAATAATAATAATAATAATAATAATAATAATAATAATTATTATTATTATTATTATTATTATTATTATTATTATTATTATTATTATTATAATGATGATGATGACGATGACGACGACGACGACGACGACGACGACGACGATGATGATGATGATGATGATGATGATGATGATGATGATGATGATGATGATGATGATGTGATATGACATACGGTTCATGGTTTCTAACAGTTTGTTTACCGGCTTATTTACCGTCTCAGAGTCAAACCTCGTATCTACTAATGCTTTTTTCTTATATTTTAAAATTATGAATGAAATAACCCAGGTGTGTACCACCTGAATAAAAGCTGTTGTATGTGGTAGTGTTTTTTATCGATATTTTTTGTGTAAGACCACCACCCCTACAGCAGTGGAGTCCCGTTAAAACGAAGTCCCAGAGATAACGACCAGAACAATATTCTTCAGCCTGGTTAAAGGTAATAAGAGTAAAATGTATGGAAAGGTTATAATGAAACCCCATTATAATGAACACCGTTTCCCAGGGTTAACCGTAAACTACTTTAGGACACTTCAGTATAGCTCGTGCTTAATACATAAGCGTCACTCGAGTCCTCTCTTTCTCCTCTCTAACCTTAAGAGGTGGCCTTTTCTTTCAAAAATTAACATGTATTTGGGCGCACTTGTTATTACCATTAGCCCTTAACGTCTAAGTCCTATCAACAATGATGACAAAAGAAATGACAAAAATGGTCAACTAGCGGAAAATGAGAAAGATGTTGTAATTAGATACTGGGAAAATGTGTCACATTCTGGGTCCCCCCCCCCCCCCCAAAAAAAAAAAAAAGAAAAAAAGAAAAGAATTTAAGCCTATAAATTTCCGTAAACCAAGTACACTCGTCGGATACTCTGCCACAGAAAACCAGTAGACTCGTGGGGACGATAGGCCATACGCTGACAAATAAGCCAAATTGGTTCTGAAGCATGAAGCGGCTAGGAGTATTGCTACTCCCCCTGGATGGGATGCTAGCCAATCGCAGGTTACTACCCAGCATTCTTTCAGCTTGCCCCAACAAATCGCCAGTACCCATTTATACTCCTGCAGAGATTCACTGTGAGAGTAAAGTGTCTTGCCAAAGAACACAACAAAACGATTCCAGCCAGGCCTCGATCCTGGACCGCCCGATCCGGAGTCCAGCGCGTAAACCATTAGGCCACTGCGCCTCCAACGACTCTGATAAACATACCGGATATAGGGTCTTTCGTTCATCGATTTACCACCATATTCTCAACAGGAACGTTAAGAGAAATGTGCGTATGGCAATCAATAAGGATTATTATAATAAAGGGTCCGAAAGGGGACGGAGAGGAGCCTGGAGCATTATCATTTTGCGGCTTGGAGCCCTAATATCATTTTGCCCTAAACATCTTTAGGACCCTGACGATAGTTGGCGCTTGATACTGTATTTTTCAAATACTTTAAATTTAATTAATTAATTAATTAATTACTACGTGATAAGTTTTATCATGGTAATAATTGCTTACTACAGTACTGTCTCCTTCTCACAAATGGTTTCACTGCCATCTGAACCAGCATGTTCAATCCTCTTCTCTTTCCGGATTCTAGCACTATCCATACCTCCCTGCACTAAAAGACATTCTTGATCATCATTGGCTGGCAGATTGTATCCTTGGTTACACGACGTCGAGTCCCGGATGTCACCTTGTTTAAATTCCTTTAATTTCATTTTCGGGACTGGTGACATCAAGGTTTCCCTTCCGTTTTTCCATTCCTTAAGCAAAGGCTGACCGCGTCCGTGTTTTTTCTCTGTCATTTCTGCTCCTGACACCGTTTGTCTCTGGAAGAGTTCTCTGCGAGTGGTCTTCTTGAGACATGCGCAGCAAAACAAACCGTTGAAAACTGCCTTAAATTCCTTGTTTAGTGTCCCATATGCAATTGCGTTTAGAGCACTGTTTGCTATCGGAAAGATGTTGGCAATAGTGTTAGCCATCTCCCTGTAGTTCTCACTCAAGTTACCGTATCTGTGCCAAAACGTAAATACGACATGTTGAGGCAGCATGCAAATGGCGTACAACAAGACTAGTGCAATCAGCATGTTTGTAATCCGCTGTGTTTGCTTGGCGCGTTTTCGAATGGTCTTCCTGAATACTTCGCTTTGTGCGCACGTCTCCATGCCAGCCGGGAGGGAATTTTTCCTCAGAGTATGTGCTGTAATGCCTGCTAGGAACGCAATGATGCACAGTGGTAAAAGATACTGGAACACAAACATTGACAACCAGTATGCATCCGATGCGATATCCGATGGCCAGCCTTCCTGGCAGTGCAGTACTCCAGGTTTTGGCGAGGATATGGTGATAACGAGTGGAAGCGGTAAAGCCGTCAGAACTGAAACAACCCAAATAGCTGCTACAATCAGAATCACCGTCTTCCTGGTGAGCTTGGACTTTACTGGAAATACAATTGCACGGTATCTGTCGGCAGTGATAGCCAGTAGAGTACCAATGGACACAGAGAGCGACAGAGGAAGTATTATGTAAACAAGGTAGCACATGAAACCTCCAAGAACCCAATTATAACAGTTTTCAAAAACAATCATTTGTGTTGGAACGTAGACAATCACCAGAATCAGGTCGTGGAATGCTAAATTGAATGTAAACATGTTACAACTAGTTTGCATTCCTTTGCGTTTGAGAATAGCTATGCAGACTACCGCGTTTCCAAATATTCCGAGAATAAATATTGTTACGTAAGCCAGCCGTACAATCCAGTGTAGATACGTTGACTCGGAATTACATTCAGCATCAAACGAGGTTGTATTGTTCATCGTGGTCGTTAGTGTGGCCAGCGAGATTAGGCGAACTGACAGTATATTTAGAGAACAACCACCGAAATTACCGATATTCTTGCTTGGGTGTTATGACCGCTAAACAGATTTTCCAGTTGGTCTTTAGTAAGTTGCGGTGCTTTGCCAGGCCTAGAGATAAAAGAATTACGAAAGATCATTAGCGCTTCGTGGTTTATGTAAATGCACGCCAATTTCACGACATAATAAAACGTACTCTATAGTTGCTTCCAGATCCTAACAAGGAAGATTTTAATGAGGTCAAAAATAGTTGTCTTTAAACCACATATGTGTTCACAAAAAGCTTCATTTCGCATGTATAGCCAGGGGCAAACGAGTACGAGAGTTGATGAGATTTCAAACTGAAACACTCATGCACTGTCAACGACTCTCATGCTCTCTCGTCGACTTTGGACGTGCTCAAATTTTTCATGAGGATCGATGAGAGTTTCCTTCCGTTTGTAGTCGTTTTTTGACGGACCCTCGACAGAAGCCCTTGCCGGGAGGCGAAAGTGTACTGCGACACGTTCAAAGCGATAATCACGTGCAAAGCCATCGCCAACGGGTGAATGACTTGAGGGCACAAAAAGCATCTTGATGGGTTTATCTTAATAAGCATTCGATTTCTGCCAGGTCCTTAACCACAGGAGTGTCATTAACGGTGTCAACAAGCATGTGACAATAATCCTTTCGTTTCAAATGAGAAGTAGGGGGCGGAGAAGGAGAAGAAGGGATTTTCACAAGAGCGCAATCCAGTAATCTTTCAGATTATCTAAGATTGGATGAAAACAACCTGGGCAGTTCTCAGAGTATATCATCGAGTGGCGAGTCGCGAGGCCCTAACAACGTGGTTATTCAAAATGGAATGTTTTCAAATAGTCGTATCCATAGTCAAAACTCATAACAATTCTGTCCAAAGAGGAAAGGTGCAACGCGGTCAGCCCTATATGTGAAGCACCGACCCGTTAAACAAGGCTAGACCACAACACCGGAAAGTCCGTGTCCTACACTTTGCGATATGTGCAGTGTGAGTTAGTGTGGGTTCTTTAACGTCCCCTGCCGATAATATAACACTGAAGATACAGGAGATGGGGCCTAAGGTTTATAGTCCTTACCCAAGAAGTCTAGAACGTCTAACCATTTACAGATGTAGTCACAAAGGCAGCACGTTGTCCTTAGTTATTTTAAGACCCTGAGTGTTGGTCCGGTCAGGGGCTCGAATCCTCGACCTCCCGCACAGAAGTTCGGCACTCAACCAATTGAGCTAACCAGGCGGCGGTTTATAATAATAACCCGTCGTTTACAAAATAGAGTAAAATCTGTATTTACTTTACCAAGTCGGAAATTTTGAAAGGAAACGCTGTAAATAAGAAACTAACAGTTATCGGTTTTTTAGCCTATAATTTGGAGAATATGCCAAAGATAAATCGATCAGTCTTTTTCGGCTGAACAGAAAATACGTGATCTGAGAAGAATGGCCACTTTGGAGACGAAAAATGACCGCCCACTTCGCAAAGTGGCTTTATACAGCTTTCAAAACATTTGGCTGATTTTTTGACAGAGTTTTAACAAATGTTCTGTCATTTGACATGCGACAGAATGTGTCATCTTAGTTAAACACTTTTAGAACCTGAGCATAGAATAAATAAAGCGACTATTCTTCTGCCAACGCCACTTGCGTAATGAATTCTGGCAGAATTCTGCAAAATGTGATCAGCTGCCTTAAGGCGGGGGTACACCTGAGGCTTGTTTTTCCACCGCTAAACTTGGTTTAATGCGAATATCTCGTCTGCGTTTCAAGTAATCCAGAAGGTCTATGCTCATTTCAAAAAGCTATGTTAAGCGGTGTTTTGTAAATTTTTTGGTGATTTTTGGGGATGTTTGGAAAGAGAAAGTTTTTCTCAAAGGATTAGTAAAATTTGGAGAAATAAGAAATATTAAAGATTTAATGTGATTTTAAAATTAGAATTTGAAGTTAAAAATTAGTGTATGGACACCCAAACAGTCCCCTGACAACCTGGGGTGCTCTTGCGTGGGAGTCAACTGTCTGGTGGTGTTTCAAAAATAATTTTCTTTCTTCTATCCCTTCCTTAAACCTCTTAAAATTTCACTCAAAATCGGGTATACCCCCATCTTAACAGCTACAGTGTCCCGAATGACTATCGAAAGTCCTCTTTCCTTGTTTCCAAATTATATTCCCAAATGCCACCAAATATAGAAATAAATAAGATAAAACGATTCTACAGGAAAATCCATTGCCTCACGAGGGAATTCCACGTTAAATTTCACGCGAAAAACCGATATCGCGCGAATCGCGAAGCGATGAGTGCGATATCGGTTTTTCAAGTGAAATTTAACGTGGAATTAACGAGTCAGGTAATGGATTTTCCTTGAATCGCATAACCTTTTTAAAATGAAAATGTAGTGGATGTTGCGAATTTTAGCGCAGCCTCACTGTCAAGTCGCAATACCGCGCTGAATACCCTCGCATCTCTAGCCAATCAATGCGCGAGAATTCTTTGATCTATGCGATTCTATCCAGCAGAGTATTCTGGGGAAGAAGTATACGATGACAAGGATGGAAATGGATTACTGTTCGTCGAATTTGTTTTGGTGACAAGATGTCCGGTGAAATTCTAGTCATATTTTTTATATATTACATATCATATTTACATGATAGAGCGGTTTTACTTAACCTGTGAAAAAGTAAATAAACTTTTAGATAGTATTACACACCAATTCCATTGTTTTCTTTTGTTAAGTGTTGACTATGACGCACTAATTGTTACATGTTGTTTCACAGGTCGAGAAAACCACTCTATATATCATACATCATATTTTTGTATATCTTTGCTTTCACCAATTTTGGTGAATTTCTTTTTTTCAATTTCAAGATAATAACGGCAAGTTAATAGCCAGCTCCCAGCCATATATGCCATCCGGGACACTGTCCCTTTTAAAGCCAGCTTAATTTACAACCGTTTTTTGAACAGATCTAGATCCTTCCTATTTTGATAATTTGAGTATAAAATATATTGTGATCCGTTGAGTATAAAAGAAAAAAATAGTTCGATAGGTATTTGTCAAGAACAGATGAAGGAAAAATACATTACCATATTCATGTGTGGTCGTCACTTGAACAAACCTCGCACTATTTGTCTCAATTGGACCAAAATTCCCTGCAGATCCACTAGTCTACTGTTAGTCTTCAAAAGATCCTTTTTTCTTGTAACGAGTTAATTGTTTTATGGGACGAACAAAGCGAAACTGAAACGAATTTTGAACAGAAATTGCGTAAAATTGTCAGAAACTCTACGCCTCTCCGTTTTGTCTTTGAAAAGCCTGTGAAGAGCACCGTACGTAATAAAGACTCATGCAAAATTTTGCGGTCTGACATATCTCTATGGTGACTTTTCTATTGCCCTTGATGATTTTAAATAAAAATTATTTTTTGACAGTAATTTGTCATAGTTACACGATCAAACAGGGGAGTATGAATGCTAATATTTCTTTGGCGCATTAAAGTTTGCACCACGCTTTTTAAAGCTAGATAAGTAGTTGTCAGTCACATTTTTGACACGCAGGCTAATGTACCTTTACATGAGAGTTATATGAAGGCTTATTTAATTATCAGAGGTACAATATATATATATGAGCTCAGTGCGGCAAAATCATGTATTTTGAATTTTATGCAAATTGTACCACCCTCATAAAAGGGAAAAGTGAAATAATCACTAAAATGTCTCGTTTTGTTGGTGTTTCTTCACAAAGACCTTATTTAATTACGGCCATAACCTATTTTTTTTAAAAAGTGGGATCGAACATAAATTAAATCTATAATTGTTCAATCAAGAGTGGAAGTTGAATTAAGGAACATATTGTCCTTGTAATTACGCATTCTAATCTTTCTCGTCCCTGTAAATATTAATTTTAACTCATTCGTTGGCTTCTAATTCTGTGGATGCAAAATTACACTAACAAATAAAATTGAACATGTCACCTTTGCATTGCCTGCATCAACTTAAAATGTCAATTTCGTACCATTCTCTGTCTGTTAGTTTTCCTAAGAAAAATAAATATCATCTTATAAAAGTTAAATGGTTTTCTCCATTGTATTTTCCCAACACAACTACTTTCTAATCGAGCAACAGTAATATATACACTTTCCATTTACGCTTTTGAGTGTCCATTTTGCAAACTTCGAAGCTCTGTAGTTTCTAACAGATCATATGCAATTTTGGTGTTATTTCATGATAGTGAAATAATTTATGCGGCGATTTCACAGAACTCACGACGGCTTGTCGCCTAAAAGGATGGCTCGTACCACCTCTTCTGAGTGCAGTCTAATTAACAATTTTCCTGCGAAATCGCATGGAATATCGCCTGGCACTTAGTTGACAAGACCGTATGCCAAGTTGGCTAAAATCAGATGATAGTCCGCAAGATTGAGCGGGATAATTGTTTTATTATTCAAGAAACTGTAAACGAAACACATTTTAGAGATAGATAAAAAATGTGGTTGTGCAGCACTTTGCGAGAGGTCGGACAAATCTTGGCAAGCTACTTCTGAATCAGATATTGCAGGATATCTGTTACGTGTGGATGACAGATAACGACCCTATTTGTGCTGTGGCAATATATTCAATACAATACAAAATAAGTCCTGTCGTATGGTTTAAAGTTTCACCGTCGTTGGCTCGAGTCAAAAGTGGTTTAAAACAGTTGAATTCTACATGCTTGAAATAATGTGTCAACCTGCCAATTTTCTTCTTGTGCACTGTTTGCACAGGTTCGTGGTATCAATACAAATGAATTCGTTATTTTCAACCTGCAACTTGTATTTGTAAAAGCCCAGCTGCTTTTCTTCCGATTTCGTATAACACGGAGCACGTCCCAAATACCTTACATTCGTATTATATTACTACTTATTTTACGAACGTGCATGATAATGTCATCGAAATTTCCTTCTCTTAGCTCTCTTACGAAATAAAATAACGCTAAGATTTTAGGGAGGTTTGAAATAAATCATTTCATCTATATATCGAATTTTATGTCAAATAGGAAAACTAAGTCGATTCAGAGATTTTGTGGCGCTTTCTAATGAGAGTATAACGTCTACTGATTTATGTCTCTTTGTCTTAAATCTGGACAAAAATTCAAGTTAATAAGTTTCGTTTTTTGAGGTGAGATAACAAGCGTATTTTCGTGGAGGGTGTTAAGAGCTTATAATTAAGCTATCTATATTTATGTAGAAAGAAATGTGGCTTTTATCTTAGACACAGATGTTTTTTGACGAGAATGAGACAAGAAACTAGATGATAACATTTATCCCTTTTACAACTGCTATAGTCTTCTTCCAAAATGTTTTACATACGACCTATGAAAAAAAGATATGCATAGAATAAAATTTATCGATCCTGAGGCAGGTTGTTCTTGTCGTTATAACAAAGAAGGTGAAAGCAAACAGTTACAGTCGTTCAGAACGGAAGCTTGCCAAGTTATTGTGTGGCAATGCAGCGCCTGAGAGCTCGACGTATCAAGATAGTTTCAAGCATTTTAAATGAAAATTGAGTGAGAAAAGTACTGTTCGATAACGTGCGAATTTTCAGTTTAAGAAAAATTTCTTTCACTGTAAAGAAAAGCTTTTCGTGTCAAACTTACGGATAGGAATTAGCAAGTTTATCGTTTAGCATACAACATTTGGTATTCAGTAATTCATCTCCGATATTGCCTTTTGTTTTTTCTTGTTATTACATTTAACATTTTACATATATTTTGCTTACCTTTACATCCGTCAATTGTATGCTATGTGAGTTGGAGTCTTTTAGTTGATAGCCCGGTGTTCTGAATCTCAGCTTAGCAGTTCTAGGATCGACGGAGAGTTAAAATGTAATCCGATTTGCCCAAATTCGTTTCTGCCTCTAGACTGTCTAATAGCAAGCCCAGCTTACCAAATAAAAAGACAGCTCAATCGTCCTAAATCAACCTTCCCAGTGTTTTCATCATTTAATTAAAATTCCTCTGTTTTCATTGGTTCACGAGAAAAATGACTGATTGAACACGTTGTAATTTATTTTTGACTTTCATATTAATGAACGCATTGCGAAACGCATAGTTTGAGATTCTATCAAATAAGCTATTGTCGTTTGTCATCGCACGATGCTGAGGCACGATCTAAAACGACTTAAAATATCAGTTTACAGATATAAAAGTTCATGTGAGGTTCTTTGTGAGAGCTGATCAGAACAGGAAAGGAAATGAATTAAGGATGATCCTGTAATGCAGGGATTTATTTATTTGTTTTTGACAAGCTATAGGACAAGAATGTGCGAAGAATTGGCGTGGGGATATTCTCGTGGCGTGATTTGGGATTATGAGGTTGAATATGTAACAGTACTTGTAGATTAACAGGATAAATTTGAATTATGCCCAAGTAGCTGTCTTCGTGTAGTTCAGAAAACGACTGCGGAAACGAAAATAAAATATTGTAGCTTTTATTTTTGTCCTCTGTGTTGGCAAGGATCGAAAAGTTTGAATTTCTTCATCGCTGTCAAGAACGATTAAAATGAAAAAAAATGTTAAAATGAATAAATGTATGCCGTTTCTTTGAAACACAAGAAGAATTCTAAATGCTACTTAGTCTATCCCAGCTTTCGATTATTTTTTTTTTCTATTCGATCCATGATCCGCCATTTTGATTGTCGTGGTTAGGGAACAAACCTCCTTAGAGTACCAGGAGCGGGAGAATGGCACTCGCCATATTGAGCGATGTGATCTTGGAATAGGACAAATTATTTTCCAACTCCGCTTCGTGGAGTACAAATACCGCTTTAAACGAGATTTTGAGGCGTCTATAGGTTCTTTCACTTCCTTGGTGAGCGAGTGTCGTATGTACGTCATACCGATCCGATTAGAGCCTATTTTACTGAAGAACCAACCAAAATGCATTTTAAAAATCGAATTGTATCTGCAGTTATATCTAATTGCTAAAGTTTGTTCAAACATTTTATACGTTATCTGTCATTGATTTATCTGAAGATTTCTATAAATACTTTCAATCATGCGCTAATTATTTTCCACTACTAAAATCCAATATCCAACAGTCCAACAAGGCTTTTTTTGCGACCGACCCACAAAAATAACCCTTGCACGCATTGCGTGCCTATGTTCTTTACAGGTGTTAAGACGGAATCCACCAGGACGTCGAGTAATATTTATTTAGTTGGACAAAAATCGAGTACCAGAATAATTTAAATCCTATTGCGTTATTTTCTACCCTAAATAAAAGGTAAAGATGTAAGTAATTATCCTCGATAACACCGACAACAACTTCTTATCAGAGTCTTAGAAAATGAATTTCAAATTTCACAAGGTATAGACAAATTCTCACGTGCAGCCATTTTGTAAAATCGTCTTTAAGCGATTCAGTGGAATTCAGTGGGAAATTCGAAATTTGTTTTCGGTGTTTGGTGTTGTTAGTTTGCAATAAGGTGTAAATAATTTTGGTACAACAATTTCTTATCAGAGCCTGAGAAAATGAAATTCAAAGTTCACAAGCTAAAGGCAAAAGCTCACGTCTCTTAAGCAATTTAGTGGAATTCAGCGGAACTTCGAAATCGGTTTTCGATGTTTGGTGTTGTTAGAAAAGATTTCTTTTGATAAGATATTTGAAGCAGTAACACAAAAGCTTGCAATAAGGTGTAAATAATTTTGGTACATAATTTTGTCCAATAACTACTCGAAGTCCTGGCGGATTCCGTCTTAAACTTCTTTTAAAAAATTTTGCAAAACATATACCATGTAAAAATGATCGTTAGGTTTAGGAAAAGCTGGCGGTATATAAATGTTCTTTTTTTAGGCGACATGTTAACACTTTACCAGGAGCAATTCACCTTCTTGAGGGATCGAGAAATGCAGTTATCCTCTTTAATCAACATTTTGATGCCGCTTTGCACTTAACCAAAAGACTACATGGGGGCTTTGAAAATAGTGTGCGCTTGTAACAGCTCGTAAGATAACATTATTTTTCAATTTAAAGCTGACGAATGGGTGGGAAATTCCGTCCTTAATGTTCCAACTGACTTTTCACAACTCGTCAGCTCCAGATTCTGTTATGGAAAGTCACGTGACAATTTTTCAATGCAAGACGGGCCGCGTTCCGCTGAATATCTTGCCTCCAAATTCATTAAATGTGCAGAGGTTAGTGGTCGTAACACCAGACGCTCCCAAAAGTTGGACATTCCTCTGTTTAAAACCACTAGCGGTCAGAGGACGTTTTATTACCGGCCAGTGAGCATATGGAACTGTATAGACCACTTACTTAAACCTTGCAATTCGACACTTTTTTTAACCCCGCCTTATTAGTTAATTGACAAAATAACTTTCTGATTCTTCGAGATTTTATAATTTTTATTATAGTTTATAAAGAGTTTTATAAATTTTAAGTTTCTTAAAGGAGAAGTTCACTCCAGAATGATCATTTATTTTCTTTACGCCAATAAAAAGTTTATACAAAAATATGTTATTCACCAAAATTTCAGCTTCCAACGAGCGCTAAATCCCTACGAAATCTTTCTCTAAAGTAGCCCAAAATTCGACAACTGAACGCCGCCATCTTGGAGCTAGTAATGTATGCGTGACGTCAAAGAGCTCAGCCTGAAGTTTAGCGGGAAAATTTAAATACTTCAAACTCCATGTTTCTTTGAAGTGGCTTTTGTTTGTCAAAATGCCTGTCTGAAAGGAAAGAAAAGGTGAAAGGTTTTTTTGTATCTCTTGGAGCTCTGTTTGAGGAACATGGAGCTGCACAAACAGGCATTTTGACAAACAAAAGCCACTACAAAGAAACAAGGAGTTTCGAGTATTTAAATATTTCCCGCTAAACTTCAGGCTGAGCTCTTTGACGTCACGCATACATTACTAGCTCCAAGATGGCGGCGTTCAGTTGTCGAATTTTGGGCTACTTTAGAGAAAGATTTCGTAGGGATTTAGCGCTCGTTGGAAGCTGAAATTTTGGTGAATAACATAATTTTGTATAAACTTTTTATTGGCGTAAAGAAAATAAATGGCCATTCTGGAGTGAACTTCTCCTTTAAGATTTAAGTTAATTTAACAGTTTTTAATAGTTTTCTTGAATTATATTACATTTAATATAAGTGTATTCACAACAGTGGTTAAACGAGTGCTTTTGTTCAATTCTGTTTCACAGAATAAACTAAGCAGCTTAATATGAAAAGCGATTCTTCAGAGTGGCTGCTTCTTGGTCAGGATTTTTATAGCACGAACTGTTGCCATGGTAAAGATGAAAGGGAAGATTGATATTAAAGTTTATTAAGGCATTTTCGGATCTTCCACGAAAATCTGAAACGTTTAGACGACATTTGCCAAATTTTCTTGAAATCCTTAACCTAAGGCCGATATTTACAAAAACTGTTGATAGCCATAAGAATGCTTCGAAGATCATCGTAAATCTTCGCTGTCCTATCAAACAATTCCTTGTGCTAAAAGCGAATAAAGTTAAGTTTAGGTCGGTATAAAAAACAGTTTTGCAGAGAGAGACATTTTATACATACTTCATAAATAAATACATAGTTGCTTGCAGCCAATAGAACTAATAAAACATTTTTTTGTCATCATTGTCCTAATGCCATATAATTAACTACTTATTAACCTCGCTTGCTCGGGAACGTAATTGAAAATAATGGCATTTGGTCGTTTTTGTACTGACCTCGGGCTAATATTTCCAGGACGGCGCTCGCGTTCATTTAATGAGATGCTATATGTTTTATTACTATTATTAAAATCGCAAATATCAATTTTACAATCCTGCAAAAGTGAGTAATAATTGTCCTCGGCTTGGCTTGGCTTCGTAATCAGATTACAGCTAAACGAAGAATGGCACACCATTAATATGTATTTTCGTCCGAATTTCTTCATTTTCTTTAAGCCTGCCTCGGTCGATTGTGATGAGCTTTTACCATTTCCTTCTCCTTTTACCAAAAACCGCGACATTTCTACAGCAGTTTTAGAGCTGGAGAATTTCCGTTTAACTTGAAATTTTTAGCTCCATTCTGTGTCATCGTGAGATTTCAGGACTGTCACATGTCTTTCAGTGAGATGTCAGAACCAAATTTAGCTTCAATAATTTCCACGCTTTGATCTCTATTCTGTCTGCAGCAAACAGACGATTTGTAGCTCCACTTCCGTTTCAAAAGGCCCTTGAAAACCAATGAAAACTCCTTGTTCAATGTCCCGTATGCAATCGGATTCAACGCGCAATTTGCCATGGGAAATATATTCGAGAACCTGAATATATACATTTTGAATCCCATCTGGTTGAGGTTCCCATATTCCATCCAAAAATATACGGCGTGCTGAGGCAACATACAAATAGCATAAATAACTACCAACGCAAAGAGCATTTTAGTTATTTTAGTTCCTTGCTGCATTCGTTTCCGCACGGCCTTTGTGACAACTAATGATTCCCTCTTTCTGTTAAACAATACATTAGCCCTAAGTTTCCAACCCGCGATACTCGATAGAACACCGATAACAATCAGCGGCGCGACGTACTGAAGAACAAAAATTGAGATCCAGTAAATGTTGTCGATAGCTGAATCTTTAGGCCAGCCGGGCTCAGAACAGTATACTTGTCCATTTGGGCTCGTTTCTGTTCCTGCTACAAAAATTATTGGCAAAGCTGTGAGCAGTGATATGATCCATATTCCAGTGATGATCAACTGGATGTTTCGTGCTGTTAACTTCGGTGTCAACGGAGCAACCATAGCACGGTATCGATTAACTGTAATGGCGAGTAAAGAACCAATTGACGCCGACAGGCAGAGTGGAATTATTATATAAGCGATTCGGCACATCGTGTCACCCAAAGCCCAGTTGTGTTCGTTCTCGAAAGCTGTCATTTGCGTTGGGACGTAAATTGTGACAACGATAAGGTCAGCGCAAGCCAGGTTGAAAGTAAAAAGGTTGTTGCTTGAACGAAGGCGTTTCCGTCTCATCACGGCGCCACAGACGACTAAGTTTCCCGTAATGCCGACAACAAACACAGAAACATATAAAAGGCGTAATGTCCATTTTAAAGGAATAGGCTCGGAAACGCTCGGCATTGCCTCGAGAGATGAAGACGAGTTTGTCTCGGGCATCTTCGTGGAATAAAAACAATTTGGATTTTTTTTCAGTGATAAACAAGTGCCACACAAAGCTGAAACTTCGGAAAGCGGAAACTTTAAGCTTATTTTGAACAATACCCAGTGGCAATTGCAAATGCAAAGCTTATATCTCCTATATCATTCATAACAAAAAAAAAAGCTTTGTTATTGCATGTGTATTTTCTTTTGCGAAAACAAAGAATCCTAGGTTTGGAATCAGTAGGAGATTTAGCGAGCTGTCTCTCAAGTGTTCTGGTTATGGTAAAATAATATGAATCATATACGAGTTGAAATTATAATTTTAAGTTAGTTTCTTTTAAGGTTATTCATTTGTAACACAAAGGAAATGTTTTTCTCTGATTTTTTTCATTGTGATAACAGAATCAAGAATGCAAATAACTATATATGTTTAATTTAATTTTACTTAAAAGCGGTGTCTTGTTGTTTCATAAAAGTTGTTAAGCCCCGCCATAGTATACAATATAGTTCTAAGCTTTTCTATTGGCTTATCAGGATTACATTTGATTACAATTCATTTGTCATTTGTGTAATATCCCGGCGAGAGTTTAATTGCATCGTTCTTTACCACTATGTTTTTTTCTGAAGACAACATGAGAACTCAACATATGCTTTTATAAGAACACATTTAATTGACTTTGTTTCAAGATTATATTTTTCTCTTTTCGTGTAAGTAGAAATAATAAAAAGCACTATAACTATCTAACGGACGAAGCAGCTGTTAAGTCCTCAAATTGGATGTCTTTCTGAAAAAGAACTAAAGAAACCGGTATTTTTAGTATTCTCGTCAATAAGTTAATAAGTTTTCCTGATTAAAACTATAATTATAAGTTAATCCAACCGACAAGAAAATTGTTGTAATCTCTAAATAATATAAAAGTCTCATTTCGGTTGAGATCAGTCGTTGTATTTAAGGAGTTGCGCTAAAGCCAATGTGCAGACGATAGCCAGTCTATATATATACTGGGACGCTGCTTTCATTGACGTTTTCCTTGTCCTTGCGTGACAAACGTCTAAGGGAAAAGAAATAGTACTGAAAAAGCAAGAGTTAAAGCTAGTAACATTTTTCTAGGTTCACAAATTTATTAATAATCCGATATACGCAATTATGTAATTCCGACATGTGCATAATAACAGAAATTAGGTATGCGAGCCAGCTGGCACTAGCAGCACAGCCCATCAGTTACATTCATTTACACCCCAGTGACGTCAGAAGCAAAATAAAGGAGCTTCCTTGGAACCGCCTCTCGAGCCAAGTTCAGTATCTCTCGAAATCGGCCTACCTTTCTTGCGGGGAAGGGGCGGGGAGAATCTTGACCAAGTTTTGAGTATATTTTACCCAAATTTTCGGTTACTCATGGTTACTTTATACCCAAAGTTTGGGTAAATTTTACCAATGTATTTTATAATATTTTTTAAAAAATAGTCATGGATAAAATGTACCCGACATTTTGGTATGTATGTTGCGGTTCAATTTATCATTGGTTCGAATTTTATTTTCCTTTGTTTTTGGGTATGGTAATGTATGATAATGAGTTCAAAACAAAGGAAAATGAAATTTGAACCAAGGATAGAATTGAACTACAACATATATATATACCCATGGGTAAAATATACCCCAAATTTAGGCATAAAATGCCCATCGGTAAAATATACCCAAAATTTGGGTATAAAATAACTATGGGTAAAATATACCCAAAATATAATATGGGTATAATATACCCGTAGGTTAAATATATCCAAAATTTGGGTATAAAATAACTGTGAGTAAAATATATCCAAAATTTGGGTATAGCCTGCGAGCAGGCTCTCCGCGCGAAAAACAAAGAAAGAAAGAAAAGAAGGGAAGGGAAGGAACCCCGCTGATGCGACGCCGAGCGAGCTGCCAAAAAAGCAGCCAATTATGAGGAAGATGAATGTACACATTGTCCATGCGAACTTGCTGCAGCTTTCGGTCCGGTTTCGGTAGTCATAAAATGGTAGCAGCGAAGAACAATTGTCTTTGAGGGCATGTACTAACACCCGAAACAACGAAACGGCGAAACCACCGAAACAAAACAATTATATAGAGTACTGCCGGCTAATCAACAAATAAAAGCTAACCGCAAGCAAACCGGAGTAAAAGCTAACCGCAAACAAACCGGAGTGAAAGCTAACCGCAAGCAAGTTTCGTTTCCTTGTTCCGGGTTTAAGTACCTGCCGTCTTTTAGATGTAGCTGAAAAACCCATGTTTCTGGCCGCGGAAATCTGGCCTTCGTCTCATCGATAATACTCTGTAAACCGCGGCAGACGACTAACGTGGTGTGGTGGCGCTTTTTTATTTCCATTTCGGCCACAATAACAAAGAGTTGGAAGATTAAACTTTTTCTGAATCCCGTAACACAGGGTAACACAGCAAGAACGTTGTTCCGTCTAGCAAAGAAGCCACTGCTGGGCGCTGCTCGACCTTCGACTGCAATTTTCCGAAACTTTCAGTTGTAAAACGCATTTCTGAATGCTCGATTCCTGTGGTCTGTCATTTTCTTTTGCAACAGAGAAGCCGATCACGGTTTGGTGATGTCCATCAATCAATTAAATCTCCACCAATCAGTCTTCAGATTCTAAGCGATGCGGGCAGGCTCTATTCTCCTTCCCTTCCTTTCTTTTTTTCGCGCGGAGAGCCTGCTCGCAGGCTACCATGGGTAAAATATACCCCAAATTTGGTTACAATACCCATGGGTAAAATGTACCCAAAATTTGGGTTTTATACTCATGGGTAAAATATACCCAAAATTTCGGTATTGCTGGCTTTCATTGTCACGCCGCAAAAAAGTAAATCCAAAGCTATTGAGTGAAAAAAAAAAAACTGGCGAATATTATACGTTGTAGAAAATTACCAGATATTGTCTGTCCAAGACTCGGATTTGTACGGTATTCCGTACTCGAGTTATCCGTCAAAATGTTCCACACAAATTTACAGAGCACAGTATGGAAACGCCATGTTGATGCCCACGGCAGATGGGCACCAACATGGCGGTCGGAAATCAATGAAAACATCTGGAATTCACTTCTGCTAAAAAAGGCTGTCAGATCACTCTCATGAACAAGTAAACATTCACATTAACACTTCTCGCAAAACCTCAACTGTTCAAATTGTTAAAAATCATAGGACGAGGCATTTTTTTAAGCTTACGTGACAGCCTTCAGGCGGCCATCTTAATGTCTTGTGGCGTGGAATTCCGAAATTCAAAATGGTTTATCTTAAATACGGCGGCTGCTATCGAGCTAAAAACCTTCAACAAGATATATATTAAGGATGTGTAATAGCCAGTGAAGGATAAAAACAGTCAGGGGTCTTGTGATTCTGGATTTTAGAATTTTGATGACGTTACGTGAAAGCCGAGAACAAAATACTCATAAAATAACCATGGTTAAAATGTACCCGAAATTTGGGTATGCAATATACAATACCCATGGGAAATTTTGAGTACATTTTACCCGTGGGTATTTTGTACCCAAAGTTTAATTATATGCATGGTTTCTTTCTACCCAAATTTTTGGACTGAGCATAAAATATGAACTAAGGCTAAGGATTATAGACTGTGCATGACACGAGTCATGCGTAAAAATAATGAGTTCAAGGTTGTACGCATTAAATAGGCCCCTCACCTATTCTCGTCCCCATAACCTCTTTCGCTTCTCTGAGCCGGCGGGACCTGGGCACGAGAAACGAAGGGCTCTGGAGACACAGGATTTCCAGTCGTTGATTCTAGGACTTCCGGTTTTCATGTATGCAGTCGTGATGTTTCTAAAGACTGTGTGAGGCAGTCTTGGCGTCTTTTACTTCCCCTCAAGGTTTCTTTGTTTCAAACGGCCAATCAAAAAATTCGAATTAATTCAAAAATTCCATGTCCCCAGAGCCCTTCGTTTCTCGTGCCAAGGGCTATGGGGACGAGAATGCCCCTCACCTTGCTACGGTCCTGAATATATGAAAAGTGAAATATTGGCAGCAGTGGAGAAATGAAAGACTGAATGTCACAGCAGGTTCGATTTTGCACTCGCTAATAAGGCTCCACACAGGTGATCCTGAAATCAACAAACGTTGGCAGTAACTAATCGTTGCGTTTAGAAACATAACGCGTTCTTTTGTTTGATCTCAAAAGCCAAATGGCAAATAACTGTTGTATGCGTAATATATTCGAAAGCTCTTATCTCAGCTTGAATCAGCGTTTATTCCTCGATGAAAAAAGTTTGAAATTCTGCACTGCTCTGTAGTTACTGCAGATTTGTGTTGACCTGTACTAAGAAAATGTGTTAGAAAAAAGTTCATTAAAAAACAAATCGTTTCCAGCAATGGCATCGAAGATTAATTTATTCGAAGGTGAACATTAGCTTTAGTTTATTCCGGCAATGACAAAGCCTGTGCAATAATCCCCCGCTGACTGCCACTGAGTTTACATCCATTGTTTATAAATATTATTACGATGGGGCATAAACTGTACCCGTCATCTTTGCAGCAGATGGTTATTATTATTATATATCCATGGTGTATTGCAAACTGAAGTTTGCCGTCTGCTCCCGAGAACAAACAAAATGAGTAGACGCTTGGTTTGTATGGTGATTTTACATTTTATTTTGACGTATTTCTCATCTTTAGTGAATACTACGGTTCGTAATGGTGAGTATTTATAAATTTCTTATGCTATAAAAAAAGAATTTTATAATTTGAATGTGTAGTCTCCTGTAGATAATTCTTAAAAATTAAATCCAAATATTCTGTTTTTATACTAACGGCAAGCTTCGTTTTGAAAGATAATGGTCGCGGTCTGTTTCCTAACAGTTTAGTTTTGCTTATATCTTTGTTTGAAATTTAATTCGCACAGTATTTAATATTATCACACCTTTCATATTAGTATGCAGAATAGTCAAAAAATATGTTTTAACATTAAGTTTTCCAGTGCTTTAATCGCGACCTGGTTATTAAGTATTCCAACCCACAGCTAACGTTTCAAATTTGGGGCCGCACGGCGTCGTAGAGCAAGTTTTGATATTTGAAAGTTGATAGAATTACGTTCATGATATACAGCTTTTAATATATGCATTATTTAATACATCTGAATCTACTGCTTCATGTTTACACGGTTTTCTTAGTTGCATATAGCCCGGCAGCGGCTGTGCTGAGCTTCTTGTTTTCGTTACTGTTTCGTAGACCGAGCAAACAAAAGTTAGGATCAGTAAGAGCTTTCAGACGTGCCTAAGTTTAAACGGCTTGGATCAGGAATTCGACTCACGTCCGGGTAGATAATTATACGAAAATGTAAGGCTAAGTTTATCGAAGTTCAGGCCTTAAGACGTAAGACTTCACGAAAGATATTATTTCAAATGAGGGAAATAATCGTGTTTTAATGTCAGCTGACACTGAACAAGCATTTAGCTAGATGGAGAGGATTTCTTTGCACAGCATGAGCCGACGTAGACTGGTTAAATTTGTCTAGAAACATCAGCTCAACGGGTAAGATATTTTAAAAATGATTAATATTTAAATCCGGCTTTGAACTTTAAACCTACGCTGCAAGTTGAACTACAAGAACGTTAAGGAAACAAAAAGTTTGCGGCATCTAATTGAAAAGACTGTTAGTTTTTGTTATGGAAGAAATCTGTCTTTTTTTCTTTCCTTGCCAGAATGAAATCTCAAGAGATTGTGTAACACAAAATATTAAAATCTAAAATATTTAGCTGATATTGGGTCACATTTAGTACCGGATGATATATATTTGTCAATTTAAAGGCTCGCAATGTATTTGACGTCAGTGGTAGGTTGTCTGTCTTACACAAACAGGATCAGCTACCTGTCAAACAAAATTCAAAAGCTTTTAGCTGTTATAAGATTAACGACCAGCATAAATAAGAAAATTGAAATTAAAAAAATTCTAGTCTGTTCTCAAACCTCCTTTTTTCTTTAAAGTTCGTTGAGAAACCCCTGTGGACAGACTTGAAATGTTCAGAATTTATTTTGTTCCGTAATCTCTTATAGTGTAAACAGGTGCTATCCTGTTCACCTGACTGTTCATCGATCTCTCTTGGCTACGTAAAACGGCTGGTACAGTCGACGAAGGAATTCTCTATGCAGGAAAAAAGTTTTTGAAGTAGCTACATTCTAGATTATGAACCAGGTTTTAATGAAATATACTTGTGACTCCTTCTCGCACGTCAATAACGAACGCCGATATCGAATTCCAGTTTATAACAAAAACATTTTCCATTTCCAGCAGCCATAGACTTCAAAACAGAGTCACTCTTCTCTGCATGTTATTTTTTATCTCGAAGTTTCTATACCGGAGGTGCGTAAATTGGCGTACGCACCCACCAGCCGCAATTCACTTGTGTTTAGTAATAATTCTAGATTCAATATCGGCGGCTTTGTAGCGCGCGATAACGCTTTAATTTAATCAGAACTGTTTATTCATTAGATCTGTGTTACCGCTGATTAATAACCAAAAGTTAAAAGACAGGAAAATGTGGCCAGACAACCGATAGCTACAAATGAGGCGGAATAAAGGATGCAAGCATGCCATAATGTCCTTATGGGCTTCCTTCATCAGAAAGGCCAATCACAGCAAGGGGCAAATTTAACTGCTGATGAACGTACTTCAATTCTTAAGTTCTAAGCTTATCTTGTGATTGGCTAAAAAACGTTGGGTGGCCCGATTGAGTTCGTTTCACTGTAGTTGACAATTATATTTTGAGCTCGAAATTTTTATGAGGTAATAGTTTGTGAGGTAGCAGGCTAACGTCTCATGGAAATTGAGAGCAAATAATCTAATTGTTGTAGATAGAAGAATTCTCGCTAAAGTACGTCCAATTGAAAGATTTCCAATTATTTGTGCATTATAAATTATAAACGAGTAGCTCAACCAATCAGATTGTTGCATATCACAGTTGTATAACAGTAGAATTCTACTAAAGCGGTTTATTAAAGTTTGAGCATACTCAATTGGCGATCTAAAACCAGCAATAGCTTAAGATTGTAACTTTTCTAATAATAAAACTAATCAATAAAACACATTATCGCGGATCATGTTTGCTCATGTCGTTATGCCAAGCATCTGTCCTCTAGATCTAGCTGGTGATTTGGCACAACTCCTGCTAACGATGTGAATATCTTTATCACTTTGTCACTATTCAAAAGATTTCTCTGCTCACGAGTCGGGCTAACTACAGCTGATTACGGTGAACAGTGGCGGATCCAGGGGAGGGGCCCGGCGGGCTGCCCCCCCCCCCACCTTATTTTTTTCGGAAATAGCGCATTTTCTTTGATCTGCTTGAATTATCTTGGCAGCATTCAAAATTTATAGCCCGCTGAGGTGAGGGTCTCGATCCGCCAGTAGTGAACATAAAATTATATTCATACTACTCATAACAAAATGCATTAAAACTCAGATATAAAACTACTGGTAGTATTAACTTCTCAAAATAATGTCAACATGGATATGACAGTAATGTAAATTTTATTGAATGTCTATCCTTAGATTCGCGGACGAGTCTAATGTCATATTTAACACATAAGCATTTAAACGCTTAATAGCCACAATAGTCGTGTTTTTTTTATTATTTTGACTAGAATATCGCAAACTACAGGAGGCAAGCAATATTACCGGTATAATTTTGGCCAACAATATCGGAAATTAAAAAGCATTTCCCCAAGGCAGCCACTCGTCAGATTTTTTTTATATTTTGACCTACAAACTGAAACTAAGACGATGCCGCTTGCTGATTTACAAACAAATTCTAAGCATAGTGCAATTTTATTAAAACGGAGGATATTAAGTATTAGCCGCTTCCGTACGACAGAGCGAACAATTAGGACAACACTGATAGTAAAGGTCATATGCTGAGTTATTGTTAGTTATTTTATAAACTAGGGTGAATTATCAGGATTTCACTCGCTGAGAAAAGTCACAGTTTCACATGTGAGGGATATCATATCTTTCACATGTGAAGATATCGATTTTGTCACTTTTGCTGACGCATTTGCCATGTTTCTATGCTGAATGAGCCAAAGTTTATCGATATTAAGTCGAAACATTTTCGATCTTCCTCGGCAATCTTCTGGAATCTTCGGAAATATTCAGACATTTTCGGAAAATGTTCGGAAACATTCGTATGACCACCGGACAACATTTTCAAAATCTTCGGAAAATGGTCGGAAATCGAGTTGAACACTCGATAAATTTCGTATCTCTGCGCAACCATGTATTATCTTCTATCTACGTAGTCACCACTTTGATGCGTCAGTCGATTTTGCCTCTTGGCATTGTGATCCTGGCGTGCGTTTCTCTAAACCTCTCGAACCCAGGCATTAGGTTTTTGTCGACTTTAAAAGTCAGCCATGAAACCTTGTTTTGCTAAAACGCAAAGGGCTGGGTTTTTAGGCCTGAAGTACGCCACCATTTGATAGAAAGCATAGTTATAAAAGCAGCTCTCGAAACCAGAAATTGTTTCGGGACGTTTGAGAAATGCACGCCTGGTGTGATCGTATAAGGACCTGTTAAACTTTCCATGCTACAGAAAGGAAATAAAAACGACCTGTTTACATACTTCTCAGTTATCGTTTTACCCTAGATCAGGATGTAATTTTCTCGGTTTGGGCCTAAAGAGGGTTATCAATCCTGTATTTGGGCGATTAAATTGTGCAATTTCAAGTTAGATGTAATATAGCAGTAATTGAACTTCCTGTCGTGCAATTTTGGTCTGAAATCAGAATTATGATTTGAACTTGCGCTGTGCGCTCGTTCAATTTCCGCGCGTATGCTTTCAGAGTAAATAGCAATCCAATCAGTTTAATTACATACATACATACATGCTTTATTTGAAATAGGTTAAATTAAAGGCAGCCAGAGGCTGATGTGGACCTATATTTAAGCTACAAGTAATATCATATAAAAATTAAGCTAATAACGATCTAAATACAATTATCAATTTAAATGTAGTAAAAATTCCTAAATTAGAAATATATAAGATTGCCATTACAAATCACCATTTATTATATGATCATTAATTTGGAAATATTTCTTTTATTCATGAGAATTAAAATATGAGCAGAACTTAAGTGACTTTTTTACTTATGGTAGCGGCTAGTTCTTTACCTTTATTTTATTGTAGTCAACTAAATTATCTATGAGGCGTGATAGAATGAATGGAATTTAGGTCGTTTGTTTTCAGCTTTAAAATTAGTTTGATCGTTTTTCTTAGAATGTCTGTAAGGATATTAGGTCAAATAATGATTTCCAGTGAACATATTGGGGGGAATTTTTCAGTTTTCAGTTGTTGAAGGTATGGAAGTTGAGATTTTCTGTTGTCAGTTGAGCCATTTATTTGCTAGTTTTCAGTTAAAATTTTGGTTGATTTTCAGTTGGTAGTAAAAATATATTGACGTTACGAGAAACTTTTTCAATTGTTGCCGGCTGTCGATTGTTAGTAAGTTAGTAAGGCTTGAGGGAATATTCTCAAGGGAGGGCGAATCCAGGATTTTTCTTAGGAGGGGGTGCACATAGTTTTTTGGCAGGATACCAGTTGTATTAGAAAGTCACCCGGTCATCTCAGGGGGGGGGGGGGGGGGGGGTGGGGCGAGGGGAAGTGCGCACCTCCTGCAACTCCTAGATCCGACTTGACAGAGAATTTAAGCCAGTACTCAATACTCAGTCAGTGGCAATCAGAGCAAAATTATTTGTTTAAGGTTACCGTATACCTTCAGATCGACAATTTTTCCCGAAATCGGATTTTTACATCCAAGTAATAGTCCAAGTGTGATCTTTCATTTAAAAAAAAAAGTTTTGAAAAAGAGTGAATATCGGCGGAGAAATGAGCATATTTCGTTTTTGACCGGAGTAAAAATTCTTCTTTAGAGTGACACCAATATGACGTGTATGCACTCAACCGAGACGGTTTTCACGGGAAGTATCACGAGAGCCGCCATTCTCGCGCACTGATTGGCCTTGTTATTCGAGAAGGTGTTGCAAGCTTCATGTGGGCGGCGTTTGTTTGCATTGCAAGATATTTTTTTGAGCGCTGTTTTCCGAAATCAATTTTTCGCTTTGAACGCGACACTTTAAAGAGCTACAACTCCAAAGGAATTTGCCCCTTCTACGTCAAATTTGGCGAGCAGCTAGTTTAACATGTTAATAACAAAAACGTGTCGGCGATTTTTTTATTTTTGTATACTTTTTATACTGGAGCGATTGTTGTATGATCACTCCCGTGTGTTTTGGCCCTATTTGCGAAATGTCTTGTATCTTTTTATTGCAATTGAATATGACAAAACGCCGACACGTTTTCTTAACGCTTGGGGTCCGGAAACCAAAGAACAAATCAAATTAGCGAAATACTAAGTTCGCTTTGACTTGTAGCCTTCAAAAGGCGACTCAGGCGCTCGTGTCTCGAGGTTCCTAAATGATTGACATTTCATTCTACTACAAAATGGTTTTTATAGATTGAAAGCCAGCTCAATAAGCTTTAATTTGATATAGGGTTTTAGCTGCCTACATTTATTCCGACTGCGCTATATCGTTTAAACGCGAGACACCCCCAAAGGTATACGGTAACCTTAATTAACGCAGCTTTACATATTTTGTCATCTTATGCGCATAATTGTAGATCTATTTATAATGCACGACCTAACAATGGCATCCCAAAGATGTCGAAACGTCGCTTATTATTTTCGCATATTTTTGTATTGAAAAACATTGTAATTCAGATCATCGTTAAAAGGGAGGCGCTATCCGCGATCGTGTTATGTTAAAACTTACTAATTGCCTTGGTATAGGCCTTACGCATTGTGGCTAAAGGCAAATGTGAATTACAAAAAAAAAGAGTTATCTATGACGTCATAACGGAACCATGGACGCTAATCATACATAAAACCAGAAGACATGACTACAATTCAGGCAGACATCTGAACACTTTATTTTTTAAACAAGTTTTGGAAATGACTTAATGACAGGAATTCATAAATATGAGCAAACGTGATTTCATGCACGACTTAGCCTTGCCTTAAATCTACTTGACTCAGAATTTCTTTGAGACATTGCTTTCTTTCAGATTAATAAGAGCTCATATGAAGTTTTCATTCTAGAAATCGGCAGAACACTGATTTCCTCTACATACAGTAGTGAAATCCAGATTTCTGGAACCCCCATGTGAAGCAAATCGATGGCAAACGAGTTTTGGTTGGAGCTTTCAGGAAGGCTAGAGAAATTTTGAGCAAATACTTGGTGACATCTTCTTTGTCGTCAACGGGAACCATTAGGCTTAATAGCTCACCAGTGTCTGCATAATGGCCATAAAATAGTTCTTTTTGAAAACAGCTGCCTGTTTAGCAGTTTTAGGATTAACAAAGTGAAGCATGCAGTATTAAATTTCCGTACCTATTAGGAGACTATAGGGAAAAATATACTCAAGCAAGCCAAATATCTTATATTTTCCTTTTTGTTTTGTCTAACACATCAATTTAACTCATCAGGGTTACCATGTTTTGTGCATGTTAGGATTTGAATAGCTTCTACAATAACCTGGCATCCATTATGTTGATTTATTGACAGAAACCGTCTTCCTGTGTTGGCGTCGTTATAAATGAAATTTCTCTCTTTGACAGCAAATGTTGGTTATTATTAATTTTTTTACGTGAAAGTGAAATATTGAATTTTCGAGTTTTCTTTCTCACTTTTGCAAAACAAAAATTGATAATGTTTCGGACTGTGTAGTGAGTCTATTTTAATTAATTTCTCTGTAATTTTTACTGCACCTCAACAAAAATGGTTTGTTCTCCTTGAAAATTTATACCGTCGTTTTAATGTATACCGCCTCGGTTTAAGTTTATTTACATCTGAAAGTCTTAATATAAACCCTAACGTTTTAATATCATTCGCTTATCACGAAAATTGTTCTCGTGGAGATGTTTTCCAAGATCTATCAATTAATCTTTTGTGAAAACTGTCCGTCATGAGTGGGATTAATTTAGCTGTCTTTGTCAGCTCCCTTTTGTTTTTCATTGTTCAGATTAAAAGACGTATGTGACACGGCCGCTCTGAAATTTTATCCATGATCAAAAGAAAATTAAACTTTTTTTCCATTGGACACAAATGACAACCGCAAGAGTTTTATTAACAGATGAAAAATGCGACTAAACTAAAATATTGGTGAAGCAAGTCTTCTTCGTCCTGGATAAAATGCGTCAAGGGTTTCTGAAGTTAATTGCTTAAACAAAAAGGAAGGTTTGCAACCTTCGATATTTTGAGATGGATTCAGGCTGTACTACTCGGTTGTTAATATTTCTTCTCTTATGGATGAGAGGAATTCATGCAGGTAAGAACTTACTGTGTTTTGTTTTCTAGAATTTACAGATTTCATTAGCTTTTTCAGATAATTCTAACAACAACGGCGGTTAAGTAGTTTAAGCTGCTTGTTTTCTCGCAAGAAAAGTTAATACTGAGTAATCCCATCCAGGAACATGGCAAGCAAAATGTAATCGTTTTTATAGTTATTCGTCACGTATACAAAACGGAGTTGACACTAACTTCAAAAATGGCTTATTCAAAATGAACTGTGTTCATTATTCAAAAAATTATGTACCACGGCTTAATTCAAATCGAGCATTTCCCTTAAGGCAAGCCCAAAATTCACAGGATGTTTCAAGTACTGTCCAAGGGCTTTAATTTGCGTGAAAACGTCATTAAAAGTCTGGTTTTTATTTCAGTGTTTTCTGGAAAGGCAAAACTGATCATGAATGTGTCATATTGTTGAAAGCGAATGTCCATCGCTTGCAGGTTTGCTTTGCACAAGTTAAGGAGATCATTAACCGAATGCAAACTAGTGCTTTAGTTTCGCTTGTTTTAATTTTGCCTCGTTTCAACAGTGTAAACAGATATCCTCACATAAAAAAGCTTGAGCCATATCAGTTGCTCGCACAAAATAATATCAATTTTATCAATATCTGTGGTTGTAGTAGTTCTCCATATTTCTTCTCTTCCAGTGATAACGATCCTACTTTTAGTAAATCGTCACGTAACAGAAATGGTAAATTATCATGTTTTATCGCGGTTTTCCAGGGCAGCAGCTGTTGTTTATACAATATTATACACGAAATATATTCAAAGCCATACAATAAATTGAAGCCACTTTGGGTGAACGGCTAGACCTTTTTATCCTATCAAAACTTGAGCACAATTTCTGGGAAGGAATTCATCTTCTTTTAGAATATACACAGGAAACAAATATTATTTCTCAGTTCAAGACAAAATGGCCGTCAACATCTGTCACTGCGAAGAGGTAGTTTCATTTTGAAAATTTCCAGTTTAAATTTACATAGGTGCAAGAAAGTATCCGAAATTGATTATAACACGGTGAATTGAGACCGCAAAAACAAACATATTTATTCAGTAAAGCTGTTGCGATCTTGTTTTATACTGAGATCTTTTCTTGTTTTAATCCCATTGAATTTGTCTTAAAGATATGCTCTAAGAAGTCTTAATGAAAGTTCTCGTATTCAAATATATTCAAAGTGACGCAACAATAATGATCCTCAAACGATCCATATAGACAAAAGTCTTGTCATCTTAAAGGGCCACCTGCATCCGTGATGCTTTTGCCAATTTTTTGTATTACAGAAATTACGCACTTTTGAAAATATAACTTTTGCGGTTTACATCATTTTGTTTCTTTATAATAGTTTCATTTTTTGGTCATCCTTTCAGTGATGTTTTCGTGTGATTACAACAATAATAGAGGCGCGCTAAGGAAACTAGATCACGGTGCCCCTTTAAGTAATTACGAATTGTTTATTCTAATTAGCCATGTTCTAAACGAGCAGGGGACTGGGTACGAACATATTTTCTCTTCGGTACAAACATTCAATATCGATTGAATTGAAAAATGGGGCACGTCATTTGAAAGAGCATCCAAAAATTAGTAAATTCACCAAATTTGACGGTTATTAGTTTAAACCCAAAGGCATGGTACACTTAGTATGGATTGGAGGGACAGGCGTCCTCCAATCCATACTAAGCTCTCTTATTTTAAAAGTGTACCATGCCTTTGGGTTTAAACCAATAATCATCAAATTTGGTGAATTTACTAATTTTTGGATGCTCTTTCAGATGACGTGCCCCATTTTCAATTCAATCGATATTGAATATTCACACCAAGAAAAAATATGTTCGTACCCAGTCCCCTGCTCGTTTAGAACATGGCCAATTGCCAAAAAGATCTTAATCCAAAATCATTGTGTATTTTTACATTCACGTGCTTGCTAGTTGCTTTTCGCTTGTAACATAATCATCATGTGGACTTTATTAAATATTCAACAAATTATAAAACCTTGTCTAAAAATTGCCGCATGAAGTTAAGGGAAGCAAAATGGAAATGTGTGGTTCATGGCTTCCTCGTAAGATGTTTATTTTTTGTTAATAACATGTGGAAATATGGTAAAGCAATTTGACATATAAAAGAATCAATGCTGTATAAGTGAGCTCACACTATGAGGAATTTGAAAAGACTTAAAATGTCTGCCAATTATATCAAAGGTGGATCTATTTAATTTCTCTCTAGTCAGGACTAATCTTATGGACAGGAAAACGCTAAACATCAATTAAGTTGTTTATATAAGGGAAAATGAAATTACAGTCAAAGCCCCATTAAGGGACCTAATTTTAACACCAGCCCAAAGTTTCTAGAATATTTGAGTCCCGCTGTGCTTACTGAGCAATTACAAGTCATTTGCGCCCTAAGTAAAAAAAAATAACTTTGTTTGTTAGACGGGTTACAATTTATTATCTATTGAGATTTCAATTTCTTCTTTTTGCAAGCGGATCGCATTTGGAAGGAATAAACAGCCGTTGGCAACACGCACCGAAAAAACTGAGTTTTTTAATGTATGCCGATTGAAAAAAATGCTGTTACAAATAGTTCAGCTCTCGCTATGCATCATGGAAAATTTCTATTTATTTAATATTTTCATCCCAGCTGTTGCTCGTATTCTGCCATCTTGGCTTTCTATTATCGAAAAAGAAGAGCTAAATTACTTTATTTTCAGCTTCAAAAACGCTTTACTTCTTTTCCTTTGTTACCTTTTTTCAATTTCAGTTTTTAATCGTTTAGATATATACAGCTCCATAACGCATCACTGGACCTTCAACGAGCCCTTTCCGTACACGGATCACGCGACGGGGCAGGAAGCAAAGTTCATTGGCACCACGAGACCATTAAACAATACAGACTACCTTAGTTTAGTTGGCAGTTCCTGCTTAATATTAGGATCCTTCACAGATAGCTGCCTGACTAATATGCCAGTGTGTAATTCTGGGTATACTTTTGCATTCTGGTTACAAATAACGCCAACTGCGATTGCTCCTCAAATTTTTCTTGGCACTTCAAGAAATAATTTCACTGATTTACAAGGAATTTTTGTGTACCAAACGGAAACGATCCGCAGAGTTAGAAGAGTAATTGTGGAGTTTCTCTTCGACGGACGCAGCTGGCAGGTGCCTTTGAAAATCCAACAGGAGATTTGGGACTTTATTGTACTAACTTGGAATACAACAAATGATTGCTTAACTGCTTACTTGAATGGAGAAAAGGTTGCCTCGTCTTCGGCTAGGAACGGAAGTGATGTTTCGAAACATGTCAAGTTGAGAGGAAGCTTCCAAGGGCAAGTCGTACGCGCATCACTGTACTTGGAGAGCGGGGCATTATACGATCAAGTTATAGCATGGAATAGATCACTGGAGGACTATGAAGTGAAGAGAGCATTCCAATCTCAGATGAGTGAGTATTGTAGTATTTTACAATCAGACTGAAATGTATGTTATCACGTATTTGTACTTTAAAAAAAGTACTTGTCATCAAATTTGAGTCCTAATAAACTTCAATTAGACAAAATCGATGCTCATCTCACTGGTATTGGAAGCTGGTTTAAAAACCTATTTATTCAAATAGCTCTTTTAGAGCTATGTAAACCACACAGTCAACACAAAATACATATTTTTCTTTCAATACTCATAGTTTTCTGAAACACAGCAGGATTTTTACAAAGAGTGCCTAGCACCAACAGTGACACTCAGCCTTGGTTTAATTCAATTTATGGAAATTCTTTCAGCAGTATGTGACCCTAAAATCTTTTCCACGTTTTATTTTTCAGACAAACTTTCAAAAATTAAATGCACTGCTACAACTACGACCCTGAACATAACGTGGCAAGCTATTAGGAGGAATGTCTTCAAGAGAAGAAGTCTGCGTTACAGAGTAACAGTCTGGAGAAATAAAACACATTTTGTAAAGAAGAATCTCCCCTATTCAACCAATCATTATTTCTTAAAAGACCTTGGTAAGACTGCCTGCTTGTTTCCAGTGTCAATCATAGCTGCTAGCCCATGCAAACTCGTCTCCTGGATTTTCTCTGAATTGGAATACCGGAGTAGACCCTAGGTACGAGGCTATTCGCTCTGGCCCAAAACTAAAACAAATTTAAACATTCATTCGGTTTTCAACCGATATTAAACGAGATATTTCAGTTCTTAAAAGACTCGTTAAGATGTTTGTATGGCTGGAGGCAACATCTTGACACCTAGAATGCTTTGCATTTGTACCGACAAACCAGTTTTTCCTTGTGAAAAATCAAATGGAACGGCCCTTCCGACTGGAAAAGTTTTAAGAAGAAAAAAAGGAATACCCCCAAAGGTATTCCTTTTTTATCGCTTTTACCGGAATGCTCGGAATATCGCGTCGCATTTTGCCTTTTCGCATTATTACCATGCTCCTCGATGAGATACGCGGCTGTTTCGGTGGAAATGAAATGAAACGGACCTTTCCACTGAAAAGTTTTCAAATGGTACACATTCCTAGTCTTCTTCCCAGCCATTTTTTTAAGATGTCACGCAACGATGGGAGCGCTGCGTGACATCCCCAAAAACGGCTGCAAAGGAGAGACCACTCGACAGTCACTGATACAAACTTTTTTAAGTGTTGTGGCTCTAAGATGCATTGTTACTTCTTGAAGCAACAATTTTAGCATTTTTAGTAATTTTTTGCTTAAAGCTACTTTCCAGCATTTCTTTTTTAACACGCACAACGGTAAAACTAACAAGGCCTGGAAGAATCTTATCTCCAAAAAACAATACTAGGTCTGTTATCATAGCATTGGTTTAATAAAACGTTGCTTATATTTATGTCTTTTCAGTACCATACACCTCATACAAGGTCCGTCTTAAGAGAGAGGATAGTGACATCAGAAAGCGTCTTGGAGCTCTAGTTTGCCGCACAAAAGAAGGAGGTGAGGAAACACAGTTGTTAGGCTTGTTTGTCGTGTGATACAAAAGAAATATTCCACCGATGAGAACATCAACGTTGTTCACAAAAGAGTATTTATTTCAGTCGGTGATCCGGCTATTTAGCTCAACTACTTTCGAAAATCACTCTTGTTTACTTTTGTAACAAGTGTACATAGTGACGTGGGGCAGTAACTATGTAATGGTACTGCGACATTAGTCAATCTTGAGTTCAACACTACTCTTGTGTAATCACATTTAGATTTAGATCATATAGTAAAGGATGAACTGAGTGCCGTCTGAGAACATTGCCAAGCCGCTCTAATGAGAGAGAACGCGAGCGAAAAATATAGGGAGACAGGTTGTGGTACAAACCCCTTGCCATTTTTTTCCACTCACCATTGTTCGCGCTTAATTATCCTGTCTTTCACACTGCTCTCCAACGTACTAACCGAACAGGTTGCATAATTGCCACGATAAGCTGTCTAGATCACTTTCAAAGATGTCATTATAATCGATATATCTATTTATTTGTGTTATGCTTTATGTTATAAGTGCCTACAAAAGTTCAGAATGTGACAATAGCTGTACAAAACTCGACTTCCCTTTTGGTGCAATGGTCGCCACCGGCTCAGATAAATGGAATGCTGATGGGTTACAATATTAAGGTATTAAAGAACATTACGGTAACAAGTGTTTACGATGATATCAACAATTGAAATTGCTGATACAGTGCATCGTGCGTCTAGACGTTGTTTAGTTCTTTTCCTAGATATTCTATGTAGATTACTGTTTTGTTGCTGTTGTTTTTTGTTGTCTTCTTGCATCGTGCATGTTGTTTTGTAATTTTTTTTTCGAATTTTGAGCGATACTAGACGTCTTTTATGGTACCCAAACTCTATTATCTATGCAACGAAGTACACAGAGAATGTGACCTAAACATTTATTTTTTTTTATTTGAAGCTCTCTATGTTGGAAAAAGATAAATACAGGCTAATTGCAGTCAGAGGTGGTGAAAAATACCTCGTTACCCATCTTATGGCTGATACTGAATACACAATAGCAGTTCAAGGGTTTACGTCATCAGGAACCGGTCCGCTGTCACAAAGCAAAATGGCTAGAACTAGCAAAGTACCAACTGTCACAGGTATCATTAATACATTTCATTCCACTCTTAAGATATTAACTCTCTTTACTAATTGTCATAGGAGCGGCTTTTCTTATCAGCTACGAGAATTTAATGCTCCATCAAAGTAGGTTTACAAACTTATCAGTCAATCAAAAGTCAAACAAAATAGCGTGCAATTTATCGCTTCCACTTTCACTTCTCTGCTATTAAACTATAATATGGTCTTAACTATACCTTTCTTTTTTTCAAAACAGAAATGCCAAACAATATTTATGCGGCTGCTGTGAATTGGAACTCCATTCAGGTCACGTGGACACCGCTTGATCGAAAAGAGGAAGTGACGTCATACGAAGTAAAGTACTGTTCTATCAATTGCAGTACTATTGAAGTTTATGAAAACTCAGTGTTGTTGAAAGGTCTTCCTCAATACACGTCGTTTACAATAAAGGTGCGAGGTCGAAACGCAAAGTATGCAGGTCCTTGGAAGGTCTCTAGAGAGCTCCAAACGTTAGGTCAGTACAATTATCTTGTATATTATAATAATTATAAATATGAAATAAATGAAGAAGCGTTCTCAAGCTAGTCGAATATTCCGAAAAATAATTTCCAGATACCGGGTTTGACTCCCGATGAGGGACTCAGAAAATCTTTTTCTGAGTATTCGACTTGAGAACGATTCTTCATATATTTCACTTTCTACAAATCACCATTTCACTTATCAATTATAATTATTTTGACTACTTTATATTAACTATAATAATAATACGTAAGGAAAAATCAAGTCCAAGCTTGAAATTTCAATTCTCTCTTCTGATAATTAGACTATTGTTGTACTTCAAGAAAATATCAAATGTTTTCTTTCAATTAGATTTCGACGAGTGCAGTGGTCATCATCCATGCAGTGAGCATGCCTTATGCATTAATACAGCAGGCTCATATGAATGCAGGTGCAAATCAGGACTAGTTGGTGATGGATACTGGTGTGAAGGTAAGGCACTGTTGTAACAGCAGCTAAACTTCGAGGTCTTACTTTTCGAGGTCTTACATCTCAAAAACCTCGAAACCTTAGAAGACCTCGAAAACCTCGAAAACTAAGCCCTGAAAAAAACCTAAGACCTCGAAAACTAAGACATGGAAATTTAAGGCCTCTAAACCTATGACCTCGAAAGCCTCGAAACCTACGACCTCGAAAACTAAGACATCGCAGACCTCGAAGCCTAAGACCTCGAAAACTAAGATCTGAAAAAACCTATGACCTCGAAAACTAAGACCTAGAAACCTTTGACCTCGAAATCTAACTGGAAACCTATGACCTCGAAACTGAGACCTTACTTTCGAGGTCTTGCGTTTAGTTTTCGAGGTTTTGGCTTTAGAGGTATCTGACCAACTTCAAACGCCGTTGTTGCGTTGTAAGAGAAGACTGAAAGGAAATTTTCTTAAACATTTTCATTTTTCATTCGTAGTTGTTCCAACTGGTAGCTCTGATGATGACTTCTGTAAAATGGAGCTGTTTAGAAATATCACATGGATGCGAACACCTAAAGGAAAAACAATCAAAAGGCATTGTCCGTACGGGTTCTCAGGTACCTGCATTTTACTTTTAAGCTCCCCTTTTTTCGTTACTTTTGATTTAATTCAGATACAGTTTAGAATGTATTTAATTTGTGACGGTCGTGGTCCATATTCACCGCGACGTTTTGAAAATGCCACAGTAAAACTTTTGCCTTAGCAATTTAGCGGTAAAGCTAATGTTTTTCAAAAAGAAATTTTCAACTATTCTAGTTGCGATGTCTTTCATCTACTCAAAGAAGTTATTATCATGAATCCCTAGTGATAAGTAAGTGAAGGAATCCTCATCTTTATTTACTGCAGGAGTGGCCATGCGTACCTGTTCAGCAGAAAACAAAGCTTCCTGGCATAAACCAGATTTGACGAAATGCGTCTCGAAACGTTTCAAGAAGCTCCAATATCAGGTGATTCTTAATTGCAACGATTTATTTCCCTTGAAAGGTCTGTCTGTCTGATGTTTGAGGATGGGGTTGAATGGTTTGGCTTGTTTTATTTTCAAAGGAATTCAAAAAAATCAACCGATGCTATTTTTATAGATACCTTGATCGAAATATGGGTTTAAAGTCAAGACTTCTATCTGCCTTAAGTAATACTTTATATAATATTTTCCCATGGGTATTTTAGCATTTTATAATACCATTGATCATGAATGCCAAACTGGACAATGAAATAAACACACCCAAGTCTTAATTCATTTCTGTGTTTCAAGATGGACACAACTTCAAAATTTCTTCTTGCTATTATCGCATTTAACGATTTTTTGCTCCACAGATCAACTCGGAATCGATTAATTCTGACACTGCAGTGTCACTGGCCAATGAGCTGTCGGAAATCACGAAACCTGCACGTGATGAGCTCGTGGTTCGGGGCGACCTACGCGCTGCTGTTCACATGTTGGAGACCCTTGATCGAAAGACAACCAAAAACGTAACAATGGGTAAGGAGAAAGCAAATGCGTTTATGAAGGTGGGTACATTAATAAATAGAAAGTTTATTTCTTGACCAGCAGTTGCACTACACGTTTCTCTATTATAATAATTAAGCTATAGCCTTTTGAATCATTAGACATCAAATTAAATTGATTAAACTTATTTTCTTTCTCCCGGTAGAACGTTGTTCAAGTAGCAAATAACCTTCTCGGCGGAAAAGCTATGGAAGCTTGGCAAGATTCGTCCGCGGTAAGTCTTCTTACTCATTTCTACTTTTTGAGAATTTAATGAATTCAACAATTAATGAACTGCAGGTGGTCACCTTGATTTATCACCAAATACTCAGACCAAGTAAGATAACATAAAAAGTGTCGAAAACTTGGGCCTGATTTAATTGAGAGCGAATTTGTGATTTCTTGTAGGCCGCTAGGGACAGTTGCAAATTTTGCTGAAATGAAAACGCTTCGACTGATTTTCAGAATAAAATACAGGATGTTCAAATATGAATTACCATCGAGATCTTAATGAAAACACAACAAAAATACTCTTTTTTAGGAACGGAAATTACATCTTTCTTAGAAATAATTTTATCCTAGCCTCGGTCGTTTACATTTATTGTTGATTCGTTTGTCTATTTTTTTTATTTCATCTTTTCCCTATCAAGAAATCCCGCTCAGACGAAGCTTCAAAACTCCTGACCTCTATAGAGAATATAGCGCTGATGACTGCTTCCGTTTCAAACAACAAAAATACCTCCAATGTGAGAACTTCCAATGTCGGTAAGCATAATATTTAACACGCACTGCGACGTGTTACCAGTTGTGGGCAAAATGAAGTTCCTAAGAACTTACAAAACTTTAAGAAATTGCAAGTGCTTATTAAGGGTAATAGCTAGTGCTGTCGAAGGTCGAAAGATCGAAGACTCTTTAAACTTTATGCACGCAATTAATATCGTATCATTTTTACAGTTTAACCTGCATCTTATTGTATTGTTATGTACCCTTCAGTTTTAAGGTTCCGTTCATTTGGAAAGGAAGATTTCATACCAGAAAGAGTAGCCTTCTCTGCGGTGGATGATGGACCCGGAAGTAAAATAGAGATGCCAGCCTCAGAGATGCACCGGGAATCAAACAGTACAGATTTAGGTATAACCATAAGCCAAAAATGTGCTTCGTACATGTATCCATGCAATTTTAAACATTATAGCCCCCCGATACTATATATATATATAGATATTGTCGTTTGTATATTCTGACTACATTAGCACGAGACATTCAATGTGAAAGTTTATTGAGGATGCGTCAGTCAGTCATTTGATGCAAAACATATCCGTTAGTACTTAGCACCGTAAAGCTGAGGTGCAAAAATGCTTGAGTGACTCACAGCCAGTAACAGAACCTTTAAGGTGATGTGGCATCATATTTTACAGTCAGTGTATCTACGATGTGAGCAGCCAGTAAGGGTCGCCCACTACCTCTCGGAACGAGTTACTTCATTGGTTCTCAAAACAACAGATAACAGGCCATAACAATGCCACTAGCCCTGAATAACAATAGAGGTAGTGTTCACAACGGGTGAATGGAGGTTTCAGAGAGGTAGTGTCTGACCATTAAGAGTGCACGTCCAAATGAAAGGTGATTTATAAATCTTCGTCTAATACACTTTTTATTCTCCGTATGTATATCTACAGGAACAAACAGCCACATCGCATTCGTCTACTTGAACAACATTGCACAACTCTTGACTACCGCAAGGTGTGGGTCTTCTTATTTGTTGACAAGTGTTTTAATTTGGGAATTTCATAAATATCCCTGCATTAACAGCCCATTCTTGTACTGTTTCAGTTCTAATGGTACTCAAAACAACGGAGAAAAGATCGAGAGCCATACCACAGTTAACACTGGCGTTATCTCGCTGTCCACCAATCCTAAGATATCTGGGAACTTTAAGAATCCTGTGGTGATTACCTTACAAAACAACCAGGTGGGATTGTCGCAGTTCTGTAATGCACTTCTTATTCCACAGATTTCCCCTTCATAATTTTGGCCTATGGTAATCCACGCCATTTCCACTTTTTGTTGTGACTTTAAATTGGGCAGTTTGTTCTCATAAACTACTAGCCTAAGCTAAGGTTTGATTCATTTTTGACTCCATATGAATATATATATGTATTCTCTCTTGTTTGCTTTATATTCTAACTCATCTACGTATCGTTACCGTATCTGGAAAACTGAATGAATCAATCAAGTATTTCTGATGTGTTACCTTTTTTTCCTTAGAGTAACGAAAGCCTGCAACCCTTGTGTGTCTTTTGGAAAAACTCAGGGTTAGTGACATTTTATTATACCACTAATCAAGAAATGTACCAAAATCGTTTTCATATAAGTCATGATGTAACGACTGCTCAGAAAAGAACACGACGCTATAAAGTATCATTTTTAGTGTTGTGCAGTTGTTGTAATGATGTTTATATAAGTATTGTCCTTTTGTAGGGATGGTGGCTCGTGGTCCACAGAAGGCTGTAATGTAACTTTCGCCAACTCAACACACACTGTGTGCCATTGCTATCATTTGACAAGCTTCAGTGTCCTGATGCAGTTCACACCAGAGTCCCAGGAGATTTTTAAGGTGAATGCACGAGATCTAGACCGTGTGCGACTACAGTACACACATATTTATACAGTTAGGTAAAGAAATCCACAAGCGTTTCCTCACCTCTGATTGAGCAGTTCAGTTACGTAGCCAGTTGGGCGGTGTAAATAAAATGAAGTTACAGTATCTTACTGCACTGAATGCCGATGCCACTCGGTTCTACGCACTGACCTACAATGTTGGTAATTAGGCGGATTGCAAATATAATATTCGTAGTGTAAATTTTTGTCATGTACTAAAAGTACTAAAAGTTTTTGAAATGAAGGTCGTAAAACCAAAACAGTTATCGCACGCGGCCAGTTAGAAATGAGGAAGATAATCAAATAGCCCATTCAAAACGCGGTCATGGTATATGAAGCGCCGGGAAACACCTGCTAAATCCCGGCAAATGACGGTTTGTTTCAATAGTTTTGCCCCACAGGTTGAGAAAACATTGCATAAGAGTTTGCTTTGTTATCAGAAACCTTTCTATAATAATTTTCTTTTTAGGGCACTCACGAACTTGCATTGAGTCTTATCACATACATTGGCATCAGTATATCACTAGTCGCATTGGTGCTGGCTCTTATAACGTTCTGCTCATTAGCGTAAGTACATCATTTAATACACATAAATGTATACTTTGCAAAGTAATATATGATAGTAAAACAATTAAAATCTTATATGTGTATTTGCAAATGGGTCTTTCATCTTCTTCAGCTTTCTTTAAAAACTGTCAAAAATGTGGGTTGTTCCCGTTCAACTTCGTTACAGTTGGAATCCACTCAAAATTGTTTCGAGAGTGAATTCAATGTTAAAATGAAGCCTAGTCACAGGAAAACCACTTTGAAATGAAAAAGTACTACGGTTCTTTTTCATATATCCATTTCGCTTCTTGTTTGTTAACGCCGGTCGTTTTTCTTGACAGTCCAATAAAAGACTTGGCTTCTTTATTGACCACCAATAATAATGAAATGTGCTTCCTGCTGTACAAAAATAATTATAACCTTTTTTATTTCTTTGCAGATTTTTAAGATCAAATCGTAATTTTGCTCACATAAATCTGGTGTTATCTCTTATCTTGGCTGAATTGCTGTTTGTAGTCGGTATTGGTAAGACACAGTATGAGGTAAGTAATCATATGAAACCGTATTGTCCTCGTCTTTAAGTCCTAAAGGATAAGAGCAAAATAAACACTAATTATATATACTCTTCGTTTATCATTGTTTTATTTTTATCCAGACTGGCTGCTTTGTCATTGCCGTGTTTCTCCACTATCTGTTTCTTGTTGCATTTTGCTGGATGGCGACAGAAGGAATAATTCTTTATCTGATGTTAGTTAAAGTTTTCCCAACTTCTGGTGAAGGTCCTAAGAAAAGAGAATTCTTTATCTGCTCTTGGGGTGAGACATGCTATTATTCTGCATCAGTTGCAAGTTAACAACCTCAAGTTGTTTCCAGTGTAGTACTGATATACCTGAAATGCAAAAGTACTGAAGAACCGAAAGTGAATGATCAAGCAAGGAGTCTTTAAAGGCGGAACCTTCTTTCATTTAAATGTTGCAGATATTATACCTTAAATATCATTTTTGTGAAGCAGAGCAAAAGATAAACAACTTCGCTCTCTTTTTGCGCCAACGATAGTCATCTCGGCTCGTTCATATCGCAATGCTTAGCAAGCAGTTCTCATGTTGTCAAAAAGACAAAATTAACTCCGCATTTGTAATGATATAGAATGTTTTGTGTTGCATTATGTAAGACCTATGTCTTTTTGTTAAAGGAATTCCTATCATCCCCGTAGTTACAGCCGTTCTGGTAAATCAGGAGGGTTACACAACGGATAGACAGTAAGTATTGCTCAATTTCTTTATTATAGTGGCTTTCATTTCAATGTCGCAGAAGTTTCACCGTTTGTAAAGAGCTTTAAAAATAACAACATTATCACTTTCTGTTTTGTATAAGTGACTGTACATGTAAGTGTAACCTTTATTTTAGTGTGCGTACAGTGTATTGTAAGTCGTTGTAATGTACTTGTAAGTGGAATGTATGTAGGGTGAATGAGTTGTCAATAAAATGTTTTTTTTTTCTAAAAGAAATTACTTTCCGAACAAATTAAATAATCAATCACTATTTGGCTTACGCGTGTTTTACCGCAAAATGATTTTTTTTTGTTTCGGGTTACAAAAATTTAAGGTGGACAATAAAAAAACTCGACATCAATCCTTGAGCAAAGCTTTCAGCTTTTGCAAAAAGTTGTCTTATCGATAAAAAAATATGCTGATTACAATTCGATAAAGAGAACTGGAGGTCGCTGAACTCGCTTTGAGAAATAATAAAAATAAAATAGGGTGTATTAAAAGCAGAACAGTATTCTTTTGGCACAAAAATTATTATGTTAACACAACTTGACAATAAAATGACTTGTTTACCAGTGATCATTGGGTATTAATTTCATATTTTTGTTGTGGCATCAGCTGATAAAGAATTTCAGTGTTTATCCATAAAGTATACGTGCTGGAAACTGCTACTCTCCTACTAAACTTTTTCATCTCTGCTTTTTTGATAGCTGCTGGTTGTCTGTTGAAGATGGTTTCGTATGGAGCTTTGTCGGTCCTGTTTTGTTTATATGTTTGGTACGTATTCGAATGGTAAAGTGACAAATTATCAAACGCAACCATAACGCCATTAAAACGAAGACAAATGTAAAGTGCAAGTTATAAGTTCCTATTACTTCTTTCTTTGTACCAGTGCCTCCCCTTTGCATCCATTCAGGAGTCAAGATACAGACTAAGGGGCCCTGGGATGGGGGGACTCCTTGCCTCTTAGGAATGAAAATAACTTTGATTCTGCTTCCTTTTAGGGGTGTTTTCGAAATTTTTCGATGGGCACCCCCCGCTTTGTATGGCAGGGGGTTTGCTGTTAGGCCACAAAAGAGATTCAGGAGTGAAATTCTCGAGAACAGTCCCAGCATCAAGATAGTTAATGTACTTGCAAGCACTGGAAATGATAAATCGGTTTTTTCAATTATATTAGTTATGGTATGCCTTGCACATTGTTTATTTTATTTTTCTGTCCTTTCAGTTGAATCTCGTGTTTCTAGGGATGACGTTAAAAACAATGGCATCGCGAACCGCTATGCAACCCTCGCAAAACCAAGCACAAATGCGGTGAGGAGATGTAAATAAATTAAAACTCAGGAATTGTAATATACCATTGCTAGTTTTTTAAAACATACATCCTTTACCACGAAAGAATGTTGCAAAATTATTTTATACCATGCTATAGAAAATACACTTACTAAATTTCGTCCGGAGTAAGATCGCAGCGCACAATGGGTAGGTTGGGCTTAATGCCATCAAATGCACAACGGCTTTCCTGTATTCTGATTGGCTGTATTTTCTATTGCATGGTATAAAAGAACCTTTTCAACTAATGTTTATTTTCTTGATTGTTAGGTACTGGGCCAAGGCATGTGCAGTGTTAACTTGTCTGTTAGGCACGACGTGGTTGCTAGGACTGTTTTTCTTGGGCAAAGCTTCGGTTGTTATGGCATATCTTTTCAATATATTTAACGTCTTGCAGGTGAATACACCCAAATTAAACGTCACTGTGTTACAGGGGGTAATGGGAAAATTACCACTCAGAGTAAAGATATCAAAGATATAGTGGAATATTAAACAGTAAAAAGGAAAAATAAAGAGGCCCTTTACAGGGTAAAGGTAATTTGCAGTGCTGTCGGCGATATTAACTTTAAAAAAATTTTTGACGTAAACGACTATAATTTCGTGCAGTCAACATTTTGTAGTGTAAGCATGAGTGATTATCACGTAAATTAGGTGGCCGTTTAAAATTGTGAATTTCTGTTTCTGTTCTCCATTCTAATTTCAGAGCATATTGTTTATATCAGCATAGTTTATTTTACATTTTACATTTTAACATTTCATAGCATATTGTATGTTATGTCATAGTTTTACACTACAGCTTTTATATTATTTCTCAGTTTAAATATTGCATAGAAGAGCCAATATTGCTTTTGGAATGCAAGTAAACCATTATAATAATAATAATAATAATAATAATAATAATAATAATAATAATAATTATTATTATTATTATTATTATTATTATTATTATTACTATTATCATTACTATTAAAGCAAATAGCTGCAAGTCACATTACTTATATGTCTTTTCTATTTTTACTACTTCAAGGGGCTTTTCATCTTTATTTTTCACTGCTTAGTCGATGATAGGGTAAGTTGTGTGGCTAATATACCCGTTTAAAGTATGCCGTACTTTCATGCAAACCATTATACACAGAGCCAATCACTTTCGACCGCAAACGATGTATTATTCAAGCAGAACACGAAACAAACAAAAAATATAAGGTACCGGGAAAAGTGCGGGAAAATTCACACATAATTTAAAAGTAGTGAATGGCAATAGCGGTTAAATTGCAGTTCGTTAGGTTTTAGCAAATTTCATTTTTTTTTTAGATTCGCGCTGAGTACAAACGAATCATTTCCTGCCATGGAAGTCGAAGGGATTACCTTCGGGACGCAGCGGTTGCAAGATCTAGACATAACAAATATTCCTCTACCATAGTGAGTGTAGGAAACAACTAAATAATGGAGCATATAAAGCAGAGTGTTGTTTTACACTTCTTGACTAAAAAAAACGGTGTCGTTAGTTAGACAAGAAACATGATACCTATTATCTTTTTTGAAAACAATGGGTGAAATATATAATTTACCCCGATCTGGAACATGGTCGACTAAAAAACGGAATGCTAGCAGGTACCTATGGGCATTCAGCATGTCACCCAAACAATGTCTGTGAAAGCACGGTGTTTCTTGTGTTTTGGCGGAAGGAACATTTATGAACGGAACGGAAAGAAAGTTTCAGTACTAATGGAAATCACAGAGTAGGCCCAAACAGTATCTGAAATCGATTGTGTTTTTCAATTACAGACTTCAAGAATTGCTGAAAAGAAAGTCAAAGTGTCGGAAGGTACAACCAGCTACGTTGGTCTGTGATGTATTCGTCGTATTTTTCAATTTTCCCACGTTTACTAGTAAAGTTTGGAAATGATAGGTTGGACAATAACCATTGTCTGATCTTTCAAACAGCGCTCTTAATACTAAATAAAGGTCTAAATACAAAATCCCGATTTTTCTGACTTTGCGAAAGCTAGCAAATTGCATATGGTTGCTATGCAACGGAACAAATCTTGAAAAACTCATTAACTTAAATTTACTTCAATAACCGTTTTTCTGTTTTTGAGACCATTTCTCCATTAGAAGGATTTTCAGTTTCGGCTCCTGCACCTGTTTTTATTTGCAAATGAAAAAGTATACAGTTTTTGCTGAACTGCAAAAATTCGATTAGAATAATAAGAATTATAATCTTTTTACTTTCCACCCCTTAGCTAGAGGACGTCAAGTGATATAGATAACTGTTAATTTAGCAGTTTTCGAAATCCTTCGCGCAGGCAGTTGGCCTTCCTGCCTTCACCAGAGCCCCGTTAGCCGACATGAGCGTTACTGGGATCCTCGACGAGAACGTGGGGTTGGCTGTCTGGATCCCTACTTAACTGGCAAAGCTCATTGCTGTTCGATTACATTTCTCTAAATTTTGTTTAATTCGTTATAAATCATTTGAAATAGTCAAACAATACATATGTTTAATTACCTACAGTTTTACAAAATATTAATAAGATGGTAACCGATTCAAAGATTTATTTTCGTACTTTTTTTAGAGAGGAGGTTGTCCCTCGGTAAAGCTACTGCAGAAGAGGTACGTGATGCTTCTGTAGTTGTGTTGACTAAGCAAGGTCCAATCGAGGCAGAAGAAGTCCTCCTTCCTCCCGGTTAACAAATCTTACCCCTTCTTTCCTCTTCTTCAAGGGTTTAAGGTTCATCCCGACGAGAGGAGTCACAAGACTCGAGAACAAACTTTACCTTTCCTTAACTTCCTTCACTTATTCTTAATTAACACTTAATCTTGCAGTGCTTAGACCACAACCTGGAAATCGCATCATTGTCAGGGGCCGCCGAGCAAACTAAGGACGAATGCTCGAAGACATTCCAGCACAACCACAGTACCGAAAGCGATCAAGAAGGACACGAAGACCATGACGACGAAATGAAGTCTGATGACGTTTTCTTTGAAGATATATCTTCGAGCTTGATCAACATTCGCCAGGACGTGGTGAAGGTTTCCCCTGACTCAAAGCAAGTATCGAGTTCTAATCCATCCAAGATTAATGCGCCGATTTGCGTTCCAGACTTGGACTTTAACTCGCATTTCGCCAACAGTCATTCAGAAGAACGATCACATAAAACTGAACAGAATGAAGTGATAAACTTACCAAACCAACATGGTCGCAGCAGTTGGCGCGTTATTACTGTAAGGAATCAAGATACAATCCAGGAAATCACTCAAGAAGACGGTAGAAATGAGTCGAGAAATTTCCCAGCGGATTTTCATTTCGAGTCCCATAACCACAGGAAACACATAACTACAACGCGACGAGTTTATCAATACAGTCAAAATTCAAATTTATCAACCACTACCCCTGCACGGATTGCAGTAAGCGAGAGTAGCGTCATAAGCAGCGACTCCAGGATGAGTATTTCAGTGTTCGAGAATGGCAATTCAGAACTGGAACACGACCCCGGGTCTGTATTAGACGAAGAAGAGTTAGTAACTAGTAATAGTGAAAGATTCTTCATTAACTGAGATTAGTATAGAATGATCTCGATAGGGATGGATAACATTCTTCCAAGCGAAAAGTTTCTGGACAACCCTTAGTGCCTCGTCACAATCATTATATTATACCTTATTCAAATAAGATGCATCATGGCGGACAATATACTAGATACGTTGCATGAACAAATTAAAGGTCAGACTAGACTCTCTCTATGGAGGTGGAAGGAACCTTTTGATCATCCTGTCGGTATAACGTAACAATAATCTGGTTTACTTCCACCATCGATATCATCAGCATCATTATTGATTTTAGATAAACAAAATACAATGCTAAATTAACTACTGTAGGTGCTGCTACGGACACACAGTACGTGTAACTAGGCGGTATTAATCAACAGCACACTGTAAATCAGCCCCAAATCAAGATAAAATATTAAAAAGCGGTTGATAATAAAATGATCCTACTAACTGAGTGCGAGAGCCGTTAAAGGAGACACTGCAAAAATACTGGACCGACAGTAAAGCAATATTCTGATTGGTTGCTCTATTTATTGGCCTCGTAGCTGTCTAAGTCGTGTAATAAAAAAAATAACATTCCAATATTACGACATTTGACCATCTACGGTCAAGAAAACGCAAAGACTAATGAGAGCCGAATGTATTTCGCTAAATATCCGCACGTATAATAAGAAAATGTAGACTGATTTAGTTCTTTACTCCTGTCAACTGCCTGTTTAATTGATCGTGTATGGAGAAGTTTGGTGTTTGTCACATGGGAATTTAGGTGTTTTATCAAATAGTTACATTTAAGTGAAGACATTGGAGAGCTTTTTCTTTTTGTCAAAGTAAAATCAGCGTGTCCTGTAGTGATTGTACTGTGCATTCCTTAAAAATAAAAAAAAAACGTAACGTTTTGAGAACCAGAATTTCATAATTCAAATCTTGCAGTTACTGTCCCAGAATAACTAGAAAAATAAAAATAAAAAGTTTTAATACTGGCAGGTTGATTTAAGTAGAAAACTTGTTTAAGTACGTAGTATTGTCCATTCGGCACCAGTGACTCATATTTTTTTATTTATGATCCTGGCATACATACCGGTTTTTCGAGAGCAGATTACACGTAAAACGATATTTATAATTTTCACGTAATTCTCAATTCCAAGTTGACCCTTATAATGATATATAACTTGAGAACTTGGTCCTTGGCTTTGAAAAATGATGAATTGAACCATTACATTGCAATTGTAATAATGAAAGAGCCGATTTGTGACTGTGGGTGAAATTAAAGTTAAATGTTTCTATCTATTTTTGCTTCGTGTAATATTTTCAAACTGACCCTATTATACTAATATTGCGTTGCTGTTCTGACATTCAAATATTTCATATAACATGTATAAACAGGATGGATAGTTGTAAATTAAATTTTGAAGCTCAAAGAGCAACAAGTGGCATAATTTTAAAACCCTGAACGAACCGCTGCTTGCAGTAAGGGTTCATTTAAACATAATTTAGGAGAGTATTCATATCCAAGAAATTAAAAAAACGTATTCTTTTAGGAATAAACAAAATAAAACCTTTTAAATTATTTCGCCAAACCTGCAAACAGGTGAACGCATTGTTATGTATTTTGTCTTCGCTTATATAAGTTTTGCTTCTTATTTTCTAAACAGATCTAGACACAGAAATTTTCATATTATTTTTAAAATAATAATAAGTACATAGGTATGAAAGTGTATTCGGCAGCCCCGCTGACTGACACGATTTACGATTTTTTTTCAGTATAGCCTTGTGGGCATTTAAGCCTCGCTTGAGGGCAATATCGCGCATCACACATCTTTTTAATTTATGACAGTTATGGCAAGACGATTTTATAGTTCTTAAACTGGGTTAAAAATACGGTTTTACGTACGGTTTAAAACAAATTCTCAGAGGGACGATTCTATATTTCACTGAAATGATTTGTCTATCGGTCAACCACGTGTAGGTCAATTTTTTCCACAATTAAAACATTAAAAGTTTAGTTTTTAAACATTAATGCGAAGACCGCCAAGAGATTTTTGGGGACTTTTACTTGCCTTTTTAAGTATAAAGTAGACAGCAGTGGAGCTTACTCTTGAAATAGATAAAAATATACCATCATTTTCCAATCCTGGTTTTTGTTAAACGAGTGCGCGAGAAGACAAATAAATTTTTCCCTCGCTAATTTTTAAAACAGCTGCTCAAAAACGCGACGGCAATTCAACAAAGGGTTTTACTGAGTCGACGCGAAGATGTTTTGGCTTTACGCTTTCAGAAATCATTCCCAAAGATCGCTTTAATTGGTCCAGGTAGCGTCTCTCGTATAAACAAAACGAATCCTTTTAATAGTTAGTAATTTTAGTCTGGCGCTTTTGCCTGACAGTTCATTGTCTGCTCATGTCGAACCGCGTGTTGGACGAAGGTAAGGCTTGCCTTAAATTTGAATTTTGTAGAGGTTCAATTCTGTGACTTTTTCTAATAACGGGAATTTTAAATTGTGTCACACTTTGCTTAAAATGGGTACAAAATTTCTAACACAGCATCAGAAACAGCCAGAAACCGTCAATTAGAATTCAATTCGTTATTTGTTGCATGACTGAATAGACGATAAATTTCCTCATGTAGTACACGCACATGCTTTCTTCATCGATTAAACTAGATTCGTCACTCTATAACTAAAAGCTCGCGTGGTACAGTCGGGAGACTTTTCATCAGCTAACTTTTAGCGCAGCTTTTGAAGGAGAGTTCGGCAAAATGACAATTCTTTATTACAAGAAACTGGACCAAAGAGTATGCTTATTCTGTTTTTATTGTCGACGGAATCACTATTTAATTTTAACTTTAATTCAACTGCTTCATCATTCGCTTCAACATTATTTTGAATATGATCCAAGTCAGTCGAAATCTTTTTGACAGTTTATTCACTGAATAAATTAATATGGGTTTTAATTCCTTTGTTCGATATGCATCGCGGCAAACAACGAAGTAGTAAGAGAAAATGGTACGGCTTCGTCAACTGGTACTATGTAAACCGATTGAGCTTTACTTATTCAAATTCTTTACAGAGTTTAAATACGTGTAACTATACACTTACAACTGAGCTGCATTTTCTTTCCGTAAAAATTTTCAAGTTAGAAGTTACAAAGGAAGTGTTATTGACATTAAATTTTGTCATACATGGCCGCACCTGTTGGAATGAAACACGCTTTGGTTCAGATCCATCAACAACAAAAAATAATAATTATCTAAAATTGAGGCAGTCATATTTAAATACAACAAGCGTTGCGTCACCGGAAGATCGAGGAAATGTTATTTCTGTTTTCCATGAAACCGCAATGCAGTTTTGGTATGACTCATTCAACGAAAGCAACGCGAACAGACACAGTAAACACAGGGTAAAGCTGATATTCTTGTTTGCAATCACTTTTCCGTCTGTTCTATGTAGAGTGACTGTAGCTTTTAATTTCCACACGCTGTCTTAAACACTGAGACTTGATACTGACGTCTTTTTTGTTTTCTGGAACAGGTCTCCACAAGCCATCTGTTTAAACTGGAGTTGCTGAACTGATAGGCAAATCAACAGAGATGGCTTCAACTTTGTACGAGGTACGATTTAGCTTCTGTTTATTGAAAGCCTATATTTTACAACTAAACACGTACCACTGTTAACTTTGGGTGCTCGGTCACGATTCTTTTGACGATTACTGCCTCTCAGTTCGCTATAATTATGAATTCTAACCTTAAAAATGAAAATGAAATATTCAAGTGATGGTACTGATTTCAGATGCATAACAATGAAAAAGGATTTGGATTTGGATAACTCCGTAAATTTATCTTAAAAAACGAATTTAAACATTTGCTATATATACAGCGACCCCGCTGTTTTTTCTTCTTCTACCTTTTCTAAACATAAGTTTATGCTAAGTTATTTGCTTACACTATACACTGGGTTCACGTGAAAATATTAAGATCACCTGCGCATTACATCATAAACATAAACTTGCACACAAATTACACGCATTAAACGCCAAGCTTTATTGTGGAGCAATGCAACCTCGTGGTATTTAAAAATTGTGTGGGTGACAGTCGCAGAACTGAGAGTTCATGTAATATTTCTGTTACTGTAATAATTGTCTCTTGGCCTCATTTAGACTGAATCTCACTTTGAATGTTGCATGGATGAAGGCAGTAATTAGTGCCTGAAGGCTTTTCACAGGCTACATCAGATGTTTTTACTACTAGTCATCAAAATTTATAATAATGCCGGTGTTTATACAAGATGGTCAGGATAATTTGTTCAATAAGTATGCGATGAATCTTTAAGGAGCACTTAGTTCATTCGGACTTCAATTTATTTCACAACTCGGCATCTTAAGTTTTATACGAGCAATGCAAAGGCGTTTAACGCGGGTCAGCAAACGACATTACGTACCATATTTTTTTCAGTTAAACGCCGGCTCAAAACGGAAAAGTCAATAACATGCTCGTGTTGCCGCCATTAGAAAGAAAGGAATGTTCACTGATTTAACGCGGGTCATCAAACGACAAAACGTATACCGTAAAATTTCGTTTATAAGCCCTGAGCTTATATATACAACTTCGTAAAGGTTTTGGGTGGGTTTATAAACGGAGGGGCTTAATAATATATCCGGGAGGGTTATAACCGGATGCATTTTTTGTTTCCAGCTAGATAGGCCTATAACCGGGAGGGCTCAGTATAAGCGGGGGGCTTATACGGTACGCATGTGCGAATTGTGTTCGATGTGGAGATAGAGATAGCAATGGCCTCTAACGCCTAAAAGATAACTTTGAAAACGGTTGAAACTTTGCATATGCAGTGCTCTATGTAGGGAACAGTTTAAGTAGTACTTTTATCGCCAAACTGTTCAGCTAAAGTAATCATCGTAATAAATATTAGTTAATATTCAAAAGTACGACAATCTGATCAAGGAATTCTTCACAGCGATCGCACGACTAAATTCACTCGCATCACTGACGCTGCATGAGGCTGGAGGCCTATTGATACTGTGAGACTTAATTAAATGCTGATCATAATATAGGATAATTATACTTTTTTAAATCTTAGAATGTTGAAAATTGGCACACAAGTGCGGAATCAAGAGACCTACTTTCATCGGACGAATCTGAGCCGTTTAGTTTCAAAGAAGAAGTGAAAGATAACTATGATGGATATGAAGACGTGACTTCAAAACATCATTCACTAAAGACGATAAATGAGAAGAATTCGCATGGTGAAAATGCAACTGCAAAGGAAAATGGCCATGACTATGATAGAATCAACGGCAACACCATCAACGGCAACGGCGTTCATGAGAAACATGGAGAAAATGCATGTAATGATTATGATGGAAACGAGGAAGATGAGGAAGATGATATCGTTGACGATCAGGACAATGGAGAGGATGATGATAGCGACAAAGCATCTGCTGAAACAAAAGAAGATGAGCCTGCTCCCCAAGTACCTTACTACGGAAGAACTCTCGTGGCCCCGGAATACATGAACTTCCGGCTTCCTGAGGAGATATCTCAGAAGGAAGAAGAGACTACAGAAGATAGCGATGATAATGAGATTGCTGTTGCCGATGAATCCGAGGATGTGGATCCTTCGGAAAATAATCACGTTGAAGAGAATCATGATGAGCATCTAAGAGCAGATGAAGACAACTCTGGCCCAACTATTCAGAAGGAAGTTTTAGAAGAGGACGACATAACGTTATCAGAAGAGGAGTCGGATGAAGATGATAATGGCGTGGAAGAAGACGAGAGAGCAATAAGAGCTGATTGCCAAATCAAGGAGGAGGATAAGAAGGAAGAAGAGGAGGACGAACGGGAAGGGGAAGAGGAAGACGAGGGGGAAGAAGATGAAGAGAGAGAGGAGGACGGTCAGGAAGATACTGCAGGGGAAGACTACAAGCTAAATTCAGAGGTTGAACATGAAAGCTCGCCACAGTTGGCTCAAGAAGAAGACGAAGATGAAGAACAAAATGAGGAAGATGGCCTAGAAGAAGATAATGAAGGCGATGGAGTAAAAGAAGACAGTTTGTTGAAAGAAGACGGCGATTTCGAGGAAACGGAAAGTAAGGAAGAGGGTACGCATGCAACTCAGAACGAACCCTCCCCCCAGTTGGCCAAAGCAGACGATGAAGACGACGACCATGATGAAGAAATTGACGACGAGGATATAGAGACCACGAAGGAGTATACTCTTAAGCATTCGGATTCTCTGAAAGTACACGTTGCTTCGCCAACTCGAGATATAGCTGAGGTGGGTTCTGCTGCTGAATCGTTTGATGATGGGGAAGGTGTAGTCATTGAAGATGACGAAGGGGATAAGGCTGACCAGGAACAGTCTTTGAATAAAACTGATGAAGAAGATGAAAATCGAAGAACGGTAAGGCTATATTACAAAGAAGTCGTAACTCCCGTCTTATAAGATTTACTCACTCAGCTAATCAATCCATCGGCTGTTATTTATTGGCAATGATTTTAAGCTCTTTCTATCGCTCTTGTGATTGTGGGTGGAAACACAAACTGCTTTCCTTTCCCAACCTCCTCGCGCCCTCATCTCCTCCTCGGTTTCTTATTTATCTCCCTTCGATTTCTTTTGCATTGAAAACCTCTTGTATAGGCCGAGCATTTGTACATAATTCAGAGAAAAACATACTGACTTGCGTGTACAATATATATGAAAATATGAAAAATGAGGAAATCATATCTAATTAGTAAATGCCTGGTATTTTTATAGGCGGATCATTTTTTTTTCTTTCCATTGTAATACTGGTAAATGAAGAAAACAATTTCTTGGCATTTACAGTTCAATGGGCCGGTTGAAAAATATGATAGCCAGCAGAATAAAGACGTAGAAGCAGAAGAAGAAATGGTACAAGGAGATGAAAGTGAAGACACCGAGGAAGACAGCGGTGATGAGACTGCTGCTATCGTTTGTGCGCCTGACGAAGACGAAACCAAGGAAGAACACACTGGTGACGATGATAAAGCTGAGGGCAGTTTAGATCTTGATACCATTCCTGAAGGAGAGGATGCGGAGAGTGACAGAGAAGATCAGGATGAAGAGTATTCTGGTAAGAAAGATATAGGGGTCTGAATACAAAGATATTATAGCTTAATATATGAGTTAACTGAAAAAAGGAGGCTAACCTTTGATATTTCAACGAAAGGGGAAAAATAAGTTGAAGGCACATATGTCTACGGGATATACCATTTCAGCGCTGTTAACATTAAGATGACTGGTTCACACTGGCTTTGTTGCTAAGATCAAAAGGACTTGCACGAGCTAGGGTAGCAAGTCGCTAGCCTTTGACATTTAAGAACAAGAATAAGTTGAAGGCATGCATGTCTAGGGGATATACCATTTCAGCGTGTTTAACTTAAGAAGACTGGTTTACACTGGTCTTGTACATGTTGAGTTGGTAAGATCAAAAGGACGCAGACGTGCCTAGGGTAGCTTAGCTTGCTCGACCCTTAACTGCAGAGACAAACAATTTTAATTGTTAAAACACACTGGGTAGAAAACTATTGGTGGAGCTTATAGCTAGGTCTGGAGGAAAGTCATACATCCGCACCCCACATATCCACATTTTCCTTTTCATATAACATGATTTTTATTTGTCTCTCCGGTCGGATTATTCCGTAAAGTCCATACCAGTTTACAAGGACATGATGACGGGTCAGACCTAACTGGAAGAGTGAAAGAGCTCGGAAGAATGTTCGAGGGAGGAGGTCCAGTGTTTCCCAAAACTGTGAAGAATGACACCGACGAAGGTATAGAAATCTGGCTATTTGCATTCTCCCGAATAACTATTGACACTATTCGGAGACTGAGTATCTTTGCGCGTGGTCAAATTGCTTCTCCCAATTTCTGATTGTCGTAGACTTAATTTGCCACGCAGTGTTACGAGTGTTGTGCCGTGACAACCACAAATCAAACACTCTACAATTCAATCATTCCACAAAGAGTTCTCCAAAACGGCGACTAGCTTGATAGCCAAAAAGAAAACCCACTTCCATATCTTTTCTACCTTTCGTTTGTAATATCTTTTCCCCGTATCAACCGGTCAGAGGCTTCTATTTCATGCAAGTAGAAATACACTGCACCGCGTAGTACAATTTGATCACCGGAGTTTAACCCAGGCTGTATACGAATTTAGTCCCTCCTTCGTTTAAAGAGCTGCGTGGTTTTAAGTGTTAATACAGTTTTTTTTTAAATTCACTGATTCCGGCAGGTTGTAATCCTCCGCAAGAAAAAAGATGGCGGAGGGACATTTGACCACTTGCGAACCTAACACAGCCCATGTGGCACATAAAAAGCTTTGTTTTTGCGAAATTCTTCCCGTACTAACAACATTGTTCATACTACGTTTCAAGTTTTTACGAGTCGCCATGTTTTTGCATACGGTGGATTGATTCAGCGCAGCTAAAATAATGCAAAAATCTTAAGTCCTAATTAATTATTAGTTATATTTGACACGAACCATTTTGCGTCTTTTCCTTGTTGTAGTTGATGGAACTCCTGTCAGTGTGCGCAGGTACAAGGCGATTTTCGAACAAGATCGGTTAGCAACGGACAGGGCCCGAGAACCTGGTAAACAATCGTGTAAAAATTATCAAATAAAAGTACTGAGACAGATCAAGAACGACAAAGTCTGGCCAGAGGGCTGGACTTGAAATATAGTGTTCCTGTTATAAAGTTGTAGTTCTTGGTTAATGTGGCTGGTAAAGGTTTCCAACATTTTCCAGCTCTCATACTTAGATGGGTCAGTACAACCACTCTTTATTTGCAGCAATGGCATCAAACGAATGCCAATCATTGGCGAATACATTGTGGTCATTTTCTTGACACTAACGCTTATCATAGCAACGGGATAGCCCGTTAAAAACTGAAGGCACTGAAAGCTAAAATTAAGGGTGTGTTAACGGGTTATACTGCTGCTATGATAACTACTAATGTCAAGTAAATGACCACATCGTTTTGGCCAATGATTGGGCATTTGTTTGATACCATTACTGTAACAGCAACTGATATAGAGCGGTAGTACTGGCCCATCAAAGTATAAGAGCTGGAAAATTGTAGAAACTATTACCAGCCACCTTAAGTCTCAAGTTCTCTTCATTGACCAAGCTTGTACGAAAGCAAATTTGAGGCTGACTGCTGCCAGTTGATATGAATATTATTTCAGTATTTATTTACATTGGCCCTAAGAAGTCCTGCCGGGGAGCGTTATAATACATTAAATTAAGATATTTATGAATTGTATTACTTGTGTCGTACATATTCGACGATGGTCAGACAATATTACTATGATAAGAGAAATGGTAGAGATGACGTTAGGTAAGTGTATCTGTTGAGGGGAATTGGTTAAATGAGGGGAACTGGTTAAAAATCAAGAGCATCCAATTGATTTTAATTTCGAAATGCATGGAAAAATTGTCCATCTGCAGGGCTCGATGTTGGCAGTAGGCAACTAGCCAAATACTAGTAAATTTTTGGTTTTGGCTTGTGGAATGCTGCCAGTTACTAGCCATGTTGACTACTGAAAGGCGGAAGGCAATTATTTTTGTCGACTTTAAAATTTAGTGACCTATTTAGTGCCCACAACTGATGGCGCATTATTGTAAATAATTGACTAGTAAAAAGAGCGTTTTGCCTATAGTGAGTATTACCATTTAACTAGCCATAAGCCTACTGTTAAAAAGCGTTAAGGTCGAGCCCTGGCCATGATTTAAAAAGAGATGTTTTTGCTTCAGGTCGCAGAGAGGAATTAACCGGTCCTCCACGGGGTATTGTCAAAAATTTGCGAGGACTATTTGAGAATCCACAAGGTTTTGAGGCCAGGAAAGGATGAGGTAAATTGTAGTGAATTGACTTTTCATGGAATCCTGAATATTAAGTAGTATGATAAATCAGAACTTGTTAAATGAATGTAATAGTAACTACATGCACTTGGCCTGTTATCATATTCTCTATTGTCATGAGACCAACTGAGTTATACCTCTCTTTTGTGAGGGACGCCCACAGAAGGTTTCTAAACCGGAACAAGATGTCAAGATACCCACAGACCGTCTTTAAACGAGAACAAGGATGAACGAGCGACTTCTTGAGAGGCTGGTTACGAGGTCGAAGCGCGTAGGCCATGAAAGAGTATTCACGTCTTCTTATAATCTGCGCAAATTCTCCAGAATTGCAGGGTGGGGAGGAGGGGGGAGAGGGGGGGGGGAGGGTTAATCATTGCATCCAGGGTTGTAAATTTTAAGTTGCCTTGCCCAATCCCGCGCGGGATTCATTGGCATGCTGAGCATGTATGCGTGTGGGCTGGGAAGGGGTGGTTTAAATAACAATATCAGTATATATTGTTGTGTAACCTCATTGATCTCTGAATCCTTTGCAGCTGGAACCATTGCTATTGCAGTTTCAATCACTGACGTCATGGTGTAAAGCCACCAAAGATCAGAAGAATCATTTCAGTACTATCATAGAGGCGATCTCGCATGTCGTTTATTAAAAATAAGAAGAGTGATCTACTAGACATATTTTCAGTGATACTGCTTAATCCTTTAAAAGTTAAGATATCTAGCCAATCGCTAGGCATGACTCCTGGCATGATTATATAAGGGTTACAACTACAACACTACAAAACTTAAGTAGTTCGAGTGTCTGAGTAACAGTTAATAATTCAGCTTTTATGTAGATAGCGAATTTGAAGATTCAGTAAATTTTTTGCGATTTTGTGTCAAAAACCGACAAATGCGAGAAACCAAGTATATAAAAAATTGTCGTTGTTTAACAAGGGTCGCACATAACAGTCTTGTGGCTGACAAACCTCTGGCCCTCGTATTCTCAATCGAATTGGAATTAAGAAATGTTGGTTTTTGTATAATGTTTTAAGAAGCGAGAATTCGAAGGGACGAATTAGAGTTGAAATACGTAAAAACACTCTGATTTTATTTGTCTAATAGGAAAAAATGACAGCACTCCCAAGGCGAGCGGCGGCCGAAAGTAGCAGGTTGTCTGGTACTTGTTCCAGTTTCGACAATCATGCAAATTGTTGAGATCATTTTTTTCTTCCAGGAGATAATATTGTAAAATAACAGTAATATGTTTGAATTAAAGGACGTTTGGGCAAGGTTTTCCTATATTTTGTGTTCAATAAAATGTAATTTAAATTAATATTGTTTACAATAATAATAATAATAATACTTTACTTTACTTTAATCATTTTCTCAAAAACATACATATAGTACGAAGCAGAGGGGAAGACCAAAAAACAGGAACAAGTTCCCTTACAAATGGTCACCCAAAAAGAAAAAAAAAATTAAATCTAAATCTAATAATAATGATAAAAATACATGTAATAATTATAATAATAAAAGAATAATAATAATAATAATAATAATAATAATAATAATAATAATAATAATAATATATGCAAGACTCATTAAAACAAAACTACAAGAAGACTCTTGAAAGGGAAATCTAAAGGTTATCCCTATGTTATAAAGATTCCATGTCATTTAAAGAATAAAAGTTTGACACTTAGGCATGGATTCATGTTTCTGCTTCAGCTGATGTAATGGCATCACGCAAAGCCAGGACGATTATTAAGATATAAATAGTATTGTAACAATAATAAAACGATTGTCTATTATGTATTATATATTTTCTTATACTGTGCACTTGTTCAACTGATGACTGGAATGAATGAACGAACGAACGAACGAACGAACGAACGAACGAACGAACGAACGAACGAACGAACGAACGAACGAACGAACGAACGAACGAACGAACGAACTAACGAACGAACCAACGAACCAACGAACGAACGAACGAACGAATGAATGAATGAATGAATGAATGAATGAATTAGTAGTTGACGGAGTAAAGATAAATAACGAAACGTTTTCAAGTTTACTGTGTTTGACTTAGTTTCGAGTCGAGGAAAGCAAAAAAGTTATTTTTGTGTACTAATATTACCATATGACCATAAAATTGGAAGTACATGCTCAGTAAGAGAAATGGTACGTGAGGAGGACATTCTCCATGTGAGTCATATATTTAAGGAAGTGGGAGTCTTGTTAAAGGTGACACACAATTATCTGGGAAAGGGAGGTAAAATCGAAATCGTAGAAGAATTAGAGCGAATAGAACCTGAAAATGCTGGTGAGCTGGAGTCATAAAGGGAGTTTCATTAACACTAGAAAGTTCAGCAATTAGAACATGTCGATTATGGGGGAAGAGTAAGTCTCATAAGAGAGAACGCAAGCATTATAGGCGGGGAGCCGAGAAAAAGGATTGGGCGGGGTGATACTGGCTAACTGGCCGAGGAAAGGTAGCGTTTGGTTAATGTTGTACCGTAGTCTGAGTGAAAAAGCGTATGAAGAATTAGGGAGAAGAGGAAAAAGGGAGCTGGAGCAAAGGAAACCCTCAAATTTGAATTGGCGACGGACATGAAGAGATTAATTTGAAATCTTACGCATACCTCACATTTTACGGATTTACACTAAACACCTTACTTTATGCGTGCACAGCATGTACTTAGCCAGCCAAAACCTAAAGTGCCCACTTTGGCGTGTATTTTTTAGATTTTTGTTTAAGAGCCTACCCTGTGAGCTGTAATCGATATGATTTGGCAGTTTCGGACTTTACATCTAAACGGGAGTTCCGTTTGTTATCTCCACCCAGATATCCAGGTGCTGGTTAGTTTACAATATTTTTTATCTATTATGAGACAATTTGTGCCAAAGAATAGCATTCAGTCGATTTTGCATAAGCATGTAAATCGCTTATAGAATCACATGATCAATAGCGTTTATTGCTTATCTTCTTTGCCGATTGCGTGATTCGCATTGACATCATTTTTTTGCAGCGAGTGTAGTGTTAAATTTCCTAAAGACAAAACACAATTATTATGTAAGTGATATGGGGCAGTAAGGGTCAGAATTGAGACTGTTGGACCCTGTTTCTGCCTGTTGGGAACTAGAACAGCTGTACGTGACTAGTGGAAGACTTTGTACCATGGTCAAAGAGGTATGGTTAGCATTGCTCAAATGAACCCAAGGGAAATGAAAAGAAAACATTTTTTGTCTAACTAAACAATCCGCACAAGTAACGTCGTCGTTTCAACAAGAAACAGAAACAGAAAGGTTCATGTGCTTTCCGGAACAGTATATTCAGACGTGACTCATTAATATGATAGATTCGGAGGAAGTAATGGTCTGTTTTTATTGTTTTGCTCTTGTAAATCTGCATTTTTTAGAGGCAGTTATAAAAGTCTATTGGAAATGATAATTAAGCGTAGATTCAACACAAACAAAAGACCCGATCGTTTAAAAGGATATTATTCAAAGTTAGCTATTGTGATAACAGATGAACATATCAGTCACATAACGTTGAAGCCGAGGCCTCGAGGGAACGGAACTGAAAGAGCTTTATTCTGTATTCCGTGCTTTTGGCGCAAGAAAGCAATTTTATCTGGAAGCAATTTACTTTGAAGGTGAGTGAAAAACCGGCGAAATGCTCTGAAAGGATTTACCCGATTTGTCAAAACGCAGTTCGGGGGTTCGTATGGTTTCAAAATTTCTTAAACCGTATTATGAAGGCCAAGAAATGTTAAATCCTGACGTGAAACACAGTACACGCATGTCAAAATTTCGGCGGCTGTTAGCTCGTCGTTGGTCTGAATTATTCCGGCGATACACAGGTTTGTTCAGTCTTTTCATTTATGTGTTCCTTAACGCCGTTTTAAATATTTGGCTTTTATCATTAGGGCACAAACATTGATAACTTTGATTCGCAACCGCTTATCAATCTTATCAGCAATTATTATTACGTCAAAAGTACGACAAGCTTCAAAATTTTTCGAGGTGTAGATAAAGTACATTTCTCTTATCTGCGATTCTAATCTGGTTTGGGCAAGGAGTCGTATAAATTGAAGATTGAAGAGAGTACCTATAACTCGGTAAATAACAGTCAATACATTGCCTAAGAGTTATGGCTGTCCTTTGGCTGACCACATGGCAATCAAGATCATTATTTGTGAAAACAATAAGAAAAAAGTAAATACAGTGTCATCGCATAATTTTTGCGTACCCTGCTAGGCAACATACGTGTGACAAAATAAAGGTCTCCTAGTTCGCGCCCCATAACTCTCTCGCTTCTCCTAAATAGTAATTATAAAGTGTAATTTTAATTCGTGCTACTGTAGTTAATGTAATCCATTTTGGTAACTGCATAAAAACTTGCATTAGTTTATATGGTGTACTGTCTACTCATTGTCCTAACTACCATTGCCCAGCTTTGCGCGATGAATCTAAAAGAATTAAAAAATGTATATCAGACTATGAATGCAAAATGATTGTGATTTCAAGAATTTCATTGACCTCAATTTCTAATGGGAATGTTGTTTAGTTGATTTATACATGCGAGCCCTTAAGTGACAAGACTGACAGGGAAAACACTCAGTTCCTACTTTGCAGCTTTATACTCTAGTTGGGAGGATAAGTTTCCCTTATATTTTCGAACTGCATGTTTATTTTTTGATAATATGAGGAGAGATTAGATGCTGATCAGCCTCAGTAAGGTTCGTGACTTTGCAGAGATTTCACATCGGCTGATTTACCCAATAATCCCTTTTCAAGTGTTGGATTTCGGTTGAGTTTAAACGAGTATTTGCCAGGATTTACTTGACCATTTCATTTAAAATTCCAGTACCATAATGAGAGGTTGTCGCTACCTTTGTCATGCAGGCAGAAGAAAGAAAATTGTGCCTTCAGAAAAAGAAAATATATATAAAAAAAAGTAACCTAATACGAGATTATTGCGTTTGTACTGATTTTATACTACTTAACTATTAGTAAGAGATACCAGAGGTAGCATTCGCATATTTTTTACCTTCTCTGTAATCTTGCATGTGCGCCGTGATGTACATGTACTTGCATGCAAGAAACTTACACGAATTTTTCATCACCCGTCGACAATGAATAAGACCTTCTTGCTATCGATTGCAGTCGCGACGTATTATAAACTTTGTTTCTAGACGATGCCAGTATATTAGCTTTTTTATTGAATTATTTCGTTGCTTATAAATTATCTGTTGTTATCGAATACACCGGATAACCACGAGAAGACGCCGGTTTATATTAAATATCTTTTGTTATCATTTTAATTAAAATTATCACATGAAGCATAAGCGCCCTTATATTCATAAGAACAAAGCACCCCAACAACAGTTTTATTAGCCTTAAACAATGCTCACAGCAAGACATCAATAGACGGTGAACGATTACTTACTTTGATCTTTAATGAAATCCTCTAAATTTCAGACACGGCTGTACTCCGGAATTAAGAAATGGCACATGCGATTACATGGTCAGATGCAAAGTTGATTCGAGCGTTGATGGCGAGGGTTTACATTAGTTCCCTTTTTCGGGTTTTCCCAAACTTTCTCGAGTGTTAACATCAGGCTATGTAATGAGGAAGCGCTCATTTTCTAGCTTTTTCTAATCCTTTATATAAAAAGATAAAGCCAGAAAAATGCATATCTATACACAGCCCCATGCAAAACGATTAAAAAACAGTCAGAACTGTATTATAAAAACAGTGATGAAGTAAATAATAATTAATCTGATTCTAAATGGCATAAAAAATTTCCGAGACACCAAACTTATTCCCATACTTTTTTTCTATATTTCGAGGTGAACGAGCGCTTGTTATGCCTGACGACAAGGAACTGGGACTCACCAATACAAGAATAAACCGCTGGTTAGAAGGAGTGGAGACTGCCATAAACGAGGGAACTTTGTACTGCAGAGAGGAGGACAAATCTGTAAGTAAGAATATATGTGCATGCGTTAATGTTCAACGCCTAGTATCAACATATGATACTTAAACTTGAAAAAGAATTATAGAACTCTTAATTGAAACAAATATAGATATCCTCAAGAATTTATGCATGTCCATCCGGTTGAATGTCAAAGTTGCAACAAATACTAACGTATATACTTCAAGAATATGATCATGATAATCGAGAAGGCTGAAGCACTGACCGTAGGAAGCAAACTAAAACACGATGACTTTGTTAATTTCCCTGATATTCACTCGTTGCATACCAGATGTACGAATATAATTTATAATATAAAAAAAATGGCTGAGGTGCTCAAGGATCGATATATCTACATCAGTTAAGCTAATAATTTCTTCGCGTAGAAGGCTTGATGCATTTTTAAAATTCCCCACTAGTGAAGGCAGATCGATTATTTGTAGATTAGACAGTATATCGTCGCTTTTATAGTGTAAACGGCTTTAAACTAAAAAGACAAAATAACTCGGCTTGTATACTCCTCTTGCAAGTTAAAATATTCCCATTTTGGGATTTACCCTCACTTGCGGTTATGCCCAGACAACCGCTAACGCGTCACAAAATTGCATTTTGATTCCACATTACAGGTCGAGATATTTAAAGATAGCACCTGAACTGCGTTAATGAGTTATGTTAATGTTATGAATAAAAAAGGTATTTTTTTTAAACTGGTAGTACTGAAAGAAATGAATCGTTATTTAATGTCTAGAGAGAAGTGTAAAAATTCCTGGTTGTGATGATACTAGTTGCCTTTGCGTGCTGACGAATTGGCCTGTGTAAATTTTCTTTCACTGACATCTACCTGCAGTTTATTTTTATTTGCATCTTTTCCTTACTTTCAGTCACGTGCCAATATTCCTTATGCCACTCGGTATGTTTTTCTTTAGGTTTCGCAGAGCGCTATTCACGACTGAATAGATTTCCGCTCTTTTTTCCTTTCTTTTTATATACCAAGAGCACCATCATCACCATCGTTCATAACTTGTTTGCCTTTAATAAGCAACTTGGAACAGAATAGCTGAAAAAAATACTACAATAAACAAGAACAAGTCCTAAGGGATTATCCCGATTGGGCAAATAAGCTATTTTTATCGCCAACACCTGTTCCAGCGCCGACTGCGAGGTTTCACTTCCTAAAGGCTTGAGCTAAAAAGGAAAAATACTCATCGCACTAGGCGGCTCAGAATACTTTGAAACAACAGGCATTTATTCCAATGAGCCGAAGTTTATTACAGTCTCCTTCAGTGCTGGAAAATTGTCATTCAATAAGGTAACGCTTTTTACGTTGTCTAATTCACCGGTCTTAAAGTAAAACATATGTACATGTATCTCCGGAAATCCAATTCGGACGCGATGAATGCCGCAGAAAGCATTAGCAAAATGTAAACAGAAAAGCGCTTTAATACCAGATCCAAAATAGGCTAAGTTCAGCTGGTGGCAAATGTAGAACTGTCTGTTTTGCGTTTGATGTTCAAACCAGTGGAATCGCCGTCTTTTAGACGACCGTGGCTAAACAACAGGAGATAAGCGAAATTAAAACTTAAAAAATAAAACACAGTAATGGCAGTTCTTTAAGGTTCACTTTCAACCTATTTTATTGGCACCATACTGGCTTTCACCAAAGCAAGTCGGTCAATTTGTTTTTAAGCCCCGATCAACAAATGTTGAATAATTCAAAAAACCACCCGAGGCATATTTTTCATACGTTTTAAGCCAATGGGATTTCCTAAAAATAAATTGATCCTATTAAATAGTTCTTTCAAAAATTGAGCACCCGTGGAAGCTTACTTTACAGGCAGGGGTTGTCGTTTTAATCTCGGTAGGGTAACAAGCTGGGCGAACCTGTACTTTCCGATCGCCATTAATTTGAAGAGAACCTTGCTCTTCGCCAACAAAATCATACTGAGCTTTAGTTGTTGTCTTCCGACGGCGTGCCGATCTGTTTGACGGCGAAAACAGCGATAGACAAAATAAACAATTTCATTTTGATTCCTGATTGTAATTCCAAATTTAAATCCAAATAAGTTTTTATTCTCTTCGAATTTATGTCGAGCAACAATTGAACTCTCGCACTGAGACCTATATTGGAGAAAATGTTAATTTATGTTGAACTTCATGCCTCGCATTTGCAGAGTCAAACTTTCAGTCTAGAAAAGTAATTCATTGATTGTTTCCTATCAAAAATTAGCAGCTCTCTATTTATCTATGTCCAATTATGTCGAACTTTTCAGAGCCAGAATTATCGCATTACGACTTTTACTATTTGCGCGTCATCAATTCATCAAGAAGAAATTTAAATATAATCCATAATTTTTCCTCCTTGAGCCAAAGTGTAAGCAGCCCAATATGCACGATCTTATCATATTGGACTCCAACACAAAACCATTATTTAGAATTTTCACGGTTTTGTCTGAAAAAGAGAAAATAATGATGCGACTCAGTTGTGTTTTTGTAATATATCCTAAATATATCCGAAAATACAGTGTTATCTAAATTATCGACTTCTCAAACCAGCTAAATTTATTTATTCAAATTGCCTATCAAAATTAGGTTATGGTCTTGTATTAGAAAACGTCTGTCATTTCTTTTGTTGACCAATTTAGCATAATAGAGCCTTATCTTAAGCGAGATTGATGTTGTTGGCGGCTCTGACTCCATTTGATTCTAAACGACTTAGGCTGTGTGGAAAATGATTTTTATGCACCTTTTCTAAAGAAAAAATGTTAGTTTTGGCCATACATATCAGGGCAGGCGCGGATCCTATTCTTTCAAATCTCACTAATTCAAGCGTCGTGACAGATTTTGGTATTCGCCAATTAGTGCTAATAATACGTTGAGTTCAAGATCCATATCGCAATCATCGTTGTTGTTCGGTGAAAACTCTCTGCTAACAAAAAGTAAAGTGACGTAAAAGCTTTCAGTTAAAATGTTTCATATCGCAGCGTCGAGGAAACGACGAATTGAATCTTGGTTCTGTTGATGCCGTGTTTTGGAAGGGAAATCAATGAATGAAAGTCTTGACAAGGAATAGTCGGTATCTATGGCTGTGGAAATTACAGACGATCACTGCTGATCATAAACCGCGCGCTCGTTGATTTGCATATGACTCAAAAACGAGGTTGACGAAGTAGTAACTTGGTAAATTATTCACGGTATGTTTGATGTTTGAAATTTTAAGTGTTAAAAATAATTTCTGTATTTTGTTTTCATCACACACAGGTGGTGTGGACCGGTTGTAGAAGAAAAAGCGTTCCGTTTTTGATCACTGACCAACGACTCTCAACCGACGATATACACGATAGCAATCAGCACTTCTCGATCGAGTGGTTGGATCTTGAAAGTTCACGCGCGTGTTATCTTCCTCCGCAGCATTTTCCCATCGAGGATAAAAACACAGCTTTAATACTCCCAAACATTCCAAGGCAGGCTAGTCAAAGGTGGCCGAGAAAGACAGAAAACAAGTTGGAAGTGATCGATTTGGAACATTATAGAATCGAAACCGAGTTTAGGAGGAAAGATACACGAATGGAATCGACTAATTCCACCGATGACGACAAATCTGATTTTCAAGTGTCCATAACAGAAGGTGTCAATCAACTCTCTTTTAATCATCATAATAATAACGACGACGAAGGATTCCCCGATGACGAATTCTCCAAAAGCGCGCTTTTCTTCAAACAGCGTACCTCGACATGTTCCGAGGATAACAGCATGGATCAGTTAAAAATTATTGAAACTGCACCAAAGGATTTGAGACACGAAACAACTAGCAATCATGTAAGAGCTGACACACCTTCCAATCGAGATAAAGGAAAGTTTTCATTGCCTCCGCTAATGAATACTGACGGGAGGCGCCATACTGTTCATGAAGTGCCCAGCATTACCGTGTGTCAGGATGCGGATACTCGGCGGAGCAAAAATGCAGAGAAAGATTCAGTTTTCGATCCTAGGTTCCTTATGCCAACTGAGGTAAGGACCACTATTTGAAAAGAAAGGTTAACGTTTTTTGCACTACGAAAAATTTTCTTGCGATATCTTCAAGATATCTCTTTTTTACCTACGATTAATGATCGAGACTGGTCAGTCACTATGGAAATAAAGGTTAAATAGATGGAAAAATTGATTGATTGATTGATTGATTGATTGATTATTTTATTATATATTTTTTTATATATATTATTTTATTACCTTACTGACGCTGGATCGACAATGGAAATCGATTTATTTGTCATTATTATATATTATTTATTTTTTAACTGTAACACGAGTAAGTATAACCTAAGGAATGCAGACGATTTTCCTTACCAAGATGTAATACTGTTACATACGGGAGACGTAGTTTAAGGTACATTGGACCTTCCATTTGGTCGAAGCTGCATAATTCTATCAAAATGTTTGACTCCTTAAATTCTTTTAAAAATCAAATCAGGGCGCTCGACGTTTCAGTTGTTGTATTGCATTTTAAATGCAAGGATTGCTATTTATGTAGGAATTAGCTTTTGTTGATTGTACACTTTTAATTGTACATATACTAGATATTTTACTTTATTTGTCATTATTATAACTATTATTGACAATTTATTTATTTTAGATACGTGTCCTCAAATAATTTTACTTGTAAAAACTAGAACGACTGACAAATTAAAAAAATTATTGTTATTATTATCATTATCATTATCATTATCATTATTATTATTATTATTATTATTATTATTATTATTATTATTATTATTATTATCATCATCGGTACTATTTATGCTTACTTATCTGTTTATTTCAGTCGAGTCTCGAGGAAGCTAGGTATTTGCTGGCATCCAGACGAGGCTCCCTTCCATGTGCTGGTCGAGGTATGCGCCGTAGAAGTCTAGACATGGTAGCAGAGGAACAGCCAACTGATCCCATTAAAGGAGAAAGCACAATGACGTCACTGGTCTCTCTTAGAGTTCCACGACACCGGAATAGATCGCGTAGTCTTGATAACAGCTTTGAAACGAGAAACAGCTTTGCTGCTTTCAAAGAGTCCCTCAAGGTTTGTCTTTCCTGCATGACTAGAATGAACAAATAGTTTCAGAAAAATAAAGAGTTGAATGTTCTTTATTTCAGATTTGGACCTCATTGTTCCATGAGGCGCCCTTAACCACTCACAGAAAGTTAGGGTCAGATCCACGGGGAATGGTTTGGGTAGCAGCTGCCACCACTATATATTAACTAACAGGGGCTCCCCCTCCCACTATGACAACAAAATAGTGTTAAGAGCCTCCCTCCTCTGAAAAATCCTGCATCCGCCTCTGCGGACGCACACTATATAGTCACAGCCTATATCACCATTTTCTGAATTGAAAGCAAATTATATATCTTAACTATCTTTCAGTTACGTGACGTCAAGAAAACAAGGCTCGGCACCTAGCAAGCTGTGTGGTAGTTGGTAAATTCTCGGGAACGGTCTCTCGGCTTGGTTCAAGCAAGATATAGGATGTTGCGTCTGAGACCTTTAATCTTCGTCATCCTATCCATAGCGAGTGGGTTTTGAAGTTTCAATTACATTCATCTAAATGAAGTGATGCAATGAAGCACCTTTTGTCGACGCACGGAATAAACTTCATCATGCCGATTAATTGCTTTCATAATTTCGCCACTTTTTTATAAAAAAGGTTTGTTATTAAATGAAATTCGACTGCAGATAAATGCGGACTGTATGAAGCGTTTATCGAACAGGATTTTCACGGGGTAAAAGTACTTTGACATTTTGCTACTCTTAACGTGCTTTGCATGCCTAGACGGTTATGTATTTAGGTTTTTTAAAATGAAATATAGAAGCAAGGAATGAACGTTGGATAAGCAATGGAAAACTGTGCAGAACTTGATAACATGGGTAGAATATTCCGTTTATAATATTGATTCCTTTTTTTTCTGAGTAAAAATAAGAAGTGCAAAGAGTATTATATTATTCATTCTTATATAATATATTTTTTTCGCAATTTTTTTTTTGTTCTTTTGAGTAAAGTCGTCCAAGACTGTACAAACCTGTTTATCATCAGTCGGCTTCCCGGCACCTTTTAATAAAAGTACCCTGACTTTCTTTTGAAAAACAATTTCCGTAAAATGTGATCATAAAATAAAGATTTCAATTCTGCTTTTCATACATTTGGCTTTAAATTTCATATGTACACTTCCCCGGCCAGGGCTTTTGTTTGACTTGAATACCTCCCGGCCCACTGAACAGAAGTACACCATACACTACGTGTTGAAGTTTTCCCCCGTGACTTATATTGTCACCCGCATTTTGTTTTTGTTTGTTTTTTATCATGAGCGGAGTTAACGGCTTGCATCGCAAAAAGTTCTCAAAGTCAACAGTAATTTATACAATTTATCAATTTAAAGCAAAGGAAATCGATCGATGGATATGTGTTCCGTTATCCGGCGTACGGATAAAAAGGTGTTTATGATGCCATCCCATTTATTCTGATCAGTTGATTTTGTTGAAAATTTGTGTAACTGTCTTGGTAAATTTTCTGAATTTCGCCCCGCTCCCCCCTGACATGTGGGCTGGACGGCTTTTTTCCGGACCGGCCGCGAAGAATATCACATAAAAAAGAAATATACGCTACAATATAATGCATGTATTACAATGAGAGAGATTTTTTTCAGTAAATAAAATAAATAAAATAAATTTGTGTAATATTACCTAAACTTACACTAAATTTAATTATTCGATATTACTCTGCTGTATTGTAGGTACAAAAACACAATGACGACGAACACGAAACAAAACAAAACAAAAAACATACCAAAAAATTAAGTTATAAAATATGAAAGAAGGGGGTTGAAGTCCAACGTGATTTTGAAAAAAAGAAAAACATCGGGATAATACTCAGAATTTAATAGAAAGACGTTCATCGCAACTTACAATGCTAATACATCTTTCTGAATATGACAGTTGTCTCTCCACTGCCCCCCATCCCCTCCCCCCCGTTTTCTTAAGGCCGGTTTACACGCTACGATTTGTAGGCCCGATTTGTCGCAAGCAAATTTACACGGTGCGATTCGTCGGCCCGATTGTCTTTGCCATATCTGAATTACCAGGATGAAAATCGGCCCGATTTCTAAAATCTGTTGCACTGCAACAGATTTTTAAAAATCGGGCCGATTTTTAACAGCACAGTCATTTTCATATCAAATCTGGCCGACAAATCGTAGCGTATAAACCGGCCTTTAGAGGAAAGACCTGTATATAGAGTATAGCTGCAGGCTTTCTTATTCTAATGAACTGAAAGTTCTGAACCAAACAACTCAAAACCCACGCCTTCAGTCGGGATTTTCGTTGAAATAATTGTAACAGTATAGTTTTTCTTCTATTAGTTTTATTCAATAAGAAATATTCGGGTAGAATTTTATACGTGCATTGAATCAGCACAGGCTGATCAATAGACTGCGAGCAGTCTCTTTCTTTTCCTAGCGTGCTTCGGGATAATAAACTGTTCGCAGTCTAGCTGATCAATGAACGAATATATTTTCACGACTGGCAGTTTTAAAAGGCATTCATGTATCGAAAAGGTTTAAAAACGGCTTAATCAAATTCAAAGTTAACCACAGTAATTAAAACTAGTTTTGTAAAAGCACAGCTTTGAAATTTACCTCTATTCCATCCTGAAATGTGGGAAAAAGCAGCAAAATAATCTGAGTTTACTGGTTGACTCCCTTTCACGGCAAACGTTAATTATGTGCAGTACTTTCTTTCACCAATGAATTTCGTCACCAAACCGTCATTTGCTTGCCTTTCAATCCAGCACCCGGTTTAAAATTCTAATTGAAGGATTTAAAATGATTTCTTCATTGAAAGTTTTCCAGTATGGATAGAAATTTTTCTCTGACTTGTTTTGAGCCCCGACTGGCGAGAGAACTGTGAAAGGGTTTTCTTTGGCAAAGTTGGACGCGCGCGTCAAGATTTTCCCGCCACTCGTTACGTCACGGTCGTCACCTCATGATGGGCAACAGAATGGGCAACAGCCAATGAAAACGGTTAGTGTAAATGATTTAACTGTAATTTAAAGGAATTATTTCTTAGTTTCGGGACAGTCTTTCAATTAAATTTATTTTCCTTCTTGAAAATAGGGCTTTCCTTACAATAATCTCGAGATCTCGTAGTTCCTATTTCACACATCAGACGGCATTTTCGACCGAGGAGCACTGAGACGAATGACGTAAGCGTGTATTTCACATGCGCTGTTTGAACTTCGTTTCGCGCCAGATTAGAAACTTTCCGCCATTTTTGTGAACAATGACGAGTTCGTAAGTTCAGAAGCGTCGTGTCTGATTTTGATGTTTTAATCTCATTCTGTCGATTCCAAAAGGTTATGAGAATATTGATGTGGTATTGTTGATATAAATAATGGCTAAAATTCACATCAATGATGTGACAATTCACCACAATCCTTCGCCATTTTCGAGTCCCTTCGAGTTTCAGATCACATTCGAGTGCACGGAAGAACTTAACGAAGGTTTGTTCTGTTTTATTTTACTTCTTATGTATCTTAGTGAGTTTCTTCTGCCGTGTAATTATTTCTCAAGCACCTATTAATATTATTTTTTATATGGATCGTATAGATTTAGAGTGGAAAATAATTTACGTCGGTTCCGCGGAGAGTGACGCGCACGATCAAGTACTGGATTCTGTGTTAGTTGGACCTGTTCCAATGGGCAGACACAAGTTTGTTTTTCAGGTACTTGTACAATTATACTATCAAAAGGGTCAATTTAATATCTGACAATTTCTGATCTGAATGAATACATATCTTCTTTACAAATGCATGCATTAATATCTGTACGCGTGTGTACAATGTACATCTGTACATCTATCGGATCTCAACATCATTTTTACTCACGAGTTTTTACTAGCATATCGTGAATGAGCGAGCATTCGAGCTAGTGAACGATATGCTTTTAATAAAGGTTTAATAAAACGACATCGGGCTCTTTTACATAATCATTTCAGTTTCATATTTGAGAAGGATCAAAAAGCATACATAGCACAAATCAAATCTTCATGTTGACTTAGCCCCCTGTTTATACGTCAAATTTAATTCAAAAAATTTGATTCAAATTCAATTTGTCGATTAGTCGACATCAATTGCCGCCTTATTTAGACGTCGAATTTAATTCAGCCAAATTTAAATCCTTACCCGAGTCTTCAGCACTTCTGCCCAGTGGTGAGAATGCCCCCGCCAAAACTAATGGGCGACCAGGTGAAACAAAAAACACTGGTAGTGATGAAGTGAAGGTTTCTTGTGCAAGTTAATTGCAATCAGTTAAAGGTGAAGATGTTCAGCGTTAAGGCAGAGCAGTATCAGAGTACAGGGTGTTGGGAATTGCTTTTGGCAGCATACAATGAAGGAAGGTTAAAGAAACTGTTTGGAATGCCAAGATATTGAGAAAGACACCTACTATGACAGTTAATCCTGTGTATCGTGAATGTAGGCTTGCAATTTGCCGGTACAGGCTAGGGAAGGGTGATTACTTATAATTTATACTTTTGCTGAATTAAATATTTTGTTTTCCTATTGCAAGTACTGCAGCAAGGAGACAAAGTTTTCCTCTGCAACAACATAAATCGACTTCAACAGTGCAAAAAACTGCCTGAAAGCGGAGCAAAAGAAGCATGTGAGCATGCAACATGAACAAAATTTACCCAGGCTCATTGGCGTTACAATATTTGATGCATCTGTTGTGTGACGTCTAAACTGAAGAGGCGCTATCGATATTTCATCCATCCTACCAAGACGGATAGATTCTTGGATGAATTAAATTCACTGGACGAATTTAATTCGATTTATTTTATACTTCGTACAATTGTCAAATTTAATTACTAGCAGGTCTTTGAGTTAAATTCGTCCAAAACAAATTTGACGATTGTGCGACATATAAACAGGGCCTTACTCTATCATGCAAACCATTGCGATTCTATTGTAAAATAATAATCCCAGTTTTGGTTGTCTGGAAACCGTTGTACAAGCTTTGACTATCTTTGAAATACCTTGCTGTTATGAATGTTTTACCTTTAAAAGTCTTTGGAAATTCCTTGCTACAGTAGTTTAAATTTCCCCCGCCAATAACACAGCAATAACACAGTCTGTTTTTGGCCTCGAAAAAGGTTTTTGTCTTGAATCAAGTTGGCAGAACAGTCATGAACAAGGAAGCAAAATAAACCTCTGCCACAGTCTCACCTAAATAGACCTAAAGACAGTACAGTCCAAAATTTATGCACATGCAAGAAGTGGCCGAAGAACTTCTTGTGCTGCAAAAACATCTAAGGGGCTAAAAGAGGTCAAAATCCCATGTTGTTGCAGTTAATCCATAAGAACTTTAGAGCTGCCAGAAGCCCCAAGAAGTAACAAATCTAGCTGTAATAAGCGCAAGAAGTTACTGGGTCTCGCTGCAAAGATCAGAAATTATATGTGGGTCAAAAATGTAAGTCCTAGCTGTCACAGCAATACTTGCACTTTCCAAACAGAATTCCATTCATTTAAGTGCTCAGAAAGAAATACATTACTTTGTCCCACCTCCACCTCCCCCCCTCCCCCATTTGAATGGTCAAACAGCATGGGCCAAAGATAAAGTAGGGAGCAAAATATTTCTGCTGCCAAGGTTTTCGTATCTGATGGTGAAACTAGAAAGATGCCCTGATGGGTGTAAATAGTGGTTGCGACGATGATTCACTTGTTTCTCCATTACTGCCTTAACTTTCCAAATCTTCCTGTTAGGCCTGCTATGGATTAATCAGGAACTCAAATATCTTCAAGAATGCAGTTTGTAGTTCACTGTAACTACTCAAATCAGTTTGTTGTTACATGAAATTTTCCTGACATCAAATGCTAACTGTTTTGCCTTTTAGATAACAATTATTAGTCTATGTATATGTAGGTTCAATTTTACCCTTACGGTACAATTTTGTATTTTCCTCTGTTCTGGTGTATGGTGATATATTATAATATAAAAGAAAGGAAAATATCAGATTTTACCAAGGGTAAAATTGAACCACAACAGAAAAAATCCACACTGCCCTGACGGATGGCATTAGGGAAATTCCCATTGGAGGGGGGATGTTGAGTACTCTGGAAGTCTGGGTAAAAAGGATAGTGAGGGTTCAGCCTTAAACTCCTTCCTTCCTTGAGGGTTATTTCTAACCAAAGCAGTTATCTTCATTTTTTACATGTTATTGTAAGTATGACTTTGAATAAAGATCATGTTTTATTCTACCACACTCGGAAAATATTTATTAAAATAACTGTATGTACATTTTGAGCACAAGTTAATTTTAATGTAAAATTTATGAATGAAAAAAATTACTTTGATCAACATTGGAATAGACATTTGCATTCTGTTACATGCATTACATTTTGTATTTAAGATAATATTCACCATGATTGGCATGATAATGTTAGGGCTTCCTCGATTTGCATATTAGTTTCTCACCTGGGTTAGTGGTCCTCTGATAAAAACTCATTATTTGCTGGTTAAGCATATAATTATGCGTGGATATTTTGCAAGTTATGAGCAGTGAGCAAAATATCCCAGACCAGTCAAAATGTTTTTGAGTAGTAGGCAAAATGGCTGGAGTAGTCGGCAGCAGAGGCAAGATAAACATTTGGATGCCATCTTGCTTGTGACTGCAAAAGCATTTTCACCTGTGCAGAAAACTTGAAAATTTAATGTCAACAGCATGATCACGTCCATTTACAGTACTTCATATTTCTTGCTAAAGTTATTGTTCTGCAACTAGAATATTGCCTTTTCTTCAGTAAGACATCACCAGGGACACAATCCATCAGCATACATGACGTACATTCATACAACGGTTCGCAATGCATTATAGGGCGATTTTCAAGGTGGATGTTTTGGGTCGTGTTGTGAGTGAGGAGAAGCTTTGTTGATGTGTTTTGGTTTATATTTCTCGTGATAAAAGCAAAACAAGATGAAAGTAATTGTTATTTAGTGTCAATTTATTGTGTAACTGATTTCATGGCAAAGTTAAAACTTAAAATCTGATTTATTTAGTTAACTTAAGTGTGTAGTAGCTGGCAGATATTTTGTTGTAGGCGGCAAAATCGCCGGCTGCCGGCACATTTTGACTGGGCTGATATCCACACATATTAAATTTATATGTTAAACCATCAAATAAGGGATTTATTATTCCACTTTTTTTTACACTTAGTTTGGGTTGTTTGGTCTGCCAATTTTCTTGTTCAGCTTTCCATCCATATTTTTGCCCTGTGTTACAAGATAATAATGCATCAGTCAATTCCAGCAGTGCCCATCCCCCCCCCCCCCCGGGTTAACCCCCGGGCATTAGCATTTCTTTGGTAAATTCCCCGGGGTGGGGATGAGGGAACTGGGCAAATGCCCCGCTCCCGGGTTGATTGTTTTCAATCTCTCGATAGGTGATAAAAGAATATAATACAAGTTGTTACTTCTTGACAATGAAGAAATATCTAAAATTCAGAAAATATACCTTTAAAAACATCCATGAACATCCACGAGCTTCTCTAGTCCTTCATGGACTAGCTAATCTGCAACGTAGTCCACGTCTTGGCCTATAAACGCCTCCATCATGAATACGCGACTCACTCGACGGTTTTGAAACCACGTGTCAAATGCCCGGGGGTCAACCCGAGGTACGCAAATGCCCCACCCCCGGGACGGGCAACATTTGGAAATGCCCCGGGGTTGCCCGGGGGGGGGGGGGGGGATGGGCACTGCTGGAATTGACTGGTGCATAACATGTTATATTTTGCACGTTCTTTTAACCAATAAGGTTAAATTGGCACAATAGTTCAATAATAAATTATACAAGTTCTTTGCATGAGTCAATAGTCCCTCTAAAAGAATAGATTTCTAAAAAAGATTGTAAGAATCATTTTATTCTCTATGCTGGGTTCTGAAAATGTGTTTGAGAATGGATAAATAGGTTTGATTTCGTCAGTTAGAAGACTCGAAAGGGCCAAAAATTTCTAAGTCTATTTTGAGAGTTTCAACTGCAGGAAAATTATAAGCTCTGATTATATTGCCTTATCTTTTCATTTGTCATTGTCACTTCTCAGTTGTCTGTGGCATTATTTTACTTACAGTTTCTTTAGTTAATTTGTCAGCAATCAAATGGCCGGGGAGAGGGGTTGCAGAGGCGAACGGAAAATATAGCAAGTCATTAAAATATTTATGACAAATATTGAACTTGAATCACTTGAATGCAAAAGTGATCACAATGAACATTATTTTATTGTTGACAACAGTAATGCAAAATATGATCAGCAGAAGTTAATTGTGCATGTTCAAGGAAGTTCTTGCCTAATAAGCCAAGCTTCTTTGTTGTCACTCACATCAACAATTTTGCCTTCACATGCAACAATCAATAAATTATAATATTATTTGATTTTATAGGGCTGTGTAACGTAATTTTGTGAAACACTGTGCTCATTGTTGTGTTGCATTGACTTTGTAATCCATGTGTAACTGAGTGACTGTTTGATATAGGTGAAAATTTGAAAAAATTAGTCAATTTGGATGTCTAAACTGTGACCATCTTAGCTGCTACATGTATTTCCAACACTACCCTCGTCAAACCGGCAGGTCGTTTGTTATTCTTTCAGTACTACATTAAATTGTAGTGTAGCAGTAGCGAGATTTTATATTAACTTTGAGTCATTGTTTCCTAATCCAGTTTTCTCTTTCAGGCGAAATCTCCAGATCCAAGTAAAATTCCAGATCAAGACCTGGTTGGTGTGACAGTGGTCCTTTTAACTTGTTCCTATAAAGACAGAGAGTTTGTACGAGTGGGTTACTATGTGAACAATGAGTATACAGAGGAAGAGATGAGAGAGAACCCTCCAGCAAGACCTGTCATAGAAAAGGTACATGTTTTGATGACAATATTTCCTAAAGATCCTGTTTCCATCTTAGATCAATATTTTTGCCTACACGGGTGGCTTACTTTTGAATTGATGCCACAAATACATAGTCTCCTTTGCAGCTGTTGTTTGGGCTCATCACACAATGCTCCCTCCCCCATCAATGGCTGCTTGAACCTGGACCACATTCCTTTGCTTTTGTTTTGACACCAGCTGCTTTGACACCTATCGGCAAAAACGTGACAGCTACTGTTAACCGAATTGCTGCTATATTGCTTCAAATCTTGAGCTTAGATTCCTGTTGTACTTGGAATTACTTTTTTGGACATAAGGTTTATATCAGACGTGTCATACTTAGGTAGATCTTTGTTTTATCCTATGTCTGGTACATGTACATGTATGTGTCAAATTCAAAGGCGGTGAACTGGCATCTGGTTTGCATTGCCCATGCTAGGGTCACGATAAGACACAACTTTTGATTGGTTTAGTCAGCGAGTTTTGGCATGACTGGCTCAGAAAATGTGAGCAAAGCTATGATAGGCTAAATTGCGAAAAGGAATGTGGTCCTGGTTTAAGCAGCTGTAGATGGCGGAGGGAGCATTGCGTGATGAGCCCAAACAACGGCTGTGAAGGAGTAATACAAATACATGTACATGGTCAAATAAATTGCAAAGGTAGCCATGCACCCTTATGATGGAGCCAAGGCAGTTTAAAAATTGCTTTAAAAAACTCAGAAAGTTGAATTATTTGTAATAAATTACCATAAAAATTATTCTAAAAACATAATAATATAAACCCCAGGCGTCAAAATCAAAAGGCAGGACATTTCTGACACTAGGGCCACAATAAGACAACTTTTGATTGTTGTTGTTGGCACATTTTGGCATGATTTCCTCAGGATTATCTGAGGGAAGCTGTGATAGGCTTAACCATGGAAAGGAATGTGGTTTGTGTTTAAGCAGCCATTGGTGGGGAAGGGAGCATTACAATGGCTTTCAAAAGAGACTATTACCTAAGTTGTTCACCAGATATTTATTTTAAACGGGCATATTTAAATCAGGCCCAACCTTTTTTAAACAAGATTACTCTGCCTTCACTGTGGAAACCAAAATTTGGAACAGCACTGATAATCAAAATGAGATAGCAATGTCACTTGCAAGATTTTTTCTCTAGTCAATAGGAACATGTAATGGATAATTTGGTTAGCTGTGGCTGGTCGATTACAGCTGAGAGTGCACCAATGTTATTTAGTGTAATATGTTGGTACAGTTTTAATGGTGATACTACACACCAAAATGTCTGATGAGAGATTTATGACCCAACCTGAGAACTGAACTTTAAACTGTGTTTTGTACTGCACAATCATGCCCAGGAGAAGTAAGAGGACTATTATAATTGAATAGCTTGGTGCAAGACTATGCTAAGTGACTTTTTTGGGTGAAAATTTTTTTCCTTCAAAAATGCTTGAATTTTTGCATGTGCCTTTTAATTTAGTAGTAAAACATTCCCTTTTAATTTTTTTGGCTGGTTAGCACTTTGTTTCTGAGAAAAATGAGAACAAATTATTGAAGCGTGCGCAATGAATGCAACGAAGCGGAACAAGTTGAGATTAGTATTTAAATTTTTCCCTATTGTGTTATGGTTGGCTGCATGGCGCAATTGGATAAAGCGCACGTAGCCGGCGATGTTCGGATTCGCTGGCCGAGGGTGCAGGTTCAAACCTCAAAACTCCTCGTATTTTTTGATCTTCTGTGTGTTTTTCTTTAGCAATTTTTTTTTGTTAAGAAGAAAAACATTTTTGTTGATTTGAGCCGCCATACATTGCTATTCAATTAACCTGTTAAACCGGTTTCCTAGAGCATAACTTCTATGGGATATTATTTTGTACTTGTTGCACAGGTTATTTGTCTCATTTCATCCTTCCTCCTTGTGTGGGAACTTCTTTAATATAATGTACATGCTGAAACTTGTTATAGATAATGCTGGGCTGCCTGTTTCACTGATGTGCAAATTTTAGTGCCATACTCTTTAATATGAAATAATGGTTTCAACCCTGGCATTATTTTGTGCTCAGACATGACTTAATTATTTTCAGTAACACTCCTTTAGTCCCGGGGATAGGGTAGGGATTTTCAGTGTCTAGTCTAGTATAGGGTTGCAAAATCAGCTGAACATGGTCTGTTATAGGGTAAGGGTTTCAGTGTCCCAGCGGCACATCCCCACCCCAAAAAATCTACATAGTGCCCCCCTCCCTGGGCCTTCAGTGTAAACCTAAAGCATAGAAAATTTTAGTTCTGATGTGCATTTAAATAAATGAGCTTATTTTGCATGTTGAATGCAATCAATTAGGAGAAACAAAAGTATGCAACGAATTTGGGGAAAAACAATTTTTTGAAAACTACAGGTAGAAAAAGTAAAATGCAGAGAGGGTATGGAGGGTAAAACTAGTGAGAAGAGACCACAACTGACCTTTGAGAGGATGCTGAACTTGATATGACCGAGGGGAAACCTGAAACTAGTGTGAAAAGCCAAGAAACATGATAGGGGGTGTGTCCCTAATTAAGCATTTTGACACAGCCAAAAACACGACATTCAAGTGTATAGGAATGGGATACAGAATAATAATGTTTTGCATAATACTTGTTGCCAAAATAATATTGCAAATCATTTTTAGTAGTTTTGAAGAGGAGTGTTGCCCTACATGTATTACTTTGCCACACACACTGATAAAATTTTAATACACTAGAACAACGACAAGCTTTATTTTCCCCTTTGGTCACATATAAACTTTTCAGGTACAATATGTTAATAGAGATAGAGAGAGGAGCCTGGCTACCTGAAATAGACTGGGACAACTTTCGTAAAAGTGAACTTCTGTCGGCAAACTCGAGGAAAAGTTGGTAAACATACTTTTCTAGGTTAAAATTATGCGCTGAACACGAAAATTCTGTTTACCAAGCTGGATTTGGCCATTTTGACCTTCAAATCAGTCATTTTCATTAGCATGCGCAATTAAGACGTGAAAGCGAGGCTATATGTCGTATCTCCTTATAAACACACTAAAGCAGTTGAAATTTCACCCAAATCAACACGGGATACATACAGTATGTTTTTAAAAACGATTTCGTGTCTATGATATGCTGATCACATGGTCATCTGGTCACGTGACTCTTGAAAACGAGGCCAAAAGCTATATATCGTAGGCTATATGTCGTATCTCCTTATAAACACACTAAAGCAGTTAAAAATTCACCCAAATCAGCACGGGATACATACAGTATGTTTTTAGATAAATTTTGTGTCTACGACATGCTGATTACATGGTCATCTAGTAACGTGACTTTTGAAAATGAAGCTAAAAGCTATATATCGTAGTTACGTGGAGGGGGGTGCACACAAGTTCTCGAAATTGCGAAAAAGGAATTGAAAACTGTAAATATTTTCTTGAAAATAGAGCAAGTGAATAAATTGGAGTGAGCGCGAAATCCAATTTTGAGTTTTGGTCACGTGACTGGCTTTTGGATTATCGAATTTCATGTCAGTTTTTTAACAGACATATACTAAAAACTACTGTAAGGTGCTAAACCACTTTACTTTACTGTACCATTTACTGTCCTTGGATTTCGATAATGACCCCACTAGCATTATTTTAGCAGCAGCTGTCTGCAGCGCTTCTGTATTTGCATGCTTCTTTGCATGGCAGTCCCACACTCCGGCAACTACACTTCTTTGATTTACATCCTGATTTGCAGCCGCAGTTAACCATCTCTTCCCAAATTTAAGGTACGGGGACAAGAGACATACGCTTGGCTACCAGCTTGCCATTCAGTTTTGTAGTGTGGGGTGTGTAACATGCGCTTGTTTCCATACCATTGCTTGGAAGTGCGCCCTTCCAATATGCGCTGCATCACTCGTTGGGGGAAGAGCTTCTGGTGACCGGCATCTAGAAAACAACGTTGCGCGCGCTTTATTGCAGTTCTCTGCATCAGTTACACTAGAGATTCCGCAAATGAACGTCTCAACGGACCTCACTGTCGAATCATCCAGATCACCATTTTCTAGGTTTCTCAGGAGCCTCTGGTGTTCTGTGAACGTCTTCCATGACGTTTTCTTGCTGTGGCCTGCAAAGTAGGAGACTGTGTCACAGCCGGTTATCGCATGGAAGGAGAGAATGGTTTCCACCCCCGGGACTGTTTGCTTCAGATTCTCCCGAATCATGTGAATTGGCAGATACTTCGGCTTCTTAGACGTACCGTCTTTCATCCACAATTGCTTGCAGCTCATTTTGTCGAAGTGGGAAACTAAAAGGAGAAACACATCCGTGTCTTGACAAATACGACAAGAAATTCTGCATCTGAGTTTAAACAATGTACAATCATTCGAGTGTCCGCCTCTTTATGGAATCCTTTAAGGGCTCTGATGTCGATGTTCGTGCGGGAACACTTGACCGTATCTTCCTCCTCGAATCCGCCACCAACAATGATGATTTTATTGGCTGGGGCTCCTACAATTAGCTTTTCTGAGCGGAAGCGTGCTAGATCTACCTTGTTTTCATCAAGAGCGAGAAAGTTAGACCAGGACTTAGTCGAGGTACGGAGCCATTTTTAATAACTCTTCTAATGGGTGCGTGGCGTTGGGAACGCTTTTTTCTAGTTGCGCACTTGATCGATGTCTCCCTGTATCTGTCAAACGTTACATCTATTAGATCAAAATCCTTTCCAGAGACAAACACAGCTTTCACAAATTTATCTGCCTGATCATCAAAAGTGTTGCACTCTGAAGGTCATCCTAGACTCATGATCAATGCTTGACCATCTGCTACACTGCTACTAATGTCGATCGTCCTGCGACTGGTGTGAGGACGAGGACGTTCAGTCCCACAAGACAGCAGCTCCATCACCACCGAATTATTTCCAGTGCGCAGCTGACCATTGGTATCTGCAATAGCTAGAGGGACTTCCATTAATTCATGGCTGAGGATTCGAGGTAAATCTACTCTTCTACCAGCGTCGCACGCTGTAATGATGCGCTGAAGGATATTTCTGAAGGATATTTCTGTGTTCATCGTTGAAAGTGTGTGCTTGGCGAGGGCAGTATCGACTCAACAAACGTCCCAGTAGCTGATTGTATGACCGGCATTATGAAACATGTCTACCAGTTTCTTCGATCGTGTCACCTGGTGAAGGCTACTGCCAAGACAAACGTGTTGTTTGGGTATCCACTTCCGGCCTCCACTCAGATTGTACACCAGATCCTGTGCGATGCTAAGAACTATAGTTTCCGTAAGATCTTCTTGTTTCCTCACGCGAACATTTTGTCGTTTACTCGCCTGCTTTTTTCGTCTTCAACAACGTTATCGCTATCAGGATCTCTCTCCGCCTCATCATCATCATCATCATCATCATCATCATCATCGCCATCATCATTGTCATCATCATCATTATTCCCACCATTATGATCAGTGATGTCACTGTTGTCTACTTTGTCATCGTCATCACAATCATTCAGCCCCTTCTCAAGGAGAGATTGCCCACCCATCATAAGCCTTATGTAGATATACAAACTATCTGGGACGCATGCGATAGCATCTTCCTTGCAGACGTTCAGCCCCTGGTGGGATGGCTGCGCTGTTATATCAGAGCGAAGCTTCAATGCCACGTGTACCATTGAGAGGAAATCATCTCTTTCATCAGGTTGATAGACGGGCATGGCAGGCTCTGACTGGGTTTGTTAATTCAAAACTTGCGAGACAGGAACATGGCTGAATGTAATAGGCACTAACACTGTTTGGCGCTCAGAAATCGCTTGGTCACAAAGCAGAAGACAAAATAATAAAAGTCTGCAACATGCGGTGCGATAAATTCCTTGAATGTGCTCATGCGACTTCTTAATGAGGGAGGGATTTCAATGGTTTGCTCAGCAGCTTGGGAGCAGTAGCGGAGCCAAACTTTCTTAAGCTCCAAAATATGACCTTGTTCTGTAGACTTTTTTAACTCATCGATAAGCCACAACAGCACTGTTCCACTTTCATCTTTGCTACATTACTTGCCCGCGATACATTTCTCATGAACTTTTTTTATAGCAATTTGGACGGTATTTGCCCTCAGTCGCTATAAGGTCATTTACACCTGCCAAACGCAAAGAAAGGTCGTGTTCGCACTTCGCTCCCTCGAGGATCTGCTGACTCATTTTAAAAGTTACGGAACACAGTGTCTGCTTTTTAGGCCGTGTTTCTCCATCTTGACAAAACATGCATAGTTACCAGTCAATCGGGAGAGTCCTGCTGCGAAGTGCTGTGTTTGCGGTCAGTCCAGGTAGAGAAAGCTCATTTGAAGAATCTAGCGATTTTCTTAATCTACTTATCTTACCCTTATCAGTATACTTTGCAAAGCAGCTCTTCTGCCAATGTAATTCCTCTGCTTTCTTCGTGTCAACTGCATTGAATATACTGTCAATTGTTTCTGTGTTGGCAGTGTTTCTTACTTTTCGTCGCTCCTCGGATGATTCTTTTAGTGAACACAATCCTTGCACTGTTGCGCTGAACAGGGATATATTTTTTTGACTCCTGGCAAATAATACACTCACTTAAGGAAAAAAACAGGCGCAGATCTTTTCAAACTTGCCCGTTCTTCCAATTTTTAATGTTATATTTTAAAACTGTTACCACTACCTGCCATGGATCTCTCGCAGTCAACGTAGGTCGAATTAGCAGCCAGGCAACTTAACTTTGTCCGAATAAGAGTGTAGATTGGGCGACACAATTTACAACTTTTGAATGAGCTTACATTTTCTTGGATGAAAATGTCTTCCCCTGAATAAAAAAAATTAATCCCTATCAGAAATAAGTGATTTTTTCCTTTCCGAAGACTCAGCGCTTCAATTCATTTGTTTTTCGAGTTCAATTCCTCAGCGAAAACAATGCGATTCTGACACGCATCAGCAAGTTACGTTTCTGACCAGAATCAGACCGTAAACATATGAATGGGTTTGTTTCAAATGTTGAATCAAAAACAAATATTTTGTAAAGAGCTGAAAAAAGTCAAACCGGTTATTAAAAAAAATACTTAAATATATATATTATTTACCCTTAAATGTTGGAACACAAAAAACGTTTTTTACTCCTCGCGCAGAAAAAAAAATTTTTTTTCAAGACTTCGTGTATAATTTAAGAAACCACAATCAAATTATATTAACGAGAATGAGAAAAGTATATTTAGCTGTTTTGGAAAAACAATTCGATTCCAAAAAAGCTTTTTAGAAAGGAAAACAGTGTAGCCTCGTTTCCATGTCCAGTATTTGCTTCCGTTTTTATAAACCCAGATTTCGAGATTTAAAACTCAAAATCAAGCTTGGTAAACAATTTTTTCGTGTTCAGCACGTAATTTTGACTTAAAAAAGTGTATTTACCAGCTTTTCCTCGAGTTTGCCGACAGAAGTTTTAAAAGCAGCTTTTTTCAGAATTTGTCCCAGTCTAAAAGAACTAGAGAGTTAAAAAGGGGAGGCAGACAGATTTACAAATAATAACCGGTATAATCCTGATTGAAAGAAATAAAATCCTCGTGGAACTCCTTACTAATACATGTTTTGTTTTTGTTCTTTCAGCTCCAAAGAAATATTCTTCACTCTAAGCCACGGGTAACAAGATTTAAGATTGATTGGAATGATTAACTTAAATAAGAAGCCAGTTTTCATAATTGTTACATACATGTACATCTTGTGTAATTATACAGCTGTATTTATAGATAGTTTGATTCTGATGAGATGTAATACTTAGCCTCTTGTAAGAAAAAAAGTCTTGAAAAGAAAAATCTGGAAAAATTATTACATTACACATCCATGTGGTGAAAGCTTTTGCAGATATTTTTAATATTATTTTGTCTCTGGCCAAGAACCTTACAAGTGTACATGTACACTAAACTTGTAAATTCTTGTTGAAGTTATTAATTGTAACCTTTAATCCATGATGCCATAAACACATTTTCCTTACTGGTCTTTTAATTGTTAGAATAATCTGTGTGTTCAATCCCTTTGTTCTTATGACTTTCATGCACACATGTTTTTGTGTATTGAGGGTTTGCAGTCTTGAAAAGTAACTCAAATTTTAGAGACTCAGCGTGTCCTTGAACAGTTCGATTTACATGTAATAAATTGCAGTTATATCTTAAAAAGCCCTTGAACCCCTTCATACTCAGTAAGTGTACAGTACATACAGTGTACATACAAGGCCTTGAAAATTTCTACGAAATAGAATTAAGGTGTATACAAAAGAGTCTATAAAACTTAACATTAATTGTTTAGTGTTGGCTATAAATTTTTTCACTACATGTACAAATGAAAATTCGCTGAGAAAAGGCCTGACTTTTCCATACAAACAATAGTGTTGCTGATACATTTACAATTTATTTAGGTCTGCAAAAATAGATGTGGTTATGAATCATTAACCCGTCACCTTCTACAAATGCATTGTTTAAAATATCCACTTACTAACGTGATGCAACAGAAAGTGTAAAGTGAACAGCACCACCAGTTGAAAGCATGTCTTATAATAAGAGCGACTGTTCACATTACATGGGTCAAGGTTTAACTTTAGAGCAGGAAATGTTTTAAAGTGTTGTGAACAATCACTAAGGAGTGGTTGTTAGAGACACTTCACAACCTTTTACATGATGGGTAAAGTGGGGCTGATGTGATGTATGCAGAATGCAGTCATCTTTAGACACAAACAATATCAATGATAAAAAGAGATCAGTGTTATGCAATCCAATTCTGGCATTCGTTACACAGAAACTACATTAAACTCATTAAAATTTTATTTTAGAAAATTGTTTCTGTGAACAGATGAAAGAACAAATGTAGCTACAGATGATACAGTGTATAACTGCTTTCTCCTAAAATGTCACATTTTTTTGTAACCCCACTGTTTCTGTTTTTTCCTTTAAGACTTAACAAAATAAATAATTTAGAAATTATATACTATATTGTGGGTAGGATGGAAGATATGACCCTTTTGTTGTTTCTTGAAGACATGTTCTTGGTGTTCTGTAAAGACTTTCTGCCTTGCAAATAAAGTTCAAATTATTAAAAAAAAATTCTTTGGGTTCACAGAAAAGGTGTAATACCATCTTATTCTGAGCCATTGGAATTTTAGTGGCAAATGAAAAAAATTCCTGTTATCTTAAAACTGTCTGCAGAATGAAGTACAAGTTTAAGAAAATTTCTCAAAAACAGTTCAATTCCCCAGGACGGTGTGATATATCTCCCCCAACACCTTCCTCACTCACTGTTCCCCTTGTGCCTGTTTTCCCCAACAGTTAGCCAGCACCCATTTAAACCTCCAGGTGGAATGTGGCATTCCTAAAGCAAGTTGCCTAGCCCAAGAACACAAAAGTAATCAAGACTTGGTAGTATAGGAATGCAAATTTATATTTAAACATTCCTGTTATTGATTGCTAGTGAAACCATGACTGCTATAATTATGACAGTAAATAATAAATTATTAAGTATTCTGCTTTTGTTTTGGTTAAAAATCGAAGTTGCAGTCATTTGCCCCAGGCCCTTCTTTTCACTGAAAAACTGAAGGGGACGTGGGAATGTAAAAGTCATGGGGGGTGAGTAGTGTCAGAAACCTAAATGAAAGATCCCCCATGCAGTCCCTCTCCCAAGGCGGCGACTTCGTTAATACAATAATGTGTTAAATCCTAAATGCTGCGATATTTTAGTTGTCCGAAATATGGTAAACAAGTTCATTAGCTAGTCAAATAAGATGAGGGTTTGTTGAAGAAGTGAAGGCCTGGCCACTCAAGCTGATAACTGGCTGGCACAACTCGAACAAGATTACTGAGTAGTAACGTTATTTGAAGATGAAAAACTTCTTAACATTTTCATAACTTATTTCTGTGAAGTAGACCAACCCCAACCTGCTACCTCACACATGTTCATAGGGCTGTTCAAATACACTAAAACAAACAAAAAAAATGCATCCACTGAGTTTGTTGATGTTTTATTTTGCTTCTAATTAAAAGTATATTTATAACTCATAGCCATAGTTTGGTATAACAGTACTGACAATTTTCACAGCTCGGCTAATCTATTAGTTTGGTGATCACTCATTGAATGAACACAGCCTGGATATTGTGTATGCATTAGTAGTGGATAGATAACTGACAAATTTAGTTTTTGTGCATGTCTCACTGGGCATATATCGAATAGACCAAATTTAATAGCCTTAGGCTAAATTGGGGGAGGTGGGTACTTCCATATTAAGGCTTAAGGCAATATAGTATGTTCCGTGGGATAGGGCATGGTTTTTGACGTTCTTAGTCCTCACAAAGGGTATCTTTTTCCTCCTTTGGCATTGTGCGACCCTTAAATAGCGTTCATAAAATTTGTATTGGCAAACGTTACGGTTAAATCTGCTAATACTGAACTACCTACAACACTTTCCAGGGTCCCAAAGGGACAAAAGGGGGTGGCTGGGGGGAGGGGGAACCTGACTTTACAGAGAACAAGTAAACACGACCCACTTACACCATTCTTAGTTATCGTACCCTTGAAAAAGGTGTCATTGTGTTGGGTTTGGGTGTCATTTTCGATTTTGTATTCTTAAATAGTCTCAGGGTTTACGAACCTTTGTGGCACACACGTATCCTAAATTTACGGGTGTACCAAAAATACCCCGCCCCCTGCTGGGGGTGGTTTCAAGTTTATTGTTCGTAATCCGCCCATTTTTCCACTCTGGTCACTTTCTTATAATTTTGTACAGCGCAAAAATGAATTAATTGATGGTGGTATGGCGCCATTAAATTAACTCTTCTCAATTCACTTACTCTTTGTAACAGTCACGGTAGTTTGAAATGGGACTGAAATTTGAAAGTCGTGTTCTTAAAGGAATCTACTCTTCGCATGTGCACCTTAAAAATAAATTTCGTTCAGTTGTTCGTATGTAATTACATTGCATGAAGATACAGTACTATCTGTGGTAAGAAAATTTACATCTTGAGTTTGAGTTTCACACTGTCTGCACGTCTACCACCCATTTATGGTAGGTTGCCTGTAGTACGTACGTAGTCATCAAGCCACGCTTCAGTGACTACCACAGGCTTTCCCACCTGCGTCAGGCGAGAGGCAGACGACCAGAGCAGTATGCAGCGATTCAGGCAGCTCAGTGCAGTGCTGTCCAATTCTGTTCAAATAGTGTTTATTGTTCATTCTCTTCGTGACTTGGCTCATTTTCGGGTTCTTCACTGGCTGCAGACGCCGTAGAGAGCCTGTTGCTATCAGGATGCTGCTATAAGAGACAAACAAATCGACGTAAAACTATAAAGCTATATACATAAAAAAGAAAGCATTTTCGTAATACTAATGTGCCGTTCTATGTTGCAATTCGTGCACATCAAGTTTGTCTGCATTGTAGCCACACCCATTCTCGTCTTCGCTTTTCGTCTTTACTTCCTGTAAATGGGCTCAAGTCAATTTTGTACTACCAATGTATCTTCAACATAACCTGTTGTCGTCATGTTCTTTAATTTGCCTCTCGGGATCAGGCAAAATCTTGACGAAAGTGCCTTTTTGAATTTGTTGTTTTTTCTGTGAACTCCACGAAATATAGTAAGACGACAATCTCAAATTCAAGGAAATAAAGGTGTGACAGAGCAAAGCTAAGGCAAAAGTTAGGTGTTTTGTATCTTATGATGTACGGTTGAGAGTTTTGCGTTTGTGTGTGTTTACCTGTGCCGAAGGCTGTTCCAAACTGGAAAAACTTTCTCCACTGTGCCGTAGATTTCTCACAAGATGTCTGTTGTGCTCATCTGTAGCAACTCCACGCACGCGCACTTGTCCGTCTGAAAAGTAATCACTTAAACGTTAATATTTTGCAGTAAGACACTACCTCGCTGAAACCCCTATTTTCATTCGCCCGCTGTAAACACTACCTCTATTGTTATTCAGGGATAGGGGCATTGTTATAGCCTGTCATGTATTGTTTTAGGAACCAATGAAAAAACTCGTTCCGACAGGTAGTGGGCGACCCATATTTTGAGTTCAATTGCAAAAGCCACCCGTGAGCACTTCGATTTTAGATTTTATTATACTACAGTGATCACTAACAACTGACTTTGTTCCAAATCAAGATAAGAACGAAGGAAAAGATTTCTTGCATTGGCAAACCGTAAAGTTAAACGAAACTAAAATTCAGTAGACTGAGGACTAACTAGTCTCCTTCGCAGCCGTTGTTTGGGCTCGGAGGGCCGGGAGCGTTGCGTGACAAGCCCAACCAAGGGCTGCGAAGGAGACTAAGGACTAACATACCCGTTACGTGCACCACAAACGTATTTCTTTTGCTCTCTATCGTCCCCTGTGCGAATGAAAAAGGTAAAAGAGTAAATAGATGAAAAACCAAGACAGACAGACAGACAGACTGACTGACTGACTGACTGACTGAAGGGCATTTTAACGTAGCGACTGCCCTGATACACTGTAAAGCATGTTAGCGGCATTTCACGTTGGCACAAGCTATCAAGTGATCTCAAGGGATGGCAACTGTTTCAGGGCTACTTACTATTGAAGAGTCTACTGAACTACCCAATGTCTGGTTCTTGCTCTTGAAATTGTCGATGTGGCCTCGAACTGATCTCGAAGAAGATTCGGATTTGCTGTTGCTTTCCGAGCTCGAGGGTTTCGTTAACAAGTAGCGCTTGTCTTCTTCGTGACAGCATAATACTCGGCGGTATTCACGGCGGACCTGACGGTTAAAACAGAACCAACATAAATTGATGGAAAAATTGATCGGTACTATATCAAATTTTTGCCTTGTTTAAAAATATTCGTTTAGACTGAATGACTGCTTGGCTGACTGACTGCCTGTTTGGCTGCCTGCCTGCCTGCCTGCCTCCGCTTGTCTAACTGACTGACTGACTGACTGACTGACTGACTGATTGACTGAGTGTCTAACAGGTTGACTGACTGACTGACTGACTGACTGACTGACTGACTGACTGACTGATTGACTGAGTGTCTAACAGGCTGACTGACTGACTGACTGACTGGCTGATTGACTGAGTGTCTAACAGGTTGACTGACTGACTGACTGACTGACTGACTGACTGACTGACTGACTGACTGATTGACTGAGTGTCTAACAGGCTGACTGACTGACTGACTGACAATTTGATACTCACTTTTTCGTCTCCAACGCAGTGGAATAAAAATATAAATAAACCCTGAAAGAAATATAAAAATTGTAAGATCTAGAGCAAACCAACTAGACGAATAATGTAAAATGAATATAAAAGGTCTGATGTGATGTACCTGGAGTGTATTAAAGATGGTGAAAAAATACGCCATAAATAACGATTCTTGATTGATATAGAACACACCAAACATCCAAGTGAGGCCGAGAATACAAGTTAGGAGCATACAGGCTTTTGACCAGCGTCTGCAAAAAGAAAAAACAGTCAAATAAGGAAATAAATAAATTTATCAATAACGGCGGCTAGAAAGCATAGCAATACGGCCCTGAAAACGGTTATACAAGGCAAAAGTTTTGCATTATTATTATTATTATTATTATTATTATTATTATTATTATTATTATTATTATTATTATTATTATTATTATTATTATTATTATTATTATTATATTCTACTTTTGATATTTGTAATTTTAATTTAGCTTTTTAAATTCATTGTAAGTTTACTTTAATTGTAATTTTAACTTTTAGCGTTTTTATTCCGTTTTTAATCTTGTAATGCGCATTTGAACATTTTATGAAATTTGCGCACTATAAATGTTATTATTATTATTATTATTATTATTATTATTATTATTATTATTATTATTATTATTATTATTATTAACACGTTTGTAAGTATAACATTAGAAAAACCTGGTCTTCACAAGGAACAAACATAAGCACAGTGTAACGCTCGAAGCGTCAGTATTTCAAATTCGCTGCGGTGGTTTGAGTCGCCTTTATCAACTGTGTTATCATAATATGTTGTAATTAATTGCACGCAATCAAGAGGCTCATACCGTATTCTGCTTGTTCTTTTCCTGTTACTTGATGGACCTGACTTAGCCATAACGTTGAACGTGATCCCTAAACAGATGAAGTTAAACTGCGAAGGAGAAAAGGACTTTAAAACATGCCTGCGCCCTTGTGAAGAAAGATAGCCGAAATAGTAAATTATGCTTATGCATTTTCTGGCACTTTTACAACTTATTTCAATAACGTTTTTATATTAAAAAGAAAAAAATTAAAAAGGTCAAATAGGAATTAATTAGCTTAATTATCATAGCTGGCAGTATTAACTGGAAGCTCATGAGTTTATATCAGTACAAATGTTTAAAATAGTGTTATAAGATATATTGATTTACGTCTATTTTGAGACGTTTTGAGGTCGTTTCTTCGGGCGAATTTCAAACATATCGTTGTAATGCCAATTAGTTCCTATTTGCCTTTTTACATTTTGCTTTTTTCGATGACAACGTTATTGCAATAGGCGTATGTCCCTAGTTTCGACATTAACTTGACATGTGAGCACATTATGTCCAAACTTCCTGAAAAGCTCCTATTATTTTTTGAAAAATTATCACAATTCATAAAAGTAGCAACTTACCACCAGAACAAGTAAAACTGGACCAACAAACGACCAGATGAATCCGCGCTCAAGAGAAAGCCAACAACTGAAGAAATACAAAAAAAAACATACCAAAGTCAATTTGGGTCCGCAATACGTACATGCATATTTGTCTAAAACCGTGCACTGCCATGAGAGTGTTCTAATTTAAATTTCTTATATGAGCATTCTGAAAGACCAGTTTTCAACACAGAGAGACAATAGGCACACGTACCAACGAGTTTCTTTGTATATAGTGACATGGCTACAAGTTGCACCAGTACTCTACATGTATCAATGTCTGACTTAGTCAGTCTCATTGCTTGCCTAAAATTAGGCTATGACTTGCTATAAAAGGAAAATGGCTGAGATCCTCTCTACATAACTGTTTATAAAACAAGTTCACTAGAGTGTCTTAGTTGGGGGGGGGGACCTTGGAAATGAGAACTAAATGTATTATGTTATCCCTCGTCAGTACTGCCAGGACGTTCTTTAAAGGAGCTCTGTCACGGGTATTTCGCAGATTTTTGGTCTAAGCTGTTCTGAAATTCGTATAGGCAACTTAACCCATGAAAATCATTACTAGGAGTGGCGAATGGCCTTTCAAAAATGTTGAGTCTCGGCAAATTTACGCCGAGTCTCGGAATCTCGGCGCTTAAAAATAGCGTCTCGGAATCTCGGATTTCTGGAAAGATGACGGTCTCGGAGTCTCGGATTTTGAAAATTTGGATCTCAAAGTCTCGGATTTTGAAAATTTGGATCTTAAAATCTCGCCAATGGGAATTCAATTTTTTTTTCCGCAAGCTTATCCGAAACGAGAAATTAAGAAATTTACTCCTGCCGGAATCTGCATTTACAATTGTTATGTAAAATATATATAGGAAACCGTAATGTCCACTTTATAGAGGAAATCGTGTCATGATAATAGTACATGGGTACCCAACGACAATCGTTTGGGAATTGAACTGTTTCTCGTATTTTCTGATCAAGTGCATCTCGGGCTCGGATTTTTGTAGCGCTAAGTCTCGGGCTCGGATTTTACAAACAAATTCAAGTCTCGGGCTCGGATTTTTAAACTAGGGTCTCGGCGTCTCGGCAAGGCTCGGATTTTACCATTCGCCACCCCTATTACTTTTGAACATGTGGTGCTTAATATGTAGATAGAAATCTAACTGCGGCTATAAATATCGATTTTTTTTTTATAGACATGCGGAGACAACTTGAAACGTTTAGCTAAACTTTTCAAGTTGTAATCCATTTCCATCGTAACCATCTGCAGATAAAGACGCTTGTTAACAGTTTCTTTGCTCTTATATAGCAATTGTTAATAAAAATGGGCTATTATTTTTTGGTTTCCTTTGACACAAATATAAATTTTGGCTGTTCAAAAATCTGTTAAAGTCGGTGACAAAGCCCCTTTAATAATCTCTTAGGTGTCACTTACTAAGCAGGGGTACCGTATCCTTCATGGAACATGACTCCAGAAGTTACAACTATTATGATTGGTAAACCTATGTGAGAGAAAAAAGGATACATGTAGTTGTGAATCTCTTTGTTTCTGTAATGCACTCGTGATATCTATTAAAAATTTAATTGCATAACGTTACAATCAACGAAAAGAAAATTAATAGACTAATCTCACCCCATCCGAGGCAAAAGAAAATCTTTTTGCTTTTCGTTGGTGCAGTTTTAGTGTGGAAAACTTTCACCAGCATCAGATAGAGCATCACTCCCTCCAGGGCCATCCATGCAAAAGCGACCAGGAAGAAATAATGTAACGCTATAGCTATTCCTTTACACGCGTACTGAAATGAAATAAGAAGGGAAAGCATTAGGGTAACGCTTGGAAGGCGTGCACATTTTTCAGTCTATGTTTACACGGGACCCGCTCCAAACGGATGGTACGGTACGGTACCGTACTGGAACCGGTCCGGAACGGATCCAAAAAACTGGACCTACAACGAAACAGCAGGTCCAGTTTTTGATCCGCACCGGACCGGTTCCAGTGCGGTCCGGTGTAAACAGAAGCCGATCCGGCCCGGTTTGGTTCTGAAACTGGAGGTTCCGGTTCGGCCCCGTGTAAACATAGCCTCAGTTTCTAATTGAAGATTTCAAGCTTATTCCTCCTCCCTACACCGAGATGTTAAATGTATTATTTGCCCAACAGAACTAACCTCGTTAGCTGTTTTGTTAACACCAAACATAAACAGGACCTGGGCGAAGATTAGTGCCACTGACAAGTTCTTATGAATAAACGTACGACCAGATTTGGAAAACCTGAAATATTATGAAAAAGATCGCTTCAGGTACAGTCGCAAAACGCATTTACAACTTTACTACGTCATTTATTTTGTTACAAATGTAGACGTAGGTGGGGGTTTTAATTTAACGGGTGTAAACTTGAATGTTGTGGCAGTAAGTGACATCTTCAAGAAAAAAAGGTGGGTGGATCTCTCTTTCATCTTTCCCTTACCTAAAGAAGTAGAATGTGAGGAAGGCTAGGCACAGGGCTACGACAGATATGCTTACTCCAACGTAGGTGATAAGAGTTAACGCAAGCCGATGCTCCTTCTGCAAACGAGAAAGCAAAAGACAATGCATAAGAAATTGCGGATGAAGGAGAAGATACATTGTGAATCACAAGTTATAAGTTTCTGTAGGCAGATATATTTTGTTTTTAGCGAGTGTTCGAGTTCAACCAACGCACTTCCTGACACTTGAGGAAGCAGACGTATAAATTAAAGAACTAAAACAAGCGAGATAATGCGTAAATTAGCATTCTTTTTTAAAATTGCTGTGAAATACAAGATGGAATTAAGAACAACTAATCTTTCTCTGCGCTTTTTTGACAATTGGGATGCTGCATGTATAATATTTCCAGCGAACCCTTTTCTTTCAGAATCTATGGGAGGGCACAAGGGGATCAGAAGTTCCCGCTTTCCGTTATGCTCTCTCAATCTCCTTCACCTTTCCCTCCCGACCAAAGTTCTGGGGATTTTATTTAAATGATAAATTCGTAGCTAATCTTAAACGTCCGGTTTTCTCCCGTATCCCATCCATTCCACTCCTTCTGTCAAGTAACATAGTTCGTTTCATTCAGAATTTTTTTCTTTATTTGATAAACCCGGAGCAATGCACGGTGAAAAGTAGAGTCTCTGTATAAGTATAGTGGTTAATATACTCACTGAAAGAGCAGAGACGTCTTCTTTAACACTCATCAAAACTGCAAAGCTTGTAAGATGATAGCAATGGCAAACCGTGTGGGTCTTGTTTGTTGAACTCACTTCACATCCAGCATCAGACCAGCTCAAATTTCTTAAAACAGCAAACACAAATCATTCTTTAGAATTCTTTTCATTCCAGTTAAACGAGGAGTGCAAATTCTTCACAGACTAAAACGCTTTTTATAGTATTCGTAGCCTATATTCGAACTGATTTCAGACAAGTCTGACAAGTACTGACATTGGTTCATTTTATTATGGGCTAAACGTTTATTGTTTTTGACTTTAAAGTATCCAATGCGCAGTAGCAACAACACGGGTAACACTGTAAGGTTAATCTGGCAAAGTTTAAGTCAAGATATTTACTTGTCTGTCTCCAAGAACATGCACGATGGTTCACTCTTTCGACCGTCGCTGTCCTGAAGTCAAGAAACAAGACGGAAAATCAACAAAATTTTACTTGCATGAGGTGCACAGCTTTGCAACTGTTGCATGTAAGCTATTACTTTTACACGAACGTATAAATACGGCCATACACTCTCTCAGCCCTAACATTTACTCAACTGATAGGCTTATGAAAGATCAAAGTAGGAAGAAAACTAAATGTACATACACCTTAGGACAGTGGCAAAAGAATCCAGGCAAAAGAGATGGTCCAGCTGGTCGGAAGTCAGGGGCGCAGCGCAAGACAGGGCTAGTTGGCGAGAGACAGTTACAGCCTTATGCGCCTCATGGCGTGAAGAGAACTAACTAACATACACCTTATCCGATGGTTTAACATACAATACGCTCGGATATTTTTCGAGTCGCGTAGTACGAGCAATGGGCTGAGTAGTAGTACGAGCAATGGGCTGAGCCTCGTGCTTCTCTATGCACTTCTTTCGTGTTTATATAACTCAACAATGCACTCGAATGCGTTTTTAATTTCTTTTATAATGTAGGGAAAATAAATCAGACTTTCAGAGGAACTTACCACAGAGTGACGTAATGTTATAACGACGGGATGCTTGAACGTCTTCTTGGCAAGTGGACGAAGGTTTACGGATAGGATGGCTGAGTTTATAGATGGGTGTTCTGTTACTTGGTCAATCTCTTTACTGCAAATTAAGCAAAAATGAAAACCGGCCGTGGATGAAACCCTAGTTTGCGATCATTTAACTTGCCATTGAGAAGTTCTCTCATGAGTCAGAAATAATCAATTCAATCATTCTGTGCCTGATGAAACCATAATAGTTTCTTGGGTAGTACTATGTAGGCTCGGAATAAAGTATAAGATAGGTACCTATTCTCTCCTCTTGGTGTCAGTAGGGATCCAATAGTTTTGTATGAAACAAGCGTGGCAAAATTGGGTTTGGATCCTGTCAAATGAATGAATTAAAAAATGCATGAGTATCACTACTGCTAAACCTCAATAGTTTGAAGGATTTTGTCCTCCTTGCGAATGGAAAGATGCCACTCGGGGACCAAAATGGCTTTTTCACATTTTCTATTCATCTTTCTCTCTAAAGCTAATAAAAGCAAAGCGAGTAGTATCGCCAGAATGGTTTCAATTAATTTTAATGAAGGACAGTATAACACATATCGTTCTTTCTGTCCACACATAAGCTTTGTGCAGTCCAGAATTGAGCTACCGTAAGCCATTCCCATAACTGATAAGCAGCCTAGTCCCTAGGCGTTCTCTCTTGTCCTGCAGTCCGTGCGAAGTCTGGGGCGGGAGCGGGCGAGTCTCTACCGGTGACGTCACGACTCACAATAGGGTCCAGGTTTGACCGAGCCGAGAGCGCCAAGGGACTAGGCTGACTGATAAGAAGGTGAGATGAGGATTCGACGACCTCAAATTAAAGAAAGGAATGATACATCGTCAACATTTCTGCAACGGCCGAGTCAACCGAGCCATTGGAGTTACTTTATTATTTGGAGAATATACAGTTTTGAAGATTATTATTGCCTTCTGGACGTATTTCTTCCTTGTTAAACAAGGATTTCGAAATTTAATTCTATTTAAAAGTAATCTTGCTTCTCACTTCAATGCCTTAACATATCGCTACATCAGGTCATGAGCTAAAGTAATAAGGAATTAAGCTGTTAGATCTTCAGTACCGGTGGAAGAGTCTCCCCTTAACACAGACGCTGGGAAAGACACTGCGTTCATTATCGCCTCCTCTCCTTTATCTTGCTGCGAAATAAGGAGGGACTTTCCACTTCTGACCTTTTCCAAAGACTTCACACTCATCACTATAGAGGATGCAAAGTAATAAAAATACACGTTAATCACAAATCAGAGACCAATGTTGAAAGTGTTTTTAATTATTGTGGAAAATTTAAATTAGACCAGTCTTTTGGAGGGTCTCGTAGACAGGGAGCCCGGGGAAATTGGAAGTGAGTTGAGTATCCGCTGTTATCCTTGACGACAGTGAATATGGCTCTGAAAGAGAGGTTTAAAACTGGCCAGTCCTACATACCAACATTGTCCATTTCAGTTGAATTACGCTGCGACGAATTTGCCATGTCCAAAGCTACCACATCAAGACTATCAATAAGTGAACTCGCTTTCTTTGTTTGGGAATCCTGTAGTTAAAAAGACAGGAGTTTGATTTTGTCAAAACTGGGTATGTTTTAAAACTATTTCCCTATGTAACCAGTCAGGGACTTTACAATTAAGAGTGTCAAATTATACATGATGAGGCTTGCAATAAAGCAAACATAATAAATATACCGGGTAACGATAAACAACGTAAAACAAAGTCTTCCAAACATTGTTTTATCTCAACATTATTCGGGAAAAGTAGATCTAGAGTTCAGAGGCTAGAGGGCGTTTCAAAGCATAGGGTGTTGCGTAGCATGTACAATTCCAATTGCTTAAAATTGGAAATTCACTGCGAAGATCACATATCACCTTCATATATATCCGCAGTTCACTTATGAATCATTTCATATACATTACATCAAGATTATTTTTGTTATCGCATATTTCACCTTCGGCATGTATTTCCAGGATTTTAGGTTCTTGTTATCCAAAATATTGCTCGCAGTTCCAACGACAGCCTGTCAAAAAATAACTTAATCAATATGAAATATTTACTTATGGAAAAACGTGGAATCAGTAACAAATTAAATAGTTCGACGCCGTTCAACGAGAATGTGAGAAACAAGGAAGCCTGGTAGTTATTTGCAAAATTGTGGCGTTAGCGTTTGTTTTGTGCCAAGGTTTTTCATTTAACTTTTACTACTTTGATTTGAAATAATTTTGGCTGCTATTGTTTGTTTCTTAAATTAGTTAATTGTAACAAACGTTTGTGAGGAGGCAAATTTATACCCTTCGATCACTCCCAATGGCTAAAGTGTATTAAAGAGGGGCTTGATTAAGGCTTCATAAGGGGTCGATAAACATGGTTGGTTGGCTTGAACGGGGTATAAGAACAACCGTTCTAGTCTATCGTGAATTCAGGGCCTTTCAAGACGACCTTGAAAAGTTTTAACTTTATATATTACCCCTTTATCGCTCACCTTTACGAATGTCTTCGAAGCATCCACGCTTTCGTTATTGCTAGTTCCAAGCCCCCTTTGCGACAAAACGCCAATGACATCGACCAGTAGCTTCAAATCTCCAGCATACAACGGTTTGCCAGACTTGACGTCAGTCAGTTTTGCGAGCTGATTAGCTACTAAAGAAACACTGACGTTTGGATTGTTTAGCTGAAAATAGATGAAAAGAAATATGTGAAAATGATTTTTTTAAAGAAAAGAGGGGCTGCAGTTCTCTTTTTTTTTGAGGAAGTTGAAAGGTACGAGCACTATTAGAGTTAATATTAATCCACATTGAAGAATTTTCAAACCACTTATATGAAAAGTTGTCACTATTAGTGTAGATAAGCTACGTTAGAAGTGAGAGTATTTTCCTGACTGTTTTCTCGTCACCAGCACAAATTAAAAATATACAAAAACAAGAAAACAGTAACGCTACCGAGTAGAGTATTAAGAATGCTTTTTATTTTTTACCTGATTGTTGAGGTCTGACATCCATTTTGAGACGCAATCACCTAGATCAGGTAGTTCCCAGTCCGCGGGAGATCCAGTGCAGTGCCTCGAGGCAACCCCTTGTAAGGAAGGACAAAGGAAACAAGTTATAAAGTTCTTCATATAGAATAAAGGACTTCTAAGCTAGTATAGATTATTATTTATGTCGTTGTTACTAAATGTTTAATTACCGACAGTCCCTTCAGGGCAAGCCGTCACTTCTTTGCGATTAACTAGGGTTCTTCTCCATTGAATGCCAGCGAAATTTTCGTCTGGGCAGAAAGAGTCATCGTCCAGTCCTTCGGGAATTTCTGAAGAAAAAAAAAACAGTGGCTTATCCTGAGTGAGCCTTCTATGATTACGCCTACTCTAATCTAACATATCTAACCATCTCCATTATAATTTTATCTAACTCACCTTCACAGTTTCTCCCATCTCCTGTGTATCCCAAGTCGCACTCACACTTGAACGAGCCTTCAGTGTTGGCACAAACTGCATTCACGTGACATATGTGAGAATTGTCTGTGCATTCGTTATGATCTGCGGGAGTAGAAAAGCAAACAATTCAAAATGTAAAGACATTTTTTGGTAGCTTGGACTCAAAGTACCTATATGGTGTTCTAGAACGCGCTCTAGCGCATGACAAAGATCTACAAACTTGACTTCGGGTAGAAGACAAGTAGTGATGACATCGTATTTGAAGACCAGAGACACGACTTTTTATTTACCTGGCGTCCTGAACTGAATGTCAGTGACCAGAGATGGACCGTAACCCAGTCCATTCCAGGCCTGCGCATTTAGTAAATAGTCGGTCAGCTGTGTCAGGCCATCGATGCGAGCATGCGTCTCAGTCGCTGTGACAATGATCGTGTTTTTGTTTGAACTGACGTTCAGCCGATACAAATCAGCAAAATCGATGTTTTCGCCGTGAAAAGGCGAAGCCCAGTTCAAAATAACGTGAGACCAGCTGAGGGATACAATGGTTACATTCATTGGAGGATCTAAGAATTATAAAAAAAGAAATCGGAGTAAATTTACATTGAGCCATTAAATTGCAATAAATAAATTTCATCTAATATGGCCGTGGATAATTATGTTATTGATCCGCAAAAAGGGAAGAAGAAAATACTCACGTACGATGTTCAGGTCAAAAAAAAATCAAAATTATAATTAAATTAAAATTCAAAATTTCGAGAGGAAGCCACATCAGCTCTAGCTGGTTTTCATGTGGATCCTCAGTAATTGTTTTAGCACGCTATGTACTACTATGTACACCACCAATCCAAAGGTGAACTTGCTTAAATAAATCTAGTTGAGGCGCTGCAGGAACGGCGTTCTGAGCTCACGATGTAATAAATATTCTGTGAATAGTTATACATACCAAGGACCGGTATGAGAGGAATTTGTCGTACCACCTGCGCCATAACGTGAAATGTGTGACTACTCGGAATGTGCTCAATATAATAAACACAAGACGTTGCATTCCCATCATACACCTCAAGCATGTTCTCTATTCCATCGAGATCCGTCCATTTTACAAACGCTCGATAGGAAAACACCTTATATTTATCACGTGGCTTTTTCCATTTGACTTCAAGGGCTTGGTGTCTGGTCACTTCCAATTGTTTTTCCTTGACTGAGGATTTATCTGCAGAGTAACGACAAAATAAAGAGTATTTGCTATTTGCTCAACCTATGGCAGGCAATTCTGTGTACTAGCTAAATCAGTAGTAAACATGCAACAGTAATGCAAGCAGCCTTATAAAAGGAGCACGGAACTCGAGTAAAACAGATATCATTGACTTCAGGGTGCGAGTGCAAGTTTGGAATGGGGCCATCGGGGCGATGGCACATAGCTTCGTCGATCGCATCCTCTTACAACGTGCTTATCAGGCGAGCATTGACTTATTAAAGGTGATATTTATTGGGACACGAAGCGTGAATGATACGTGTTTTGACAAACTTTGTAGTTGCAAACAGAATTGTCCGTGGGTAGCGATCTTACGATCCCAAGAGTTGCTAAACGGAAAACCTCGTGACGACTAACTCCTTACCATTATTATCCGTCTTGACGGTTATAAATGCTGGAACACTGTCAAGAAACCGCTTATCACCATAACTTGCCACTTGCACACTGTACTCAGTATCTTTCTGCAGCCCATCAAGAAGAAATGACGTCATAGGCCCCACCTTGATTGTGATGGGTTTTTTGTCAGAATCGACGACGCTGTAGGTAATCTGAAATATTCAAAATCATTTCATATATCTTTCATAGTATCACAAATAACACGATGAATTCTTTTTCTTAAATGTAGGTTGACGGTAGAAGTATCGGTCAAAAAGCTTAACGTATTTTACATGTTCAGAAAGCGTTTTCAAATTGAATTGAGGTGATGGCTAATAATATATATTATACTGTTGATAGATTGAAGTATTTTTGGAGTAGACGAAAGTAACATCATGTGGGTCGGATAAGAGATTGTGTTAATACAGGTGCAGAAACCACCCTGTTCTCACCGTTAAGGTGGCATACCGTGATACGCGCCCTACGTCAAGGAACGGGTGAAACAGGGCTTCGTAGTTTTTACGTAATAATGGAATTATTGGGTCAAGATCCAATTATAAACGTTTTTATTCTGTTCTACTCTCAGAGTCGTCCCCATGCTGCCTGTGCACGGAAGATGACCACAAACACACGCCCATAATTTGCTTTCTGTACATCTACCTTGTATCCGGTGATGTCCTCATGACTGCTTAGGGGTGCAATCCATTTTAACAGTACACTAATGGATGATTTCATCTCCACAGTTAAATTGAGTGGAGGGTCTAAAACTATAAGCCGAGAGAAAAATAATGTACATATAAACACCATATTTATTTAGTTCAGTAACTGTTGCAACTGCCTACAGTTTAATTCAGAAACTTATCCGAGTGGAAGTTTGGTATCACGTGTCGTATCGGTGAGCGTGTATGTTTCACAGCTTTCTTTGTAATCTCTGGCAGAACATGCTGTTGCCTGTTACATCAGGCGTATGGCATGGACTAGGGTTAAATTTATTCGAGCAAGACAAGTATCTCCAGCGCTAGTCCAATGATATAATTCAACGGCAATCGATGAACTCCACAGCAGAATTAAAATAAACAGTTGCGCAAGAGAAAAATTCCTTAAATGATCTGTAAATGTTTACCTTCAGCTTTTGTTTTGCATTCAATCATCTGACTTGATTTTCCGACGCCAAAACGGAAAGAATTTTGAACACGAAATTTGTATGACGATCCTGGATCTGAAAAAAAAGTTACCATTAATTTACTTAGATGAAAATGACTGATGACACCATTAAAGGGACACTGTCACGGATATTTTTTGGCTTTTTTGGTAAAATGGCGCCAAAATTACGACTTAGCAGTTTCAACCATGCAGGAAATGCTCCTAGAACGTAAAGGGAAGGATATCTAGCAAATTGTGTAAAGCAGATGATGACCGTAATAGTTTTCATCAATTTTTCCAAACCACAAGGACAAAACTTGAAAAAGTCAGGCTGACTTTTTCAAGTTGAGATCAAAAGCTCCCGATGATATCTCGGTGATAACACTCTATATTTAGTTTCAATACACTGGTACAGTAATTTTAAGAAAGCTTGACCACTGTTAATAGGTTTCCAGTGGTGTAAACATGTTTTTGGGCTGCTGAATTTTTGAAGTTATGCTCGTGACAGTGCCCCTTTAATTGTCTGATACAGCAAGAGAGGCAGCCTGTGAATACAGCCTGAGAAGACTTATGAACAAGGCAAATGTATCTTATATTGTAACCCAGTGGAATAAACGTTAATTGATCACTCACGGGAGAGAATCTGACGCTCCTGATAAGTGCTTTGAGTGCGATTAAGCAAACTAAAATAGCATTAAACAGTTACCTATAGAGGTAAACTAAGACTCACCCAGATCCGTGAGATTCAGTGTGGTTTTCTTGCTCCCTAGCGACAACTTTGTCCAGTTAGAAAAGGGATCACCCCAATACCACACATTATAACCTGTAAGTATGTCGTACGTCATCGGGGGAGGACTCCAGTTGATTGACAGCCATCTCATGCAACTTTGACAGGTGGAGTTTATCTGTGGTGGATCTGTTAACAAAAATATACGTAAACGAATATCGAAAATCCTGCATGAATCTTGCATTAAAGGGACGAAGAAGAAGTAGAATATGCAAGTAGAAGAAAAAGAGAAAAAGAAGAAGACGGAAAACAAGAACAAGAAAATGAAACGTGAATGTGAACATGAAAGAAGAAGAAGAAGAAGAAGAAGAAGAAGAAGAAGAAGAAGAAGAAGAAGAAGAAGAAGGAGAAGAAGAAGAAGAAGAAGAAGAAGAAGAAGAAGAAGAAGAAGAAGAAGAAGAAGAAGAAGAAGAAGAAGAAGGAGACGAAATTAAAACAACAACACCAACAAAAACTGTCAACAACAACAACAACAGGAGGTCCAGGAGGAAGAAGGAGAATAAAAAGTAAAAGGGGGAGAAGGAGGAGGAGACGGAGAAGAAGCAATAACGTTATGAAGCATTGTTCGAGCATCCTCACCATTACCAGCCTAGTTAGTTTCTGCCCTACTTACCTAACTTGTGAAGGCAAATCCAGCTCCTCTCGTGAGATTCCATCTTACGAAAAAACACCGTCAGATCTTCGAACGACGCTTTAACGCCTATTTCAGGGTGGGTTTTCTGTGCTCCGGAAAGACTCAAATGGTGCTCTAGAATGTTTGATCGGTTGCCTCTCGCCGTTGTTTTCAATTTACTGTCCGAGACTAGAGCCATTTGATTGCAGTTCTGAAATAGTGCCAATCCTGACTTGTAGTCCCACGTGAACATAATGTGCGACCAGACTTCCGGTTTAAGCGTTAGATATCCCGTCCATTCTCTTTGCCCGTTATTCACTCTTACGACAATAGAGTTGTTTGCCCTTTTGTCAGAGTCTTTATATATTGTAAAACCTTCTGAAAAGGTAAAATGACTCGACGTACCCAACAAGTATCTCTTATGTTTGTGTGGAGAATATTTCAACCATAGAAAAACCGTCAAAGCTACTTTGCATCTTCCAGGCTCTGCAAGACAAGAGCCAGTAAAATTTCCTAGGTCGACCCAGGCTTTACCATCAGTGTGAAGAAAGCCGTTTCCAGGCCCCTTGAAGAGGATGTTTTCGATTTTGCCATGTTTTACTCCAGTTATGTTGGTTTTTAAATCCAAAATACCGTGAGGACGATTTAATGGCCAATAATGTGCAGCAGAATTGAACAGACGAGGATTTCCTGGAAGAAAAACAGTTTGGAGTTAATGTTATTTTGATTCTATAGTGCACCATTTTGAACCTTTTAGCTATCAAAATTGATCCTCTTTAAAATTCTAAAATAAACAGCAAAAACAGACCTACAGCTAGACACATTATTTTTCACCATGTAAGCCTGTAGATTGGTCTAGATTTTGCATGGACAACTCATGGTAGAAAAATATAGTCATGATGTCATAAAATAAGCAACAACAAAAACATAGCTCGAGACAAGAAGAGTAATTACGTTTACTGATCCGTTTAGATCAACATTCTTTTCTTCAGTAAAGTGATTTTCAGTGCAATGCCATAGATATTTCCAGTCGAAAATTTTACTGCGTTTTGCGACGTAGCTTGGTGTTTACATAATTCAGTACGACTGCAAATTCTACGTAAATAATGTAATTTGAGTGAGGAAAAAGCTTTTGCTTGCGTTGTCATGATAAACCTGCATTATTCTCTCAGTTTAACTTATCATAAATCACGCATTATTGAAATATACCTAAAACTAGTTTGCTCCATCCTTCCCGAACAGAAATACGTGATACCCCAATCAAAACTTTAACTTAACAAAGGCATAATGCCAAATTCGTCAATAGCTGAAACGATTGTCAAATGAGTAAGGAAAAATATATATAGCTAATATATAAAGAACAACGTTGCTTGGTAAAAGTCAATTAAAGTCAAAATATAATGCTTAAAGTAAACGTTTATCTCAGGTCAGGATAACCTCTTCATCATTTAGTCTTTTGTAGTTCTAGTGTCATGGACTATTTTAGAAAGATCAACGCCGATGTCCTGCACGTTTATATCGCGGAACAAGCATATATTATACTAGATGCGCTTTCTTATGCACCTAGCCTTAGGCAATCTTACCAAATTTGTTTTATAGACATACTTACTATTCAGGGGCTCACGAATTGCATGATTATTTGAACTCACGCGATCGGTATTTGATAAAAAGCACAGGTTGGACAGAACGAGAGAAATGACCATCATGTACACAAATCATGTACACAAGGCTATTATAATCCTCGAGAAAGAATTTTTATTAGATATCGAAGTGTTTTCTTTCAAGTTTCTATGACAATTCATCGAACAAAATCAAGAGTTGTGTGTGCAACTAGCGTAAAACATCAAATTATCCTGGTGTGCTAAGTAAAAGACTTGTAACCACAAGAGCTATTATTATGGCTCACCAGCATTTCCTTTGCTTTGTAGAAACGTTACGAGCAGCACACAGCAAGCAAATTCAGTTGTCTTCATCGCGTCGATTCAACACTGAATTCCAAGAGCCAATTCCCTGTCGATGAAAATATTAGTTTAGTCTCCTTCGCACCCAGACAGGCAATCAACAGGCCTGCTAGGCGTCAAACAAAAGCGTCTTTTAGCTAAGACGAATTTATGTCAGTTTTAGCACTCACAAATACATGCAGTGATTAATCGACCCTTAAGACCCTGTAAGTGGTGTCAAAGGTATGGCTGAAAAATCGAATTAAAAAGCATCTAAATGCTAAAATTAAACAATCAGGACAATAAAGGGGCGCTCGGACTCAGCTCACCAGTTTTGCAGTATGAATGATAATTACGTTTTCTCGCTTCACTGCTTGACCATCAGAATAAACTCGTTTTGTCCTTCAATTGTTTTCAGCAACTCTTGTAAGATGGTAAGATTACTACCTTCTGTAGTCTTTAGAACAGACAGGGGGCACCTTTTGCATCAATTTTAACCAAAGGAAAACAACAAGACGATGCTATTCAAGTCAACAAATAATGAGAATTTTGTTATGCCCGCCCTTTTGACCTCAGGCTTTAGAAATGCCTACTCGTCGCGGTTTTTAACTGACAGATTGAATATCATTATCATGTTGTTTTCAACAAAATCGCATAAAAGGTTTGAAGATGTTGCAATATGATACCAAAATATGACGTCACTTATCAGTCCCCCTAACCTGTATTTTAAAAGGTCTCCCTAGCTACACATGCATGTGTGGAAAATTTTGAAATTCGTACTGATTTAAATTTGTAAAGCTAGGATTTTATTCAGCCTGAATATACAAATAAACCTCAAATAAATTTAACTTTCGTTTAACGTCCTTCGTTAACCTTGTACAAAAGAGTTTAATTAAATAAAACTGCTCATTTTGCATTCGCATTCCTAGTTCACTTTGGTCGTTTGTGTAAATTAAGCGTGCAGCTATACATGGCTATAGAACGATGAAGAATTCAAATTAATTTTCCCAGAGGAAGACTGCATTTGCTGAATGTTGCGTTACCATTATTTACTTTTCGTGGTGTAATTAGAAAATAAATTTGAATAAAATGTATCACAATCAGCTGTCGCTGAAACAAAATGAATACAAAGAAGGTTCGTCAAAAATAATTTTAGTTCAGCATCGAGCGGTCACGAGATCACGAGATCATTACTTTTTTGGTGTATTTTGAGGCGTTCTTCAAACTGAGTTTAGTTTGGAGTCGAAAAACAGGACTGAGGTAAATTAAGAATGATAAAAAATAAAAGCAGACTGTTGAAAGGAAAATATCTACTCGAGCAATCAATACGTAATTCGTGCACGTTCAATTTCCCTGTTTATAAATTTCCCCGCCTGTTTATCTTCCCGTATGTCAGAAGTACTGTCTTGTTTATATTAAAAACATATACGAGAACATGATACAACGAAACCAGGGATAGGATTAATTCCTTGTTGAGAATTATACAGTCAAAGTCGGATAGAAATAAAGCTAGTTCTTATATACCATGCAATCATTGAACTCTTAGATGTATAAGCTCCTCTCAGAACTGGAGTTAATTGTACGGAATCGAAGAGCAGTTTTCAAACTGTAGCTACAACGTACATCACGAGTCATTTCCGCTTGCAACGCACAGAATATTAGAAGATTACATTGGCAGTTTATAGTTTTCTGTTATTCTGTTAAGGAACAGTTGTAAAACACCAAAATTGTAAAAGTAGCCAAAAAGTAACTAGCATGATTGAAAAGGTAGAAACAAATGCTGAAGTAGAAAAAATAGACATTTCGCCATCTGTGGCGATGTAAAGGAACTTGAATGCTCCCCAAGATTTCTCAAAGTTTTCCAAAAAAAGAAAGAATAACTTTAAAAACATGAGCGTTATGTTTTCGAGCTTGCACAAACTGTAATCCATTTCCACCGTCTTTATCATTTGTTATTCTCACTTTCTGGCAGGTTCCTGCTTTTATTAAAATCAAAACACAGACAGATAACTTATTGGATCGTCAACTAGACTTTGTAAACTTCTTAGGTATGTCTTTGAACAGCCGGGAAAGATAATGGTGATGGTGCCAGAAAACTGACACTGGTTTACACAATGATAATGTTACCTAATTCTAAGGATATTTTAGTGCGAAAAACATACTAGAACGATAATTAGGGTGATAACCTAGGCCTGAATGTCTGCCGTTGTAACACCAGAGACACACTGAATCGAAGGCACGCATAAATTATAGATTAGTACTGATGCCCTTTCGCCACATTACTGAGGGTGAGAACATGGTAGGAAATTCAGCGTTTAGTCTAGTCAGGAACAGCCCGATGTTATACAATTTCCGTAGTCAGCGTTTTTAAGTTTCTCATACATTTACATGGCTTAGGAAATCCTGTCAAGTTTAGGGGAAATTAAACTTCGCACCACGTGATCAGGAACCTTTGGCAACTTGGCGGGAAATCGTTATAAAAAGGGTGTAATGTTTTTCGAGTTCGCACGCCGGGGGAACGAAGTGTGCGAACTTCTCGACTCGTCTATAGATGAGCCATTGACTGATCTGTCCTTGGAGATAAATTTCGTCGAGTAATCCACATGTACTTATTGTCAGCTCCTTAGTTTAGCATCGTTTACAATTGATATACGTGCATAAATGCCATTAAGAACGAAGGTTGACACTGGTTAACACTACACTGTATTCTGGTAGAAAATATTTCAAGCAATGAGTTCCAAAACAAAAGTAAATTCTGACCTGTCATCAAGCGGCACTCATCAAAATGGCGGAAAACCGTGGCATGGATCTTGTGGCATCTTTATGCTTGTAAATACTACGTTTTGACTGGCAAGACAGTAAATATTTTTCTTCTCGGTTAAGGGTTCCCCTCTTCTGAACTCGTCTGTTGTAGTAACAAAAATGATTTCAGCGCAAAGCGCATCAAGCCGACTCCTATTAAAATGCCAAATGTAACTGAAAACGATACTTTAAAATAGATATTGGTCCAAAGCCACGGATTTGTGGTGTTTTTCAGAACTTATATGTAATTAAATGTTTCCACGTATCGGTTTCGTAAAGATGTTAAGTATTTCCAATTCTTCCGTTCTAACAGGAATTAGGTTACGCCCACGACTAAGGAATTCTGTTACTCACGTAGCGCTGATAATTTTTAAATTGGTCGTAATTTTAATACCGGTAGTTAAATGTATAACTCGCTGTTTTCCTCATGTTCGGAGAACTTAGAATAGGTTACATCTTACAAGATTTTTAATTGTATTTAAAACGCCTCAGTTACTGACTTATTTCATCAGAAGTTCTTCGGTTTGGACCTATTCTGTAGTTCTGCTTACTAGGAAAGAAAGTCGAATTTAGGCGTTAGCTAAAAACGAACCATTGCTTGTACTACGCCTGAATTTTCTTGTTACAGTTTCACTTCCAACAGAACATCTGTCACCCTGGTGCGTAATAATTGTATAAATAAAAGGGCTACTGTTCTTTCATGAGGAAACTGCCTTCTGGCATCAACATCACCCCATATGCCATCATAGCTGTCTGTAATCACTTAGGAGTATTTCAACAAACTATGTGCACCCATGATACATTGAACATCCGATCATCAGACCTGGCTAAGTCTTAAATAAATCCGATATCACCCGATTACAACCATTCTGGCAATTAGTACAATTGACACTTAACGAATCGAAACGTTTCGTCATCAACTAACACGACTTTTAATAATCCTGCTTAAATTTGATTGTATGTGTAATCTAACAAACGGAAAGAGGAAATACCATTTTCTCCAATGAATGCACGTGATTGCAAACACTATAGTTATTTCAAAACGTGCGTGATGGTAGCCATCCGTAATTCAGATGAACGCAAATTATTCATTGATTCTACTAGAGAAGCAGACAAGAGTTTGGATTGAAACTAAATTTCAAAGATGGCATGTAATTAATACATACGAAATGAACAAGAAAATCATATCCGATTTACAGACTAGAGCCGCAGGCAATGATTCAAGAGTCTTAACTTGATACACTCTCCTGGTGAGACAAAACAGTACACGAATTCTTCATACCGGCGCATTATCAAATACCAGAGTAAAGAATGACATTTTCAGTTGTTTTGGGTTTTTGGCGAACTGATTAGAAAATCAAAGCAAAGGGTTTTCTGCAAATCAAAACAATGATAATATAACTTATTACCTTTGATTGCTTTACTGTTTAAGTTTCAAGTTCTTTTTTGATTTATTTTACCATTTTAACGCTTTTCATATCAAGGAGCAAAATTCATGCAACTTCCAATTTTTCTTGTGCTGATACCAATACAGCTAGACAGGTGGCAAATCATTAACTAGGGACTGCATGGTCAATGCTTTCTGAATACCTGGCCAAGCTATATAGTGGTTACAGTACTTTTAAACCCGCACGTAGCCGAGTTTGCAATGTCTGCAATACAGTAATACAAAGGTGATAGAAGAAAACCAGTTGTTAGACTTGTTAGATTCGTCAGGGATAATATAAAGATTAAAGTAACAAATGTCTTTATGTATAATAAAAATCTTGTTATCCTTTTACTCTTCAATTCCAAGAGTCAGTCAACATGAATTCCTCCGAGCAATAAGTAGAAGGGTAATGAGAATAGAAAAAACCATCAACTAAAGTCACGTCATGTGTAACTCGTGTTTTTCTATACATGAGCTTTCTGATTCAGCACCAAATTCTCAATTTCCAAATTTTCAATTAAGAAACTAAATATAAAGAAATGTGTTACAAACAGTAAGGAGAATAAGTATTTCGATCTTCGAGGCTAGCACTAAAAAGATTTAGACCTGGGATCTCAAGTTCAAAAGCTTTACCTCACAAATGAATCACAGCATACGGATATTTGCTATGTAACTTGGAACTAATCCTATAGTTTTTATATGGAGCATTATGTGACCTTATGTGCGTTTTCGGGTGTGCTTAGGGAACTTATTCGTTCACGGTGGCCTTTATCTTTTTCAAGCGATCTACACTAACCTCTAATTTTGGAAGGTCAACAGCAGACGAAAATGAAAAAAATCAGTAATACGGGGCAAATTAACATAAAAAGTGCATTTATAATCTCTTCATCAGGTCATTTTGCTTTGGCGCATCACCAGTTCTCGAAACAAACCACGAAACCAGTACGTGCGTTACCTAAACAGTTCATCAAAAGCCAGAATAATAATGAAACACTTTGGAAGTAGCCCGCTACACTGATGTTGAACTTATATAGCGAACATAATCTTTTTGTTTTAATTTCATCCTAGTTCGTTGACTCTTCGAATTACGGCATGGAGATGTCTAAGCGCGCGTGTAGACGTGTTTAGCTCCGTTCAACTCAGTTGATCATAAGCGGAGATTTACATTGTAATTAAAGACATTTGTTAAATTTGGACATAAAGCTTGGTGTGGCACATTGTGATTTCACCTGTAGTGATTTTCACGATGGAGAACGGAAAAAAGGTGTCCGTGGGAAGTCACAGCAGTCACCTATGCCATTGCATATTGTTCGCTGTTACACTTCAGTTATACTTGTTTTAACATGTCTTATTTGTTGTTTAAAGTGTGCCTAGGTGAATAACGTAAGTATCAGAAGAGTTTAGTTCTTACCTGATTCCCATCTGATCACCAATTTTGTCTCTTCTGTTTTCTTTTGAAGCTATTATCCCTGTAATTCATTCGGTCACTCATGTAAATCACTTCAGCTATTTATTGATATTGCTACAAACATCCAAATCTTGTTTAAGTAATCCAATAACCAGATTTTATTACAGTTTTACATCAATCAAGGGGATTGTTTTGGTTACGTCTTCATAGTTCCAATATTTTCGTGGTTAAGTCGGTATCCGGTTTAAACAAATAGGTCCGCAATGAGTACATGTGCTGTCTTACATTTTGGTGAAACTCTTGCTGTTTTTAGACTCCATGGTGATGCCTTAAGCCTTGATATCTAACTGGTTCGCTTCATTTTCCAGCCTGGGATCATTAAGAATTGGAAATTATGAAAATGCAATACATCAAATTGTCAACAGCAGAGAGAATTTGGAATTGTTTGGGGAGCGTGCCGTCATTTATGACGTCATGGCGCAATTTAGGTCTGACGAAGAGACGACAATACGAAACGCCTATTATTTCATGACTGTTAGCGATGCGAGTCGTTCGTATACTAAATAATCAACAATTATTCCACGCGCGCGTTAGAAATGAGATGAGATGGTAGATAGCCAACAAGGCGCGCATTGTTTTATTAAAAATAAAACACCCAAAGAATTGCAATATTTGACCTCCCCAGTTGTTCTTGCTGCGCTGACGTGTACACCTAGTTTTCAATGAATAATTTGTCAGCCTTTGGGATGAGCGGCATTTAATTTCTCCTTATATATTAATAAATTATTACGTTTAGCGTTATGAGAATTTGGGATACGATCAGCAGAAATTTAAAATAACCAGTGCGTTATTCCGCTAAAGTAATACACTATATTTTGATGTCATTTTTCCAAAAAACTGACTTTATTTTTTGTTGTACTGCAGCATTATTAACATTTATTACAACAGTGAGTTTATTTACAGGAGAAAACTTAAGTTACATACAATGAATTTATTTTCTTCGTTTGTCTGTGCGTTTTACTCATAATATAACTGCATTGTATTTTGTATATGGCAGTACTGATAAATATCGAAACCTGCATAAAAGACCCAGAAATTGACTGCACTCAGTCCATAAAACGTGATTTACATAAAATACCTCGAGAATAGAAAAATTCTCTCTGACCGCGCCATTTTAACTTGTGAACATGGCTGTCGACAATTTCTATTAGCTTTCTTAAAGTATGTGGGTCTTAGGGAGCTGTCGTTTGCTTGGCAGCTAATTGATTGCAGGCAACATGAAAATCGAATTATATCTCATTCTAGCCTGCGAGCAGACTCACCTTTGGGTAACGCACGTGAGCGACGCGAGCGGCGAAGCGAAGCGATTCGGTGTGAAGGAGTCTGGTACGGAAGCCCAAATTCTCGCGGCGTCGCAGCTCCCACACCAAACGTGAGCCTGATTGCAGGCTAATCTCATTCATACGGTCATTCATTTGGTTTCTGGTTTGTGTAACACTTCTAAGTTAAAGTACTGATTTTATTTGTAGTTTTTCCGTTTTAGAACGTTAGATAATCCGTGCGTTACAAGAACGGCTGTTCAAGATAAGTAAAGGTTAATACAATCACCCAAAGTTTAGTCTTTCAATTCTCCCTACCCCATGTTACATACAGAACGTACAGCAGCCGACAGGAAATGGTGATCGAGCCTTCGATCAGTGCTGGCCAGCCGCTATGGATTTGAAATAGAAATCGGTGGCCCAGTCTCCCAGTTGCCAACTAGCTACCACATGGCAGCGCTGTCGACGTCTGCTTTCACACAACTACTGCCCTTTGTATGGCCTTTCTTGTTGAATGTCTTAATAAGATTTATCAAGTGCTTGTTCTTCTTTTTCATAGTTGTGTATGTGCGACTAAAATCGCGGTAAAACTCTTCCACCATTTTTCTCATTTCTTCTTCATCTTGGCAATATCTTCCTGTGGAGAGAGTAAATCACAAAGAAATTACATTAAAATTGAGTCTTGTAGCTATAGTATGCGGTGGCTACGCTGGTTTTTTTTTGTGCTGTAAGCACGAAGCGCGAGAAATGAGGCGGGAGACGCTTGCCTCGCGCTTTACGCTCAACCATAGGAAAAGACAACACCTGACCAACCGCTTGCCCTGCAGGCTAGATTAAACCAAGCTTTTAAGCGATCATATAGCGTCATCTATTCGTTATTTTTCAAGAGAAGGGGTTACCCTACGATAGACTAGCATCCCAATTTGGGGTGGGGCGAGGCGAGGGGAGTTTACTTTCATTCTAGGGAAAACGGAAAAAGCTGGCCTATTGCCGTTATGCTCGAACGCAGACTGTACCTGAGTCCTCGCGGTCAGAGCAGCCAAAGTCGACGTCATAAACATTTATCTAGTTAATGCTCGAAACGGAACTTAATTTACCTCAATAACTCACTTGCATTATTGTCCACGCATTTGAAAAGACAATGTAATCCTCTAAAGAACGACTAGGAGCAAACTTACCTGTTTTTACATCCTTTCTAACTTTCCTCCGGCAAATCTCAAAGATGATCCCACATAGGACAAATCCTGCCAGAGCCGCCCCTCCAGCCTTAAGTGTTAGTGAGAAGAATGGACTTTCAGGCTCAAAAAACACCAATGATTCCTCCTCAGTCTCAGTTACCTGACAAAAACAAATTGGGCCAAAAACGATTATCACCTCAGCAACGCATTTCGTAAAATTTTAAAGAGTATTTTAAGCATATGCTTGTTCAAATAGGTACGCAATGTGTGCAGAGTAGTTGAAAAGCAGGCTGTGTAGATGTAGCTATATTCACGCATAGCTCGCTATGATGATAAATAATGGTTGGTATGGTTACCATGATGATATGATTGATTTGCCGCTGATAAGTGCCTTGGTCGATTGATTGAACAAATGGTCCTCAAAAATCTTGGACCGTTTTTTGTTCAAATGAGTTTCGTAGAAAAATCACTAAAAATTAACAGAAGACATATTAAAGGAACTGTGTCATGGATTTTAGCCAAAATAGAAACAAAAATTACCACTAAATACAGTGAAAAACATTTTCATAACACAGCAAATACAAAACAAGGTGCGGATGGACAAAAATTGAAGAAGATTAAAACAGATGCGTTTTGGACAGGTGGATTTTTGAAAAACTCTCAGGCTGAACGTTGAGTTGATCTCGTTAAAGTCTATCTTGTGTGTATATAACTTTCAATTATAACGCCTGCGAGACATATTTGTTTGTAATTAAGCTATGGTTTTGTCATTCAATAATTTTTTCGCTGGCATTAAGTTTCGTAGCGAGTGTCTGGCATGAATGTAATAATAGACTGAACTTCGTCTTGACACAGCCCCTTTAATTCTACCGTAAATCCTGTAGTAACCTCTCCCCCCGCCCGCTTCTCTTTTACAAGCCCTCCCTCTCTAATAACTCCCATTTTTGAAGCAATAAATTTATTAACCTCCCTCGCTCTATTTAGCCCCCCCCCCCCCCCCCCCCACCCCAGCCCCTCAAATATAAGGTAAACAGGAATCAGGCTTAACTGACATGTGATTTTCACTTTTAATAAAAGAACTAATCACATATTCAACACTTCAACATTTTAGCAGAGCTTCACAGCTCCAGTGGCTGTCAGGTCAAACTTGTTCAGTTGGTCTAATAACAAGACACTCATTGTAACTTTTTTAAAGAACGAATACGTTATTTTTCTTACTTGTGGAAAGGATTTATGAATAAGCAACGAGTGTTGAATTATATAGCCCCCCGCCCCCAGCACTTTAAAAGTGCTTGAAAAAATAAGTCCCCCCGGGCGGTAGAATGGAGTATCCACATATTTTAAATACTCTCACCGAATGTGCCTCATGCTCCTCCTCATCTTCGTCTTCGGGATGCGTGTCTTCAAGATAGTCTGTCTGCACATTATTTTCTCGTACATATTCCTCGATCTTTTTTGCCAGCGGTAATGTTACTCCCCTTAGTTCAATACCATGTACTATTTCCTTATTCACAATTTCGATCACTTTAAATCCACTTGAGTCGTTAAATATGTCTTGTCTCTTCATCTGTACATACATATCTAATAAAATGGCATCCGTTCTTCCCGACTTTAGTGCTCCAATAAGCTCCTCAACAGTTTCATACTCAGTGCCTATAAAATAAAGATAATTTGCATTTCATTCATTCATTCATTCATTCATTCATTCATTCATTCATTCATTCATTCATTCTTTCTTTCTTTCTTTCATTCATTCTTTCATGCATTCATTCATTTGTACCGTTTCGTGGCAACGGTCTCTTCTCTAGCTAGTGTACAGTGATACAACAACAGATATCCACAGTTATTACTCTTGCACGCTATCTCATTTGTGTATATGTAGTGCGTTTGTGGCTGGGTTGCCTGTGTAACCCAGCCCTAAGGCATTGTGGGTACACAATAAAATGGACATGACGGCTTGATAACGGATGTGCGTTTTGTGAGTAAGAATCTGCCTTCATCAAGGACTTTGTCTGGTGTGCAGACATTACAGTATACAGCTATTTCGAGAAACGTTATCGGGAGAAAGCACACAAGTGCACGCGACAAGACTGAAAGGTAGTATGGGTAGAAATATAGAGCTGCTGCAATTGCTGAATACTAATGAGATATAACGCAATAATTAAACGCGAATTTGCACGTCTTCTTTCACTTCAGACATGTGGAAACAAGGTACACTTAGCCACGCGGAATTTTAGAAGAACTGTCCTAACTCAAAGACTTGCGACAGTAAAAGTAAAGCTACAGATAAAGGCCTCCTGAGAGGAAAAGACCAATTCTTCACATGCAAAAATACAAACTTGTATTGTACATTTTCTCCAGGCCAAAATGCAAAATTCCTGTGAATACCCAGACCACCTTTCGGTCTTGTCGCGTTCACTTTGGTGTTTTTTTTTCCGACAACCTTTCTCGAGATAGCTGTACAGACTGTTCTTCTTACCCATTTGGAACTTGTTCGAAAGTTTGCTCACTACAACATACTTTTCCGGGGAGTTTTTCAATGTAGAAATCTGCATACGAGAAGCAATTCAAGATTAAAATGATTAATACATCACGAAGTTACTAAAAATCGTAATATGAAGGCCTTTGCTTCATTGAAGCAATTTTTTCATCAAGAGCTTATCAATAATCTTAGTAATGGATATTTCGTCAATTTATCATTTGAAAGCATCCGATCGACTCACCGCTTCGGTTTGCATTGGTGTAGAGTTTTCTATTGTATATCGACGATATTTACTAGCAGGCAGTAACCTACTAGTTATACACTTGCTAAGCAATTTATATGATTGTGTCACTCTCTGATCCTTCAACGAACACATCCCTAACATGTTCTTTTCTAGTAGGTAATTGTTTCTTGAGCAAACTCAGTTAACTTATCAGACACCCTTCTCATTTCCCAACCATTTTTCACCCTGCAGTGGTGTTATACTCACGTTCAATAATTTATCTTCATCTGCTGCATTTGGTCCTCCATTTGCTACGACCACAGTGAGAGTAGCAGTTACGGCACCAGCAAAAAGGCCGAACATAACCAGCCCGACTAACATCCAGATCATGGCGAACGCCTTGGATGGATCTGACTTGGGTGTTCGATCGCCATACCTTCAACAAGAAATCATTAAAATATTAGAACATTGCTATTGAGACTACAGCTGTCTTCGTCAGTCAGGTGAAAAAGTGCCAGTTGATGGCTCGATCACCTCAGAAGTTGCTAAGCAGCATGACGTATTTGTTCGCGGGATTGCTTCCGGAGTACTCCGGAGCGCTCGCACTAGTTTTTGACTGGATGAAATAATTCGGAAACACTGTTCGAATGTTTCAACGAAGAATTGACAAAACTGCCACTTGTTCCCCCTACTGTACTACACTATTACGTCACTGCGAAAGGTTACTATTCAGAGTACAGTGTTAATTCCCTTGCATAACTATTAGTTCTGAAGTTAAAATACTTTTGCTTACCCTAACGTTGTCATGGTGATGAATGCCCACCATAATCCTTCACCGGCACCTTTATGAAATGTCGGTGGAAACTCTTCCGGGTTGGTGTTCACATCCTAAAACATTAAAAAAGGGTGTCGTCATTAGCTTTAAGCGTTATGTAAAACACGACAATAATGTTTCTTTCTTCGCGTATGTTCCTTACTTTCAAGCAAGAGAAGGAAATTTTGTTCAATAACAGGTAATATACAATTCCTTTAACTTATATATAGCATTCGTGCATTAGGTATAGCCCTCCAGCTAGTTAATCGGCTTTTGAGGCAAGTTGACGTTAAGTTGTTAGAAATAATGCCTAAATTACAAATTTTACTGCACAACGGAGATATAATATTTAATTATAATAATAAATGGAGAAGATTATCGCTTTTAAATTTTCCGCGCGCTGCCATTTTGGATTTTATGACGTCACTGCGTTCTCACTATTGTTGGGAAGCAGAGGTTCTTTTGTGTGAGGCAAGTGAGCAACGCATTGACGTCATTAATTCCAAAGTGGTGGCGCGCGGTAAATTTAAAAGCGATAAAGTTTTCTGTTTATTATTGTTATTAAATCTTAAATCTTCCTTATGCAGTAAAATTTATAATTTGGGCATTACTTCAAACAACTCAACGTCAACTTGCCTCAAGAGTCGAGGCTCCCTTCAAATAAAATCATTGCATAACAACATTTTCATATAACATTTATCTTTTGCATCATCACTTAGATCACAGTGTAACAGTAAATAACACTTGTAACATTTTTGGAGAGCCTATTGGGTTAAGTACATCAATATATGTGTGATTATTACATTTATCTCTTTCTGCAATAAGAAGAAAAGTGAAAGGAAAAGAAGTGATAAAATGGATGTCTATTTGTTTCTAAAGTGTTAAATAGATTTTTATATTTCTTACCAATACCCAAATCACCATGCCTGCCGCAAGTGTCATTGTTCCAAATATTGCAAATATGGGCCAAGAATGGACGACAGAAGAACCCATGACTTTCTCATAGAAACCCAAATCCTTGTCAGTCTTCCTCTGAAGAACTGCGAGGCCTGGCACCTGAATTACTGTCACAAATCTACTTTCAGAAGTCGATGGAGGTATTTTGCTGAGGTATTTTATTATTGGAAATGTTATATCGGCGTCACCTGTCCTATTTATCTTTGTTTTTCCATCTTCGTAGTGATCACAGTAGCCGCACGCTTCAATAATCAAGGACTGAATGAGTGCTGTCAGTGATCCTTCACCTTGATGACCGTCCAGAGTACTACCCTCTGGTTTTGCAACAACTTGTAAAATTTCAGGACATTCGCATATTTCTGAAATGACATAAAATTTTATCTGGGATCATAATTTGTAAGAGATCCGGTTTTTTCACCAGTTGTTTCACCCGCCAAAAGCACAGCCGGATCCTTCCGCTTTCGCAGGCTAGTAACGTGTCACGTAACTTATAAAAGTGAAATAAGCTATAACTATATGATCTGGATACAGGAATAAAAACAACTGACATATTGTGGCAACTTGTTAAGAAACTCAACTGGTGAAAGGCTAAGAAGGTTGGCTATTTTCAAAGCGTGGCTGAAGAGTTGTACTCGGAACTACCTAAAACAAATCCAGGTTGTGGAGAGTACAGGATTTTTACCAGGAAGCTTTCAAATTCAGCTCCTTGAACCACATGGTCACTCCTTAAATACATGTGGCCTTTTGTCATTTTGGCACAAGATAGTCCTAAATCAGAAAACCCTGAAACGTAAGTGCTAACTGTTTCTCGAATTAGTTAGTAGCAATGAGATTCCGGCGCAAAAAAGGGGGTTTAAAGGAGCTACGTCACGGACAACGCATCTTGAAAAAACTGGCAATTTTTTTCAAGTTTGTTGGTCGTCATCGGTCTTCATCTTCGTCAGTCGAAACCATCCTTGGTTATTTTCGCGATTTTTAATGCTCCATTGCTGTTTTTCTGTTTTAGAAAACTATTATTTTGAAGTTTCCGTCAATTTCAAAATAATCAGAAAAATGACTTAAAACATCGTGACATTGCTCCTTTAATCGGTCCCTATCATACTATTTAGTAAGTACTTTATCCAAAGGCTACAGTTAAGTGCCAATCAAAAAGCAGCATATGATGTCCGATGTGGACTCTCCAGGGTCTTCGTTTTGATGCTTTTATTAACGATATTCGACTGTAACATGATAATGCACGTTACTTCTTTCATTACCTCCATACTCGACGCATTCACTGAAAGGTCCGAGTCCCTTTCTTGTACTGGCAGCTACCTTGATGTCGTATTCAGTCTTCTTATCAATTCCAGTTAAATTGATGTAATTGGTGCAAGTCATAAATTCTTTTGTTCGTAATGTACCGTTCGCTAAAGTATTATTAACCATGACCTTGTAGCCAGTTAACTTGCCGTTGAGCTCGTCAGGTGGATTCCATGTAATATTTATTGTATCAGGGGTGGTTCCCTCGATAACTGTGACGTCAATCGGTGGTGAAGATGGAACTGGAAGGCGACACAACATCAAAAGTTGAATGGTTATGTACAGCGCGAGTGCGAACGTTTGAAATCAAAATATACTGAAGGAAGGAAGGAAGGAAGGAAGGAAGGAAGGAAGAAGGAAGGAAGGAAGGAAGGAAGGAAGGAAGGAAGGAAGGAAGGAAGGAAGGAAGGAAGGAAGGAAGGAAGGAAGGAAGGAAGGAAGGAAGGAAGGAAGGAAGGAAAGAAGGAAGGAAGGAAGGAAGGAAGGAAGGAAATGGAAGGAAGGGGAATAAGGAATAAAGCCAGATTTTACGTCAGTTTACAGATTTTGACTTCTATCGAACATATGTAAAAAATCTTAATTTTTAGGACGTTCTATGTAAGCAGACCTAAGATGCTATACAGAACGACCAGTAATTCTGTACATATTAATTACCTAATCTTCTAAAGAAAAGAGAGTCTAGCACTGTTATTTTATTGCATATTCGTTTGTTAACTGTCGCCTCACCATCCTCGTCGGTGGTAATGTTAAAACAGTCACTCCAATTTCCAGTCCCAATTCTCGTTCTCCCAGCTATGCGAACGCAATATTCAGTGTACACAAGTAGTCCTGTAATGTTTTTAGACAACTCGTGAGGCTCGGTGTCTATTGGAACGCTCATTGAATCAGCCTCACTGCTCATCTTGTACAAAATTTCATAGCCCAACAGATTTCCGTGGGTAAAGTCCGGAGGTATGTGACTCCACTCGATTTTGAGACCTGTGGTGCTGATGTTAAATCCTGCCGTTATATTTGGTGGCATACTGGGTACTGTAAAAGCAAAATAGACCATGCATTATTATATCAATGAAATAGGCCGAGAGCGTGGGTGCTCCCATGTTTTGTACTGTTTGTGTTATTCGGGACCTTTAGATCGAGTAAGCAGAACTGAAAGAGTACAAGTACGCCTTTTTATTTTCCAGCCAAGCTTGTTCCCCGAGACCTCGCTCTTTCCTGTCGCTGACCAATAAAAGCGAAGGGTGTGAGCACGAGATTGGACCAGGCATGACACGTGATAATCTTAATCATGCGCAATAGGTTTAAAATGTCTTACTCGAGCTAGTTCACGTAAGTCATTATGGGTTACGTCTACTTTTAAACTAATTGTGTGTAATTTTGGTGTCTATTGTTGCCTATTGTTGCATAACAGGAACGCGTACAAAATGTACAGTAGCCAATCGAAAGTTTCGTATTCTCTGGTTCTGATTGGCTAACCTCACTGCTATGATTACTTTTAGTTTAGTTTCAGTGGATAATTCCCTACAGTAGAAATTTTATTCAACACTTACCGTCCTCATCTGTCAGAACGCAAATCGAATCACTAATATTTCCATCACCTTTACTGTTAAATCCGACAATTTGAATGCAGTAATTGGTAAACTTCTCCAGTCCTTCCAGAATCCAAGTTCGATTGTTTCCTCCAAGCACCTTGGCTTCGTTGCATCCATGAGACACTACGGACGACGACGCTTCTTTTTTGTAGCTGATGCGATACCCAAGAATAATTCCGTATTGTAACTTCTCTTCAATTATCTCCCACGTTACGTTGATTCCGGTAGAGCTTACATTTCTGGCTGTGACATTCAAAGGTGGTCCTCCGGGAGCTAGAGGGGGAAAAGGTAACAGTTCAGTTCCAATTGGTCCGGCTAGAAATTTAAACCGTTCTATCTGTCTTCCACGCATTTCTTTTCAGTGCTGATTTTTAAGATTAGGAAGAACATGGGATTTCTTTGGTTTTATTTCTGTCGATATTGTGAGGACGTAAAAGAGTTTACTCATGTTCCGGAAACGAGCGTTTGTGTGGTGGTGTGCTGCGTCACCGGATAAAAGACGTATTGCAACTCGTGCACAATATAGCCTGCATGTTATCGACTGATATCGATATTTAGCCGGGACATACCAAAGGTTTGGTTAGCTAAAATCAGACGATACTTCGAAAGACTAAGAAAGAATGTTTTTTCTTTTGCATTACCTTGATTAACTCCGCCTGGGGATATTCCTTTGGAAGACCCCTGCCGGTCCCAAGCCCGGATAAAGGAGGAGGGTTGTGTGTTGGGTCAACAATCCAACCACGTAAAAACTTTATCTCGACAGAAACTGAAACCGGGACCAAATGCACTACGCCCAAGGGAGCCAAAAAGCCGGGATTTTCCCTGAAATTGGTGTGCAGGTCCACACCAATACACACACATGCCCTGGTCGACCTAAACGGCCTTGCAGACAAGCCAGAGCGACCAAACTTGGTATACGACTGGCCAGAGGGATTGGCTAAGTGGTGCAGGTGTGCATTTGATCGCGACATGCCCTGGGCGGGGGGACATCAAAATCGAATTTATTCAACGTTGTTACTAACTGGCGAAATTACTATTTCCATTGACTTAAACAACTTTGTAAAAAGCTGTCAACAATTAGCCTAATTGTTGTAGTAGAAACTTAACAATAAAGGAAAGCAGTCAAATAGGAAGGTTTTATTTTGTCCTAGCAAACAGAGCTCAACCAAAGCAACACACATCAGTGCACATTATGGAAAAGTTGTGATTCATTCATATTATCTCCAGTGAAAGGCAACGTGCGCGATTGTGGGCTATCAGCAAGTTGCTGATAGCCCACGATCGTGCACCTTGCTCTTAACTGGAGATAATATATTCTTTTATGTATCTTGCTCGTTCTAATAAATGAATCACAACTTTTCCATAATGTGCATGTCAGCAACATCAGCAGACAATCGACGATAAGTGAACCAATCAGACTCGTGGACTTTCGATGAGTACTAAATTGCATAATTTTAATTTTATAATCTGTAAAAATACACACTGATTATAAATATATAACTAATACTTACCTTCCTCGTCCGTGAACACGCATTTCTTGTTATCTAACTTAGTGTCAATCTCGTCCTTTTTGTAAGCCACTACACCAAAACAGTAGTTAGTGAATATCGACAAATTGCTGAACACGTAGGTCTTGATTTCGTCGCAAAATAGGACACTACGTGTTATCTTTTCCTCTGTACTGGGATAATAATCTATTTTAATTCTTCTTTCTTCACCGCCATCGATGGGAAGAGGTATTTTGGAGTCCCAATCCAGCCGAATAGATGTTGAGCTTTCGTTGAACGCAGTGAAATCCACCTTCGCTGTTGAATATATAGATGTACATATAAGTCTATATAAGTTATAAAAGAAATCTTTTCTCGAATCTCATGCAATAAGCATTGAACGCTGTATTTTTCGTAGCCATTTATATTTGTTGTCTTTCTTAAAAAGGACTATTTTTTTTAAAGTATCTTTGCAGCAAGTTATCTTAAAAATTAATAGTTATTAAGAATTGTATGTGTCCCCAATTAGTCCGTAAGGGCTGAACACATAGACACATGAATAAAGTTTTAATGTTATGTTATGTAATAAGGACGTAAAAGGCGTGTTCTGTCAAACGTCAAACCGACAATACAAAATGAGCAAAAACAAATTTCAATTTGTTTTTGTTCGAAAGGGTTTTAGTCTGGCGCAGAAGAAGAGGAGATGAAGGCTCTGTATTATCGCGATAAATTTTTCTCTTTTTTTTTTTCAACTAAAAATTGCTACAGTAAAGATTTTGTGTCTAGACTATAATGTTATGTTTAAACACAACGGTATCAGTGTAGTACTACTGTATAATCGTATATTTATGTATCATATGTATTCAGAAACCCTTAAGGGTTGAAACGTGTAACTCCCTATGATTCGCATTGTACAAAGCGTCTGAACATTCGTTTTCATTAAGTACCATATTTGGAAAATCACGAGAAACAAATCAACCAATCAAAATTGTTAAATTCACAGCGCGCGCAAGCTCGCGCCAAATGGCGTAATCTTGTTTTTGAACAACTTTGGTCGAATAAAGTTAAATTTGGTTAAATTCTTGTGTTTCATCGTCATTTAGTAGTCTGGAAAACTTCACTTGGATACTCTTAATGAATTTCTTTAGTTTCTGTGAGTAATTTACGGCGTTTTGGTCGGAATTCAAGTGACTTACCGCAAAACCGAAAATTTTATTGCGTGTGTCGTTACGTGTGTAAATCATTCGCGTACAACCTCTTTGTGTTTCCAAATATGGTACTTGGCAAACTAAATATTCGAACGCTGTGAACGCGCGTTATACGTTTCAACTCCTTATGAGTTTCTGATGTATTATAATGATACAACAACTAAGCTCATTGGCTTACATTCAAGGTACGGGCAGAGGCTGTATTATTATCGGAAATTTTTGCGTCTGAGATTTGTAGGGCTTCCTATTATCGGAGTCCTGAACGTGTGCTTGTAGTGGGCGTTCATGGTAAAACATTTCATGTCAGCACTTGAGTTTCACTACTTTTGCATTACTGATGTTCTATAGCATTAAGTCTCTGACTAAACTGAAACATTCCAAACCTACGTTTTTCTCCGGTAACTGCCACGATGCATGAAGTGCTGTTCCCTTTTCCATACTCTGTGAAGGCCGCCACATGAATACAGTATGTCGTATCCTCCTCAAGATTCGTGATGTTAATTCCTTCTGCGTGGCAGCTCGTGAATATTAAAGTTGCATTGTCGTCAGAGTCGCCCAATTTTTCTATTACAACAATATATCCTGTACGAGAGCCATTTAAGAAGAAGCTAGGATGTGTGCTATTCCATTGGACATCTACGTAGTTGTAAGTTGTGTTTATTACTTGGACGCCTTCTGGAAAGAGCCTTGCATCTAGAAGAATGTATTTTAGGCAATGGTTAATGGTCTATTCAGTCAACCAAATTAAAGGTGGTGGCAAACGAGGAGATAATGTTGCGGACACATTGTGGCGGACACAAATGTTTCCCTGTTTGCCCGCGCGGGCAACATTTGTTGCGGACACAAAATTTGTGTCTGAGACACAAAAATGTTTCTGATTTCTTTCAGAAACATTTTTTGTCCGCAACAAATGTTTCCCCGTTTGCTCGCCCAAGAAAACATCATGAGCAACAATGTGTCCGCCACAATGTGTCCTCGTTTGCCACCACATTAAGAGAAAAAACTGTAGTTAAAGTATGGGCTAGACGAGTCACAGTTGGGGCTCCCTTTTTGACACTGACAAAGCTGCCAACAAATTTCATGTTGCAAAACATTGAAGAACAAGACGCGTCACATGAACATGATAAAAGCTTTCATGAGAATGTCTATTCACATAATCGATTTAATCAGATCAAGACTAACGTTATGGTTTAACCCTTTGCTCTCAGAAGAAATATAGTTGGAGCTAGTAGGGGAACGGAGAGTGAAGATGCGTCTTTGTGCTTATAAAAGGGGGAAGGGATCTTCGCTTTTTCATAACTAGGACCTGAACCCCTTTCGTATACTTCAACCCTTTAAGTCTAACCAACATCAAATTTCTTCTCAGAAATATCAATACTTAATCAAAAAAAAGGTTATGAGAATTAATAAAATGATCACCAAAGGGAAGTCGCTTTAATTTCATCTTTTAACAAATGCCTCCAAATTATACTCTAAGAAAATGTACAGAGATCTAACAGGAGAAATTGTATGCACTTATCGGGACTTAACTGAAACGATACTGATATAGTGCCATCAAGCTTGTCGTGCCTCAAGTCGGTAATGTGTTTTATTCCTAATTTAGATTTATGAATAACTTGCATAGTCTATAGTAAATCTATTCCATTATTTATTCTACGTTTGAAACTACTATCATCATCACTTACTGTTTGAGGCGCATTTGATTATGCCATATTGTGCCTGTAAAGATACAAAAAATAAAAGAACCTTAAGATAGAGGTAAAGTCTGTCTTCAAGCCCTGGTTTTCTGCCAGACCGGATCTCAAATTTAGCTTCCGTAGCATGAACCGAAACGACATTGATTACTCCTTCCCCGTATGGGATACTTCCCTCTCCTCCCTCTCCTCCCTCTCCTCCCTCTCCTCCCTCTCCTCCCTCTCCTCCCTCTCCTCCCTCTCCTCCCTCTCCTCCCTCTCCTCCCTCTCCTCTCTCTCCTCCCTCTCCTCCCTCTCCTCCCTCTCCTCCCTCTCCTCCCTCTCCTCCCTCTCCTCTCTCTCCTCCCTCTCCTCCCTCTCCTCCCTCTCCTCTCTCTCCTCTCTCTCCTCCCTCTCCTCCCTCTCCTCCCTCTCCTCCCTCTCCTCCCTCTCCTCCCTCTCCTCCCTCTCCTCTCTCTCCTCCCTCTCCTCCCTCTCCAACAGTATTTTGTCAGTGTTGCCTCCGCATTCTTTTTTGTTTTATTAGTGTTGTTTTGCTTGCGTATTCTTTACTTTAATATTTCATTGTTTTTGTTCGCTTGCCGTGCTTTCGTACTATTTATATTCTGTTAGGTTTTTGTGCATAATTTTGCTTTTGTATCATTTTTGTACTGAGTTTTACCTTTAAGTTGTCATTCGTAAAAAGGTTCAGTATCGTTCACATCATTTTCATTGTTCGTTCGTTCGTCCGTGCTTGTTTCTGATAGCTAAACAACGTTTGTAAGTGTCCTTTGCTTGTTATCTTTTATAGTTTTGTTATTTTCTTGTCAATTTCTTTCCATTTAATTTCGTCGTAACATGTAATTTCCTTGTTTCTTTTAGCAACCACATTTCCATCGTCGTATTATCGCTTTATGAATAAAATGGTTTGTGTGTGTGAACACGTTTGGCTGCAATATCAAAGTTGCGCTATCAGTTGGCGGTATACATTTAAACTCCTGAGCCCAGGTTTTTCAATGCGCGATTAAAATAAGCTTATACAGGTATAAGCTTATGGTATGTTGCAATTCCTGAGTTTTGATTGGTTATTAGGCATTGGCCATGTTCTAAACGAGCAGGGGACTGGGTACGAAAATATTTTTTCTGTGTGCGAACATTCAATATCGATTGAATTGAAAATGGAGCACGTCATCTGAAAGAGCATCCAAAAATTAGTAAATTCACCAAATCTGATGGTTATTGGTTTAAATGCAAAGGCATGGTACACTTTTAAATTAAGAGAGCTTAGTATGGATTGGAGGACGCCTGTCCCTCCAATCCATACTAAGTGTACCATGCCTTTGAGTTTAAACCAATAACCGTCAAATTTGGTGAATTTACTAATTTTTGGATGCTCTTTCAGATGACGTGCCCCATTTTTCAATTCAATTGATATTGAATGTTTGTACCGAAGAGAAAATATGCTCGTACCCAGTCCCCTGCTCGTTTACAACATGGCTAATTGGTATACGAGCTCATATACCATTGACCACAAATATCGTAGCCGATATACGCGTTTTTTTATTTTCCACTTGAAGCCGTCGAGTTTGTAAGACATTTCGCACCAAATTTTCCAGTCAATATTTCACAACTTGCCAAAATTTAGTTTTGGAAAAGTGGCAACAATTTCTCAAGTGTTCCAAAATTTGCCCTACGTTGCTCATCTACCATAATTCTCGACCAATGAACGCTCGAGATTTTTCTCGGTTGTCTACAGGAACACGAGAATAGCTGTGGTTAAGGAAGTACAACGTTTCCTCGCCATAAACCTTTTTGGGGAATTCGGTTATAAACGCAGAAACATATTGGAAAATATTGAAGATAAGGTTTTCTTAATCACCGTTATTCGCGCTGCTCCCCAACAATCCGAGTTTCTGAAACTGTCTACCATGCTATTTGCTCTGCGAAAACTTTTTTCTGACTCCTTGGAGCACATATTATCTTAATTCGCAGTGAAATATCCGAGCGGGGGTGGCGCCACAATTAGATCATTGTTCAATTATGTATAAGATAGTTACGCAAGTTATAATTTTAAGATGACTTTTAGCAGTTTGAAGAAAAGAATAACTGCGCAAATCTGTCAAGTGCAGAAAACCTTAATTAAAGGATGTTGATATTTCTGCTAGAGATTTGCATCCTGGTGACCACAACCAGCTGCTGTGTTTTTAAGGGTAATTGTTGCATAATATTAATTTTTAGTGTAGATATTTCGATACTTTGTTTTCACATTTGGTCTTTTAATTTCTTACGAGTATGATATTAAAAGTCTCTCCAGTATCCTATATTTTAGAAACGAATAGGCCATTTCCGGATTACCCTTTCCCCCTGTTTTAAAACGAGTCAACGTGCGAAACCACTCATATGAAAATGTGCTGCGCATTCAAAGTCAAAGTCATTTTCACTTGATTGAGTTCGCACGAAGACTCGTTTTGAAACTGAGGCAAAAGGCAGCTCGGAAATGACCTATTCTATCAGCCATAAACTGAAATTCATTTTATTTACTGATTGGTATGCTGTGTGTTTTGCAGTTTAATGCTATTGAGTGGGGACAGGAAGGCAGGCGCCCGGGAGAAAAGCGGCCGGAGAAGAGAGGGCGGGAGGCGAAATGGCGGGAACCAGGAGAAATTGAGGAAAAATTTGCAACATCTAGTTATATTTAACAATTAGACCCGTAGCCCTTGAGAGCGAAGGGTCTAATTGTTTTAGTATCACCCAACTAGTCGGACAGAAAAAGCAATAATAAAGTTAGTAAATGCAAGTTTAAGAAAGATTTATTTTGGAATGAAACTAAAGAAAGCGTCACGAATTTCGCTACAAAACAAAGAGGAGGGAACCAGGAGAAATTGAGGGAAAAAATACTCGCAACAGTAATTCGGTGGCACGTCATGAAAATATCGTATCGGTTGATGATTTTTCGAAATTCTCATCACCTGACTCCTCGAGCTTAACAACGGGAGAAATTAGACGTTGATAACTTTTAGAACTTAAAGTGGCCGTGTGATCAAATTTTCGATTTCATTTTTTTTTTACATTTTCGTGTACCATTATGAACATCAGAAGTCATTTTATTTTAACATTTATTTCCAAGAATTTACGGCCGCCATTAATCAACCTTGTCCCAAGGCTTGGTTACGAATGGAAGAAAGTGACCTCAAAGGCTCAAAAATACTTCACGGCTTGAAATTATAATAACATTAAGTATCGAAAATCACGCGAAGAGGAACAAAAACGTTGGACGTGTTCTTCGTGCAATTTTCTATGAAAATGGAAACTCGAAAATTTAATTGATCACAGGGGCACTTTAAGTCCAAGTTATAAGCACCAGCCTTATTGTCTTGGTAGTTTCTTTTTCATTCGTTAGAATACAGTTTGGTAAGCACCACGCAGCTAGTCAAGATTAGAAAAAATAGTACGTGATTACACAAGGTTTTTGGATAGACTTATATAACATGATTAACGGTGAAAAAGAAATTTAGGTCATCTAGGTTACTTTAAAAAAACGGAAGGCGATGGATCGTGGCTATCCACTCTTTGATTAGAAAGCAATATTGTGACGTTTTTATTATGGTGATGAGGCTGCAATACGTGACAGTAGTTAAGAGACCGGGAAGAATTTCTGGAACTTTTAAAATTTATAACGGTGAGAATAAAACAATCTGAAACCAAAGTTGACATTAGTATAATGTGTATTTTCATTTTCGCTAAGACGTTTTTCTTTTTTAAGCGTAATTAGTTTCAGATTTATCCCTGACATGTGGCAACATTGTTTTGCGGTAAAAGTACTCAGTTATTTTTATGTGGTAAGCGGGAAATTAAAGGAACTCAAAACGTGAGAAACCAGGACAGACGTCGCAAGTCATCAACAGTTAGACACTCTGGAGTCGACTTGTTGTTTCAGTTAATTAGTTGAATGTTTTATCTGACATAATGCAAAAAGAAAATCGTTGCCGTTAAAAAATATTTCATCTGTTATGATATTTTTTACGTGGTAAGCTGGAAATTAAAGGAACACGGAACGTAAGAGAAAAGCAATTTCAGACCATGCTGGAGCATAGGCATGCCACAAACACTTAGACATTTTAGAGTCGAGCCTTTTCAAGGCATTGTTGTTAATTGAATGTATTCCGATGTATTCCTTACAGAATGTGAAAAATTTGCTGCCGTAAAAATATTTCATCCGTTATGATATTTTATGCAGTGGTTAACGGGAAATTAAAGGAACACAAAACTTGAGAGTATTATGTAATCGTAAACAGATGGCGATTCATGTTTTCACGGCGCCATTAGTTCAGAAAGTATTTCTGACACAGCCATGCTGTCAGAGACACATTTAGCTGTCTTAGCTAATGCTAACAAATTTGATGTCGTAATAACCTTTTCATCTATGATCGTATTTTTCATATGAGAACAAGGATATAAAACACAAACTGTGAAAATAAGGTAATTTCAAACCAAGTCAGAAGTAACTCATAAACAGTTGGACGTTCTCGAGTTGTTTTTCATGCAATTAGTTAAGATATTTTTGACATTCGAAAACAAATTTGTTGAAATTAAAACATTTCACGCGTTATATTTTTCGTGCGGTAACCAGAAAATAAAGCAACAAAAATAAAGCAACCTTAAACCAAAGCAAAAGTAGGTCGAAGGTATATTTTTGCATTCCTGAATCTTTGGCATGAATAGTTAGTGAGAATTCACATCCCCACACCGTACTGAGTGAGAATTGTTCTGCATGATAATGTAAACAGCTATATGTAGGCATAAAGATTTAACATACGACGTTTTTCTCGACTTGGCTCAACACTGAAAACAAGAATATAAAGTCCCCCGAGACAAATGTAACGCAGACATCGGTAGTTGTTTCGCTATTCTAATTATTTTTCATGCGATTATTCAAAACCAACGTACCTGAATGATGAAGGCAACTGTGATGAAAGGAAGATGTAAAATCCATAATGTAGTATCCATTCTTGGACTAAACTTATCACCTAATCACACGATAAACTTGCCATGGCTCACTCTTGCAGAAAATTCCAATGACAAGTTAATCTAAGAAAATTATTTGGAAAGTAATATGTGTAATTATTCTGCATATCATACTGGATGAGGTACTCTTCGTCAATTTCCATGCAGTCCTGTGATTGCAAGTCAGCAGGTGCTTAATGATCTCTTTTTCAGCAGCGCCAATGGGAATACCTGTCTTGAAATATTTCAAACAAAGGAAGCATGCTAACTTTATTTATTATTAATGCCACGAGTGAAGGCAAATTAAAACGTTTCTATCCTAGGATCCGTATTTTAAACACTAATCATTTTGTCCAAAATGTCACTACAGTGTAACTATGTAGTTTATATTCGAATTGGTCATTCAAACCAAAGGCGGCACTATACACCCTTATCATTACTGCGTTGCACAGTTTTCAGGCTCGAATTTATTTTAATATTCTCCGTGTGCGGTCCATATGAAGTGAATTGTTTGGTAAACGAGAGGGCCAGATTATTGCCATCTAGACCGTTCACATTTTCATTCGGACCGCTCGCACACGCTGGCCATTTTAGCAGTTTTTCCGTGTTTCTTGAACAAATAAAAAATGGAAGATTTAGGTTAATATTTTTACATCTAGACGACATCACACTCAGTCAGTAAATGCTATATATATTGAAAGCATAATAAATGCATTGGTGCGAAGAAGCACAAATGGGAAAAAATAAGTTTTATGACATGTGATAAAAGTTATTCGTTTCTGAAGTAATTATTGAGCTGAGTCAGCGAAAAAGTGAGCCACTTAGTTGATTATCAACTGGAAGTTGACTGAAAGGTAATTAAACCGCCGTAGCGTGCGAATTTTGTAAAGCTGATGTTACGAGCCGTTATAGCCCTTCGTCGGAGCAAAGTACAGGATTGTGGGTTGTGTGTGTGTTTATATACTAGAGTATGAAATTGTGCTATAAGTGTAACCATGGTAACGATGATGTATGAATAAATATTTATTCATGCATCATCAGTTACTATGGTTACTCCAATAGCACAAATCCATTGTCAAGTATACAACTGAAAACTTTAAGCACACGAACTGTACGTTTTTGTTTAGAGTGCCTTAAAGAAAACGACACAAGGTAACAACATCAAGTGAATTACATAACGTACAAGAGTTCCTAACATATACACAGAACAATACCTAATATTTGTTCTATAAAAAGACGATTGAAATTAAAAGCATGCACGTTTTTTGTATAATTGATAAAGGTTACGTTGTGTAGAAGAAAAGTGTCAAAATTGTTGTTATTAAAATTTCTGCCTGGCAGCGCCGAGTTCTAGAGAAGTTTCTAGCTGACATTCATTATGAGAAAATATTGTTAACTTAGAGACGACTGTAGAGCGAGTCAGACAATATTTGTGAGTGTTTTGGTCGTACAATATCAAAACCGACCGTATATGAAGAAAAGAAATGCTAAGAAGCATCAGTTATTTAAAAGAAACTAAAAATTATTAAATGAGAGTTGTCAATCACGATCGAAACAACCCATTATCATTAGGTCTAGCTGCTTTATTTTTTTTCCATACCGTGTTGCATTTAAGATCTTCCATGCGCGAAAGTGATTATACAAAAGTTATAATAAACGCAAAATATGTTACTTGACACATCAATTAACTAATAGCCACTTTGAAAAGAATAAAGCTATGGAGTATCCAGGCAGTTCTCGCTTTTAAGACTACAGGTGTCTCCTTTAACAATAAGATGAGGATTTAAGACTATACATAACATTTTATCGCACCTGGAAAAAGAATAAAAATGTAAAATAACCGATCAGATAGCAATAATTTGAAACACGGAAAATTGATATACCGTTCATTGTGAACGTTTAAAATGCTAGATCTTTCTTTATTTATAGAATTAAGAAAACGATGACGTCAATAGAGAGTTCTGGAACAATTCGTTATTGGTGTCAAGTGAACACGAGCAATAATTAAGGGTAGCAAAGAGCTAATGCGTGACGCGTGATAAGGGAAGAAATTAGAACGTGACGCGTGGATATAGCTAGAAGAAAATCGTGATTTGTGAATTTCTGACTAAATTTGCTGTTTAAAGTATACTCTCGTGCGTGAAACGGGATCACGACCCCTTTTCCCATTTTCGTGCCCACTACTTAGACTAGTTACAAATACCCACAAAAGATTACATGACAAACTAAAAGTATTTCAGTGTTTCTTGCAGTCTAATTACATAGAGGCGGTTATATTTTCAGAGTATGAAGTATTTACGTGTGCTTAATGTCCACTCAGTAGCTAAAACCGGGAAGAAGTACTTCTTTCGACGACAATATGCTGAGACTGCAATTTTCCCATGAGAGGTTGCTAAGCAACATGACATTTCCTTACAACATCATGCTCACGTTGCTATTTGCTATCTTTTGATTGGGTAATAAAGAATCAGAAGCTCTTTCTAACTGAGCGGTTCTACAAAAAATTACCAAGAATTGTACTTTTCTTTTAAATGACTGACAAGGAAATTGTTCACAGACGGGTAGTCATGGTTTCATCTACTGGTTTAATTTGTTGAAGTTGCCTTTGGTGTTTCCTCTTCATTGCTGTCATTCTAGCCAAAAACGATTCTCGAAAAGATTTCACCACCTCGTGGAGTTCATTAGCTAACGCCTCTTTGTCCCTCTTGGATAACCCTGAGAACAAAAGAACAACTAAAATATTTGCCTGTAAATATAATTTTTATGTCTTCTCTCCCAGTATTTGTGTTCGTATAGTTTAGTTGTATCGGTTCTTTAATTGGGGAGGAACCAATGATAATGATGTCAACTCCCATCAAGGGTTGTGTGTAGGTCACGTGACCAAACAAAGCCATGTTTGTTTTCCATTTGCGCTGATCTGTCGATGGTTGTTGCACAGTAAACAGAACTCAGGTAAAGAAGCAGTGCATGAGGGGTACTTTTTGGGGGACAGACAGAGAAAGTGGGAAGAGAACAGAAGTTAATTCTGCGTTATTCACCACAGTACAGCTGCGTAAGGGCTCGGATCAGGAAAACTCGTGGAAATTATGGATAAAACTCATGGAAATCGCTACTTGTCTACTTCATCCGAAAAACGAATCAGCATGTTGTAAATTAAAGGTAATTATTATTATTAAATTTTTACCTCGTGTTCCTTGCTTCTTTTCCTTAATTCGACGCAGAATCTCATAAGTGAGCCCGCAAACAATTGCACAGCCGAGGAGAGAAGCTACTACAATCATTGTTACCACGTAGTAAGGACTGCCAATCTCAAAAAATGTCGCCTCGTTTGATTGGACTGGTGGCGTGACCTGCAGATAGAAAAATCAAAACAGTCAGCTATCTTCCTTGCTCTCCACTTCCCCTTCCCAGACTCCCATTTTTTGCCGTCGCCCCAATTTTCTGGCGGTCAAAAGCGAGAAACGGATCATATCGCTCACGCTCAATGGGAACGCTTACTACACAGGCTACCTTTAAAACGCAATCAGCCCATGGGTGCTTAGACGTCATGTAAGTCGCCACGAGATATCCCATCTTCAAGAGCTTTCATTGAAATACAGAAACATTAACTACTAAAAAGTAGAGTGATCATGAATCCAACTACCTCATCTTCATCTCCGGATGAAAGATAATTTGATTGAACGTTGTTCTGAGCGATGAAAGCTTCCAACACCTTATGCATTTTCATAGCTTCTCCACGAAGAATAATCCCGTGTGAGATGTCAGCTTCGACAAGCTGTGCTACTTCAAACCACGTGCCATTGAACAGGTCAGTGCGCTTTAATGGCAGATACATGCCAACAAATATGGCGTCCACTTCACCAGATTTTAACGCACCTACAAGTTTCTCTGCGGTGTCATAGCTCTTGCCTAAAAAATATTTCAATCAATCGATCAATTTATTTGTCTTTTTTGTTTTCAAGTTTATTACAAGAGTTGTGTTATGAAGTATATTAAATAAAACTGACAAAACTAAGTTAAAGCCAACTTCAAACTCAGTAAAATTTTATAAGTTATCAATGGAGAAAACATTTTTCTCATGTTTTTGCCCATCAATTGCACTTTATCAACTTTTAAACCGTCACTGTAGCTTTAGCCCCTTTATAACTTTCCCAATGCGTCTAGCTAGATAAGTTTCACTTTGGCGCGCATTTAATAACTAAATATGGTGAGAGGAGACATCCTTGCCTAACTCCTAACACCTGTTCCTCCCCCTTGTGTACACTTTTAGCAAACCTCTTTAACTTAAAAAGTAACTATTTCAGATCACGCAACGTTACTTCTTCAGGACAATTTTTTTTAAAAAATAAAGTGCATTCATGCTAACGTGAAAATGATTAAATTAAAAAAAGAAACCACACTCGAGAGAAGCATCACAGGATCTCAAGTGGGACCGAACAAGAACGAAGCTGAACACATCCAATGTTCTTAATACTATACTAATACTGTAATACTAGTACTAATACTATTTGAATATCTTCGCAGAATGTTAAACCCTGAGGCAACTTACCCATCTCCCACTTCCCATGTAAGGTCTTTACTGCAAGATTATAATCAGTAGAATTTGTGACAGCTGATATCTGAAGAAAAAAGAACACTTGACTGTTAATTTCGAAATCTCAATACTCGTTTATTTAACGGAACTGAAAATATTTTTACACTCAGCAGCTATTTTACATATTCTAACTGATTCTTCTACATCATCGTTAATGATTTTCCCCAAAATAAAAACAAAAGAAAGTTTGACCGCGGTCAAGGCCACTGGTTTGGTATCACTGTTGCCATGACTCCGCTGCATACCTTATTTGTTGTTTGTTTTAAAGTTGGACCGCCAGTTATAACAGTGACTGTCATCATCGCTGCTACTGCAGATCCGAAAAATGTGAAGATTATCAACCCAATAAGGAACCACACAATAGCAAACACTTTGGCTAAGACGCCCTTTGGGCAGCGGTCTCCGTAACTGAAATGGGAAGAAGAAGAAATCCGTAAAAGCTTTGAACTGTGAACAGTTTCTTTATCTTTTTTCTTTATCACGCAAGCATGCTCACATCAGGGAGTTTCTGTAAGTGATAGTGAGCCATTGTTAATATTCGAATGTATCAAGCTGTCACCAGTGTCTGAAAAGACCTACCCGACCGTTGTCATGGTGACAAATGACCACCAGAATCCCTCTCCGGCTCCTCTAATGAACGAGGGAGGAAAATCTTCTCGATTTGTCCGCGAATCCTAAATAGAGTTCAAAAAACGTGAATGCATAGAGAAAACGTTAAAAGTGTCATAATATAACCCTTTAAAAAGTACATGTACTCAAGCATGTACTCATCGTATATACTTATCTAGCTTTTTTTTTCCCTGTCTCCACGTATACTCTAAGTTCCTAACAATCGACTAGAGACCTGTAATACCAGACGAGCCACAAAGTATCAATTATACAAAAAGAGAAAATATTATAAACAGCAAGATTACAGCTTGACCTCTTTCCACAATTTCTTCAGTTACGCTTTGAGATTGAACTCGGTTTCTCTTCTACTTGATCGATACTCGGTCAGTTTGACCTTGCAGCGATCAAAGCCTGTTGGAGCAGCTCGCTTCTTTTCCGTGATCGGCTCCTTAGCCCATGCACATACTGTATTTTTCCAACTCATACAAGTAGAACTAACGTTAAGCATTTTAATGCATTTTTCAAGTACCCAAAACTCGGAATCCATTGCTCAATTGTGTTAGCAAGCTTCATGACTTAAGAAGTTACATTCTTTATTACTAATAAATAGAGGATATTACACGGTGGCGAGAAGATATGAATTTTATGTTCGAGTGGCAGAAACGATATCTCACGAGTGAGCGCATGTTCTTTTTATTATATGGAGACCAGATGTAATTGAAATTGCCGATTTTTATTTCCTTGTTTTTGAAAAATCGGCCAAGTTTTACAAATCACCGTTCGTCTTCACAGAAAATACAAAGCACCCGTGTCCAGAATATAGAAACACTAACTGAATTCCAATCAAACAAAATATATGAAATACTTGTCAACTAAATATCGTAACACGTAAAAATTGAAAACATCACTGACTTTGACTTGAATCCGATGCAGCAATGTCTTGAAGGCCGATAGTTTTCAACTGCTTTTGTTTTCTTCTTTACAACATCTTGCACTTTGTGAAATTCCTTGCGAAGAATTCTCTCTAAAAGCCTTGAAATCGTCAAGGTTTTCATTACCATGTTCTCGTCCTTGAGTTTTTCGGAAAACCCATTCTTTCTCGTCGCTTAATTAAACAAATTAAACTTGCTTGACGATGCTTGCTCACAACAAACTGAACAAACCCGAAAGACACAAGAAACTAAGTTCATTCAACAAAGTAGAAATGGCGCGAATAGTGACGTCAATGAATGATATGACACTCGCAAGCGTGTCATACGGAAAATACGCCACCCGGGTCCCGGATGGAGTGGCGTACGGATTCTACGAGTGGTTTAGTTCCCAGTAAAACACTCTCGTCCATATAATAAGTTGTGATACCAAACCCAGTCTCTCACGTCCATCACATGTCCTTTCAAATTTTCACATCAAAGAGGAGAACTCCCTCGTACAAACATGACAGTTTTCAGAGTCCTTTTGCTTTGAATTCTTCTTCAACTCTTTTAACTCAGAAAGACTTCAGTCTATGGCAAGGTTAAATAAAATTAAAATAAAGTAATGGTCATAATAACATACCAAAATCCAAATAATTATCCCAGCCAGTACCATAGTCAAGATAGCAAACACGAATACCGGCCAATTGTCGAAGATCGATGACGTCACAACTTTTTGATATACACCCGGAACCTCTGGTTCGTTCCGTTGAATGACCAGCATTCCTGGGACTTGAATAACAGGCAGGTACCTACTGAACTGGCTTCCTCGTACAGTTGTTGTTGTGACAGGAAAGCTAAGATCTGGTTCCTTGTCACCGTGCTCAATAACAAGCTCAGTTTCACCGTGTTCCCGGCAGTATCTGCATGTTTCTTTAATAACCTCTGAGATAATTCTAGACAGTGTGCCATCTTTATCTAAGGAACTCAGTCGTAATGCCACTGTGACCTCTTTCTCACATCGACAAGTTTCTACAATTGCAAACAGGATAATTATCCCTGGGAGCTAGGCCTAGGGTAATCGAAAATATTTTATACGGAAGGTTCCACTTCTAGGTGCAAATCCTTACTCTTTTATATACCATTTTTGACAGAAAAGGCAACTCTCTAGTGATACATTAGATAGAAAATAGCACTCCTTTTAAAACCTACAGTAGGAGCATGGTATCTCTTCCAAGCTTTGCACTTGAAATATTTAGATGACTTCTCCGTTCAGTGGGACTGTTTGAGATATTTGAAACGGCTTGTCCCTTTTAAATTCCTAAATGACAGTTTTCTTTATACCCAATACTTCAACTCGTGAAATATAATAACTGATGATTTCCTAGAAAATGAAATGGAAGAAACAGTTTAATTCCCAAGATTTTCTTGATGCAAATAATAAAGGCAGTAATGTAATAATAAGTGATACCTCCTGTGACTTCTTCGCTAAAGTTTCCTTCGCCTGCTGACGTTACTACTGCGACCTTGAACCGGAACGAAGTGTAAACTGATTGGTTGTTTAAAACGAAGAAATTTTTATCCGGTTGTACCATCTCTGTCAACAGCTCCGAATCAGTTACTAGTTCCCCACCTTCAGCAACCATTTGATATTCAACTTTGTAACCAAGCAACTGTCCATTGATCTCACTTTGAGGGAGAGGTTGCCAGGAGAATGTGATTTTTTGTGGACTTTCGTACGATGATGCGATGACGGGATGAGGAACCGAGCTTGGTACTAACATAGTAAAAAAAAATGTTTGGCAAAATAATCACTGAATACTGATTGGTTCTAGACCGAGGGCATTTTGGTTACTGAATAGCTTGGTGCTAACTTTTAATTCCGTGAATAAACCCCTGGGTCAACCCTACTGTGTGACCATTGAAATAAAACAATTGCGCAGTACAAACATGGTCGTACAGTTTGATTTTCAAACTGTGAAGTAAAGTTAAGGTTGAACTTGGCCGCTTTGTGAGTAAAAGGATAACCTTTGATATTTCATTTTTTTTTTAATTTTTTATTGATATTTCATGGCATTTAGCAGCGTTTTCTGCTTCGTCTACTGTGTAGAAAAAGCTAGTCAGAGGTTGGCAAAGTATTGATCAATAAATCAGAACTCACTACTTAATGAAATATCATTACAAGCATGGTATCTCTGAACAAACAACTGGTGTGTCAGCATTTTGATGGGATGCATCCTTTTTATCTGTAATACGCGATTTAACTTAATATGAAGTGAAAAAATAACTTCACTTACTGTCCTGGTCGGTGACTATGTTCAAGCATTGAGTCAAGCTTCCATCTCCCTTCCTCGTAAAGCCAGCGATTTGAAAACAGTACTCTGTATACTTCCACAGATCCGTCAGCTCTTTCGTGAACGTTTCTGGCGACACGGTAAGCGTTTCGTAAGGGATATTTAGCTCGCTTGCCCTCGCGTAATATATCTTGTAGCCTAACAGTATTCCGTTGATGAATTCCTGTGGAATTGAACTCCATTTAATGACAAGGCTTGTGGAGCTGGTGTTGTGTCCTGTAAAGTTTGTTGGTCCTTCGCTTGGGACTGGAAAAAACAGTGGAAGTAGCTAGTTATAATGTGGCATTACTAGTAGTATACGGCAAACGTACTCATTCGTCTATATCTTATGGATCAGAGAAACAAAATGGCTGATCAGTGCTGCTCCCTGCAACTAGTTTCTTTGGCATGATAAGGGTTTGCTACTACCACTGAATGGATCGCTAGCAGTCCACCAGAAATTAGCCTCCTAGCATACTTTTTCGTTACCCTAACAATTCCCCGGTACCAATTGAATTGAACTCCAGGGTGGCGAAAGAGGCATTGTAACACTATATAAAAAGCTTTGCCTTTAAAAGAAAACGCACGCAATGACCACCGCCGTATATCGATAAACTAATTTTGCTCAATAATTTACTTAATGATGAATCTCCCAAAGACGGAAAACTGCAAATGTGGATATTGCAAAATGAATGAACACGTTTGATGTTTTATCGTTTTTTGCGAACGACAAATGGGAAAGAACTGCATTGTGTTAAGGTAAACGCCCTCTGTGCTTACCATCTTCATCTGTTAACACGCACGATGCATTTGTTCTAATGCTTTCTCCGATGCGAGTGTAAGCAGCAACTTGCACACAGTAATTGTAGTACTTTTCAAGGTCTTGGAATTCCGTTGTGAGATTTGTTGTGTCGCTGACTATTTCATCAGGTGACGTAGAGCGTTTTCTTCTTCCTGTATCCTGTTGTTGGGTTCCCATCAGGTAAACACGGTACCCAAGAATGATACCCTGTCTAAATGGCTCAGGTATTGGATCCCATGAAACCCTGATCGAGGTTGAGCTGGTGTTGTAGGCGGTAATGTTTGCTGGAGGTTGTTCTGGAGCTAATCAAAATAAAAGCATTCTTCTTGAATCGGATATAAACTGAGAACTGTCAGTAAAAAAAATAGCGAAATGTTTCATCAATTTAGAAATTAGCATAGGATATTGTTTTCGACAGGAATTCAATTAGACGTCTGTGCGTTCAAATCTTACGTTTTCATATACTTTTCTTTTGAAACTTAGGCTGTAAACACATTGCTATATATTGTAATTGTTTTAGAACTTTTTGGGATAAGTTGGTTCTTTTATCATCCATTAATTCGACGCTTACTCCTTCCCCTTTCCTTTCCTTTCCTTTCCTTTCCTTTCCTTTCCTCCCTTTCTTTCCTCCTTCCTTCCTTCCTTCTTTCCTTCCTTCCTTCGTCCCTTTCTTCCTTCCTTCCTCCCTTCCTTCCACATACCTTCCTATCTATTTTTCTTTCTTCTTTCCTTCATTTATTTAACTTCTCGTTTACTCACTATTGTAAAAGCCAGCAAATTTTCCGTTCCTAACGTTACTAACCTTCTTCATCAGTAGAACTGAACATGCAGTCACTCATGTTACCATTCCCACTTCTTGTGAACGCAGACAACTGGATGCAATAGTTTGTAAAAATCGTCAAATTGTGCAGAGAAAATTGAAATTGTTCAGGACATAAATATCTCGTTTTAACACTGGATTCTTCTGCTTTTCTGTAGAAAAGTGCATAACCAAGTATCGGAGCTTTTGCAAATTCTTCTGGGACAGCTTCCCATGTGATCTTTAATGAAGTGGAACTTGTGTTGTGGCTTGTTATATTGGGTGGCGGCTGCGTGGGAGCTGTTAAGATAGCGAACGAGTTGGATTAATTCTAACTAGCGCCTGTTAAGATATTGCGCGCATTCTGTATGCCCTGCATGTATTATTTGCCATTCCTCATTCTGTTAGTTTGTCTTAAAGTTTTCTATAATTTCGGAAAACTTTCACGTGAAATTTAAATCAATTACAACCGAGATACCAGCCATAAGATAACATCTTCAGTTATGATATAAAACAAATAGATTCTATTTTGCCGTTGCTAGATTCACAAAAAATGCTAGATTTACAAAGAATGCTATGACACGAATATTTGTACTATAGCGTAATACTTAAACAGATTTAATCTATCATATTTGTTTTCCCCGTCTTTTCCATTTTTTTCTCTTCTTTGATGAAACGTCCGATAAGTTAAGTTAGTATATACCAAACCAGTGAATAGTGCTTTTCGCGCGCGCTGATTGGCTAGCTCGGAGGTGAATAGCAAGTACTATTCACCTCCGAGCAAAGTAAGTTGACTTCTACGAGTAACTTCGGTTAAAAAAGCGGGTTTTGATCCATAAAAGAAGCCGCTGTACTTTAATGTATTGTCAACTTTACCAGGTCAGAACAATACTAGGTTTAGCGATACGTAGTGATGTTTATTTAAAATGTTTAAAACGATTGATAAAATGTGGTACAAAATATTTTGTTTACCTTCGCCGCGTACACGTACGCAAAATTAAAACGTTTAAGTCTGAATTTTTTCCAAATATACACCGTCCAACTAAGAAAATTAAGTACATTTCTTACCTGTATCTCTGTTTTAAAGCCAGTAAATCCTTGCAGTTGTTTTGGTCGTGCTATAAACGATTTTGGCAAGTTGTTTTCGGCTCGGCCATATAAAGTCACGCTGGAGACTAAAATATTTCGGTTTGCACCGAAGATCAACTTCAATTGTGAATTGCTGTGGTTTTTCACTCCTCTTCCGCTGACTCTCCTCCAGTCAACTAGCTTAGCAGCCGTATTAAACTTCGATCAAATCCAGTCCACGTATTCTTGACATTCGCGGTCGTTCGCAGCATCTTGTCAACATAATTCAATGAACAGTTTTTGCAGCACGTTTCATGACTTCACGGACGTTTCCCAGGCTATAGTGACCGGCACAGGTTGTTTTCACGAGTAAATTTAAGACTTGTGTTCTTCAGTAGTGAAAATAAAGTAAAGAATTCCGCTTGAAATCGTCCAAATCATTAAACAAACGAAACACAGTTGCAAATTTATTTCGGTCGATCGCCTGTGTAGTGTTGTCATGTGACTTTTCCCGCGCTGTCGTCTTTTCATGTGCGCAGTGTTCAGTCCTTTGAATTGCTTTCTTTCACGATAAAACTTTTAATTTTAGGCCGGCTATTCAACTGGTTTGGTATATACTAAAACAATTATTCACCTCAGTGTCGGTGAAAAGCGGCGGATATTTACCTCGCCGCTTCGCGGCTCGGTAAATATCCACCGCTATTCACCTCCACTTCGGTGAATAATTGTTAATTATTTCTTTAATTTTTTATTTATCTTCAGGGTTTTTTTCGGGCTCACATTGATCATTCGATAAATAAATAATTGTTAAATTTACTTTTGTGTAGCTTTTCTTACCTCCTACATCAGTCGTTACATTCATGCATCCCGCGTAATTTTCTGGTCCTCTGCCATATTTTGTTTCACCCAACACCTGCACACAATACTGTGTGTGTTCCTGCAAGCCTCGATATTCCCATGTAGTCGGCTGATCAATACCTACGAAAACATCACCTGTAAAGGTATTTGGCGTCTGGCGGTATCTTACTGTATAACCCGTCAATACTCCGGACGCAAACTCCTGTGGTAGAGGTAACCAGTCCACACGGAATGAAACGCTGCTTGTGCTGTAAGTGGTCACATTTGCAGGAGCAGTTGGGACTAGAACATAAATAGTAGTTTAACAGGTGTCACGCTACTTGATGTCACGCTAGTTTAGGCGCTCCTGTCCACTTGCGTTAAGCTAGTGCTTGAAGCCCGTTCCTCATTATATTGGAAGGGCTCTTAAAGTAAAAAGGAAATGACTGATTATGCTTTTCTTCGGGTAAAACAAAATTGGTTAGAATAACAGAATAGTCGTGTTATTAGAGTGGTCGAGGGCTACTGCAGTTCACTAAAGTTAAGGAGGCGAATTTTGTCACGCAAAGCCTAGTAGCACGTAGGTAAGGTACAGTCTGCATTCGAGCCTAGTGGCCCATGAGGCCGGAGCTTATCCCAACGTCAGTAGCATGAAGCGACTAGGAGTATTTCTACTCCCCCCTCAATGGGATGCTAGCCCATTGCAGGGTTACCCCCAGCAGTAAATTATCCAGTACCCATTTATACACCTGTGTAAGGAGAGGCACTGTGCGAATAAGGTGTCTTGCCCAAGAACACATCACGTTGACAGTGGCCAGAAATCGAACCCGGACCGCTCGACCCGGAGTCCAGCGCACCAACCATTAGCCGACCGCGCCTCGCTTTTAGAAGGCTACGCTTATTTAGAATATTCTGTCACATGTAATGTAATCGTAGTGTTCATTCTAGCTTGATATTGTGGCTTTGTATTTTTTATCTACTCACCTCCTTCGTCAGTGAAGAGACATCCCGGTTCACTATATCTCCCAAGACCGTGTTTGTTAAATGCCGCGACTAAAATACAGTAATTTGTAAAGGCCTTCAAACCCTCAATCTGAATAGAAGTACCGGCTGTCCTTTGCGTTTTTGCTTGCTGGGGGCCGCTATCATCTGCCTCGTGGTATTGTACCAGATAACCTTGAAGAGTCCCATATGTGTAGTAAGCAAGCATAGGAGACCACACAGCACTGAGTGACCTTCGTTTTTCAAACCATACATTGTCGATCGTCGGTGTTTTAAAGGGGCCTAAAAACACAGACAGTCAATCAGGATAATATATATTTCTATATATGCTATCATTTCTATATATGATATCTTCTATATATGCAATCAGGATAATAGGCCATTTTACAGTTGTCTGCTCAGTGATCTGGCATTTGAATGGTAGCGAGTTTGGAGTTGACCTTGTTTTGATACAGACCTCACTCCTTTTGATTTGTAAATCAAGTTGTTCTGATGCTAACTAGGTTACATTTACATGATAACGCAGGGAGGTTTGTATCAATGCAAGGTCATCTCCAGCCTCGCTACCATTCAAAGGCCAGATCAATAAGCAGACAACGGTAAAATGGCCTATTGCACATTTATTTGGCTCGCGACGCAAAAACATTGTTTTTTTTATGTTGCTTGTTTAAATGATTGTTTGATTAGTTATTTTGTGTGTGTGTTTGTTTGTTTGTTTGTTTCAGTTATGTTGGTTTGTTTGCTTGATACGATTGTTTGTTGGTTTGTGCCTGTGTGATCGTTTGTTTGTTTTTGATTATTTGCACTTTTGCTTCTGCAATTTTTCTCAACGTTTTCTTTTGTTTTGTTTTTTTGTCAGACTCTACCTGCCGTGCGTTTGTCTTGTTTTGTCCTTCTCTTTGCCTTACTGTATGTCCTGATGTCGATTGTATGATGTGTCTGTTTCTGTTTAGCTTCGTCTGTCTTTGTGTTTTTTTTTTTGTATGTCTACTTTGGCCATTGTATATTTTAACTTACTTCTTGCTTCTATTCTTTGAAATCCATAAATCTCGGCTCTGATACACGGTAAGAGGTGATAATACTGTTCCGACAGATAATAAAGGCGAATTGTTGATGCTGCAATTTTAGGTTTCAAAGCATTCTTCTTCACCGTGTACTGGTTGACATTTCCATCAAACACCTGTAAAATTTTTAACACTGTTAACAATCTTTTTACGTTAGACGGTTTGTCACTGAATCTTTTTACAATGTTTGTTAGACGTTTCGGCTAATACTCAAGCCTTCACTATTAATGAAAGCGAGTTCGGTGTTACACGCTATTTGAAAAGAACGTAGCGCGAGGGTTGCGTGCGTGACCATAAGCGCTCGTTTTTGAATATCGTCGCTCGTTGTAATTGGCCTCAAGTCCGATCCAACAACCAGCTGTTAACAATCGTATAGATATATATATATATATATATATATATATATATATATATATAATCTATATATATATATATGTATATATATATATATATATATATATATATATATATATATATATATATATATATATATACCCGATCTTTTTAAGATTGGCTATATATAAAGATAAATAATTATTTTAAAATGTTATTTAGCAATAGGAACTATTGAGGAACTCCACTTAAACAGTTTATCCGTTCAATAACGAGCTAAAAAGAAATACGATTTTAAAATCTGTATTTACCTTTATTTCAACTGATTTTATTTGTATTCCTAGTTAGCTAGTTAGTTAGGTAGTGAATCCACAACCCCACAAGCAATAATTTATATAAAACGCAAACCTTAACAAGATTGTTCTCCTGGTAAAAATCCCACGTTATACCATCAGCTGATAGTTGTAAAACGTAGCGTGAGAAAAAATAATTATCTGGTCCGCCACCTTGAGTAGCTACTGCGCAAATGCGGTAAAGATGTGGCAGGTTAATCTGCATGTAGCCGCTCTGTGCATTATTGCCACACCACGTGGAAGAGGGAATGCCCAGCCGGCCTTTACGCTTTCCATATCCACCGGATGTGTTATTAAAAGTTATTGCCTGATCTGGGATATTCCCGCTTTCCATGCCAATAGGATTGTTGTTGCAGTTACCGTTACTGTCAAGAACTACAATATGACAATACATGAGAAACCAAGGCACACTGTATTAAAACATAACACCTGTGGTTTAGACGGCCATTTATAGTACTACCTAAGGTGGGGGATCCACTTCAAATTTTTACGTTTGCTTTTTTTCCTTGCTTAACAATGGGCAGTCAGATACGAGACTGTACCTCCGCCTGGATGGAGACCCTACCCCATCCTGCCGGTCCCGGATAAAGATGGAAGGTTGGACGTGGAGCTAGCAGCCCTATCGCGTAAAAAATGCCACGCTACAGAAACCAGAAACAAAAAAAGCAACAGACATTGGTGCAGGGGATGCAACAATCGAGAGACCTGGGAGCATGACAGTGAGAGATGAAATCTTCCTCACGTCCCTGCCCTGAGAACGAAATAAAGCCTTGTGTGCCACAGGGTACTACGAGGACTGACAGACGGACAGGTAGACAGACAGACTGACTGACTGACTGACCTATTGACTGACTGACTGACTGACTGACTGACCTATTGACTGACCTATTGACTGACTGACTAAATTTGAAACTGTATATAGACTATATATAGGAAGGGACAAGCTTGGCGACAGCTAACCAATCAAACCTTGAGTAATGTCATTGCCAGAATGGGATAAAATCATCAAATAGGAAACCGCTCGTTCTATAACTTTGTCAATATCATAACCACAACATAGAGTCAAATTGTGAGTATTTTTGTAAAAAAGCTAAGCATATAAAGATAATTTAGCTGTCAAGCATGGAAGGTGAGAAAATTGTTAACCAACCTGGTTTTTCGCAAATGAACCTGTAGCTGCGACTACATTCTGAATCTACCCACATTGAAGTGCTTCTGATAAACACACAATTTTCGTTTGTATTCCCATTCGGTTCACCTCCGTCCCAGCTTGTAAAATCAGCCTGGGCACCATTAGTCCATACAAATAAGCCTTCTTGTTGCTGGTCAGACAAACCGATCCAGACTTTTGAAAAGCCAGCCCTTGCTACGAAATTTCCGATGAACGCATTTTCGTCGTTGCTTTCGATATCAACAAGTTTTGAATTTAGATCCAAGCATTTGAGTACAGCCGCATCCCACTTTGCTGAAGAATGCATCTTGTAACATGAACCCATATACGGTGTCCAGCCGGCAAGGCATTCTTAACAAGCAAATACAAGCCAAAAGGTCAGCAAAGTCTCGATTAAAACAAGTCATTGTTGAAACAGTGAAGATAAGCAATGAGATGAAATAGTACTATGTGAACTGAATATACAGGTACCTCACCCTGTGCAGTTTAAGATAACTCGTTTTCTGTTCCTCTATTCTTTTTTCTGTGTCTGTTAAAGCTCAAATATTAAGCTATACCTCTCTTAATGCCGCCCTATCCAACAAGCGCCCCCCCCGCCCCCCGCTTCCTCAGAAAGTTTAGTTTTTCAAGAAGGCTCCATGTCATCACACACTCAAAAATGTCATCTGCTGAAAATGAAATTTCAAAACTACATAAAAGCTTATATCTTACACTCGTGAAGCTTACCAGAGCAAGAGTTCAATGTACATCTCTTAGTCTCGGTGAGGTTAAAAGCAGAGTCCAGACCGTGAAATATTCCCGTTGGGGGGTCCGTACAGGTGGTTCGACTGCGACTCTGATGACCATTACCACACGTGACTTTACACTCGCTCCATTCTCCCCACGAACCAGGCTCAGCGAAGGAGCGAGGCATAACTTGAAAAGAAAATTCAGGTCTTACTTATTTTTTATTAACCAGCCTGCGCGCGGGTCGTACTGGTCATATTAGGGGAATATAACCCGAGTTCGTTTTGGTCAATCCCGAGCGAGTGAAAGTTAATAAGAATTTTATTTTGTCTCTCTTTATTGCGCTGTTGCCCGCGTTTTGCCAGCCAGTCGTCTTCGGCAATTGGCCAATCACAGTGCGCGTTATAACTTACCATTCCCTAGCCATATAACTTTCGTGAAGGCAGAAGTTCAGACTTAAGAAGTTGAATGCAAAAAAAGTTAAATGTTATTCATTTACTCACGTAACGCGGAAGAACTCTAAGGAGCTCAATAGTAGTGCATGTTGATCGAAGATCAAACTTAAAGGAGCTACGTCACAGGGATTTCGCAGAATTTAGGTTTAAAGTGTTTTGAAATTAATGGTATGCAACCTAACCCATGAAAAAGATCTTCAGGAAAACATGACCCTAATTTGCAGATAGAAATCAGACTAAAGCTATAAATATTGATTTTTTGACGACACTCGGAAACAACTTGAAAATTTTAGCCTTTATCTTTTCAAGTTGCATCCATTTCCATCCAAGCCATCCGCAGCCAAAGACGCTTGTTAACAGTTTCAGTGCTCTAATATACCAATTGTTAATAAAAATGGACCATTATTTTTGGGTTTTCACAACACAAACATGTATTTCGGCTGTGTTGGTTTTTATGGAGGGAGGAAAACCGAAGAACCTGGAGAAAACCTTCGGAGCAGCGACGAGAATCAACAAACTCAACCCAAGCTGATGACGCCGGGTCCAGAGTTCGAGCCTGGTTAGAAGCGTTGGAAGCGTCATTCCTTCTCTCCCTGTGATTATTAAAAAACTGGCTTGAAACATGTAAGTCTAACCCTTGTGCAAGTAATCTGCGATGAAATAACATCCAATCCCGAAACCGGAGTAAGCCCTGTAGGGGAGTAAGCCCTTGGATTACAACACACTTTTGTGTCATTTTTTCCCGTTTCACTAAAACTGGTGAAGCTGCCAAAACGTCTGATTTTAGTTTACCGCACACGTGTATCACATTTACGTAAGCAAAGATCATATCCTTTACATGCAATGAATGTGGAATTCAAGAATGGTTTACCTTGACAGCCATACAGTTCCACTCTCATTGATATCCAACTATGCCAAACTACTGGTACGAAACGAATATAACGTGCCGTGATTGGTGGGTTTAAGTCATGTGACACAACTGTGTCCCGGTCGTTGTTTCCAGCAAACACCTAGTGAGTAGAATGTAAAATAGATGTCAAGTATCATTTCGCCAGTTGCTCAAAATTCAATCCCAAACCTTGTTTATGCGGAATTATCGAAATTCTGGTACTTTAATTTGTTTATGATAAAGAATTACATGTTTGCACTTCAAAAGCGAGACTTGAGGTGAAATGAAAAATCAAAATCTATGCTAAAATTACGATCAGATTTCCAAATTCCGTCACGGTTCTGATTTCCTTTTGTTTTTAACAGATGAATTATTAATGCGCTTGAGAAAAATAGGGTATTTTAATTTCTCTTAAAACATAGCCCCGACATAATATTTTTAAAATAGTATTTTGGTGGAACATGTGTAGATCAAAAACAAAGGGAAACGAAGGATATTGATTTTAGTTGGAACTGCAGCTTGTAAGGAAAGCTGGGGTGGAAAGATGTTTAAAGAAGACACGCCGACTGACGAATTACGTAAAGTTATTAAAAAGAGGAATGTGGGTTTGTGCACCTTGGGTATGGTTTGTCCTTGTTCCTTGTAGTACTCAAAGTGTACTTCATCTTTACTATAGTGTAGCTGGTATTTGGTCACCCATTGGTCAACAACGGAAAAATTTCTTCCCTGTGTTGCCACAGCTGTAAATCTGGTGTACTGATTGCCAACATCAACCTGGAGGTTTTAAGTTCAAAATCAAATACAACATAGAAGTGTAAAAAGTGGACGAAGAATTTTTTAGTTTACGTTGTTGATGTAAAAAGCAACTGTTCATTGTTTGTTTTAAGTGTTAGAACGTGTTTGATGGTAATCATATTAGGCTTGTAAATATACTAAGCGCGGCTATTTGGCTGTCTCGCTTGTGTGTAAATAATTATTAATACCGTAATAAGCACTGGAAGCAATGTTAGTAACGTTAGTAATTTAAGTAATGTAGTTTGTAAACAGTAAGTGTAACTGTGTAATGTAATGTAAGTTATGTTACTTATATATGTTAAAAAAAAGACCTGGAGCCATTGATTGGCATCAACGATGGCAGATGACCACGCTCCTGTTTTAATGCCCTCTGTTTGAGAGTGTAGTCTGCCCCGACTGGCGACATGTTTAGCACTATATTCTGAAGAGGCACTAATCTGTCCGTCAGAGATTGCACCACTTTCCATGCCAAGAGCCTCTTGGAGGCCGCACTGTAAAGCTAGTATTGGATCTACAAGGAACATTGTAAATTAAAGCCTTTTAAACCCAACTGCCTGTTAGTTCCCGGTTTCCGTAGCATGAAGCGGCCAGGAGTATTTCTACTCCCCCTGGATGGGATGCTAGTCCATCACAGGTTACTCGCCAGCATTCTGTCAGGTTGCCCCAACAATTCGCCAGTACCCATTTATACACCTGGGTGGAGAGAGGCACTGTGAGAGTAAAGTGTCTTGCCCAAGAACACAACGCAGTGCCCCGGCCAGGGCTCGAACCCGGACCGGAGTCCAGCGCACTACAATTAGGCCACTGCGTCTCAATCCTTATAAGAAAACTTGAGCATCTGAGAAAGCACTCCAATCCCTAATTGATACCATAAGATGAAAATTCTCATGACGAGTTTACGAGCTTTGATCATTGTGCAGCGCTCCTGTTTAGTTTTAACCTTACCGCATTTAGCTGGTACTATTTACGCCAGGCATGACACACGCAGTGACTTTAACGTGTTTTGTTATGAAATTAAATCACTGAGAGAAAACTTACCTAATTTTAGACCTAAAATTGTTAAATCTAAGCTAAACCTACAGTTTTACATTTTTTTACCTGGAATGTACATAACCAGGTGCTCTTTTGTTATCGGTCTCATCACTCTTCCGTTTGGCAACGTAACACCAACAGCAAAGTATCCGCCATCTTCCTTTTGAACGTGAAGAACTTCCAAGAAATAGAGCTTCCCCTCCATTAGGTATAGCGACCAAAGGCTGAGGGAAATTCAATACCTTGGCTTTAGAGCAGCAGCCGGTTTTATTTCATAAAACGTCGAAAGTAATGCAGAATTGCTTTGCGTTTCCTTTACTAACTTTCATACCATCTTCTCAACTAATCAGAAGCGCTCAAAACTAAAGCCAATCGTCAAAATTTTTAACTGTCAACTGAGAAATGACTGGGTTTTTTACGCCTATCTAAAATCTGATATCTGCAAAATTTAGTCATAGCTGTGCAATGGGCTGAAATTTCACCAGATAGCTGAGAAACTGCCGGCGAAAATTGAACTGATCACCCCAATCCAGACGCTCATTCAAATGATGCGGCCATGTCATACATTTTTGGTGTGAAATTGGCTAGGGTAGAAGCTCCACTAAAGTCGGTCATCAGGCCCTCGGCAGTCTTCACGTGCATTAATACACTCTTTTTTATAAAAGAACCTTTTTTATAAGAACGTTGAGGCTGAGATTTACCAAAATTTTAATAAAATGCTAAGAAGATACCCCAGGCTGAGAGTTAGAGAACATCTTCATTTTGCCCATTTGGCGTTTAAATATTTTTTTTAAAAGAACGTTGAGACTGAGATCTACCAAAATTTTAACAAAATACTGAAAGTGGGAAACGTCTTTATATTGCCCATTTTTTTAATTCCTTGTTAAATGGTCGCCATAAATAAATGCAAAACTGTAGTCCAGCAGTACAACTAACTCAATGCTTAAAAGGAAACACCGTAAATTAACAATGTTGTTTCTTATTGCATGATACACTATGTAGAACATCTCAGTTTGTAGCCCAACTTAGACCTATAATGTGTGACTTAAATACGTCTTAAGAGCGTTTTCAGCCTCAAATCGTAAAACAAATAAAAACGCTCAGCCTCAACCCCAAAATTAGACGTTCTTATATAAAAAAAGAGTGTACAACCACCGTTTTCTTTCTCGCAAGAAATATGTCATAACAAGGCAGAGTTGCACTTACTCTTGGTAACTGGGATAATAAAGGACATCTTGATAACCTAGAATGTCATAGAAATCTTCATCCGCTTTGACAGTGAACCTGCACTGATAGTTGCATTTGATGGAGAACGTGTGATGTCCACTCATGAAACAATTGAAATAAGCACGAGTACGAATTCCGGTTATACTGTGTAGGGTTTCATTAAATTCGAGATCCCCTGGTTGTGTCTGTCTGTCTGGCTGCTCTGGGTAACTTGGTAGAGTTTTCAATTCATTGACATCGTGACCACCGGAAAGACCACTCCAAATCTCTGTTAAAACGCCCATCTGAATTGAGTCTGATCGTTAAGAATAAAGAGATCTATTAGTTTGTATACCCTAGCTATTAGGTACGTTGGAGTTCGGATCGAGGGTCCGGGTTCAAACCACGTCTGTTTTAGCTCGTTGCTTTACTGATAAGCTAATTTATATGACCAGAAGAAAAATCTGCGTTCGCCGAGGAGTCTAGTAGCCCATCAGGCCTTAGCTTATCCCGGTTTCCGTAGCATTAAGTATTTCTCATTCCCCATGGATGGGATGCTAGTCCATCGAAGGGTAATACCCCAGCATTAAACTGGCTGGTACGCATTGATACTGGCCTGAGTTGATAGAGGCAATGTCAGCACTGTGAGAGTAAAGTGTCTTGCCATAAAACACATTGCAGTGAGCCACGGTGCTTCCACAAATTATTTGAGCAAACTGCTGGGGGTGTCCTGCAATGGACTGGTAAACTTTTCTGAAGAGTGGGAATTATAATACTCCTAATCCACCCTGGTATTCCCTTTCCAGTCATGATTTTGATTTAGAATGTCCCTGTAATTTCCCACTTGATAGCAAGATAGTCTTAATACTTTATACAGTGACTTATGACGTGTAGTATATGAAATGATTCATATATGAACTGCGGATATATATGAAGGTGATATGTGATCTTCGCAGTGAATTTCCAATTTAAGCAATTGGAATGAAGAAGCCTGAAAAAAATCAGGGCTTCAACGGGATTCGAACCCGTGACCTCCGCGATACCGGTGCGATGCTCTACCAACTGAGCTATGAAGCCACACATTGGAAGCGAGGTCAATTGTGAGTTCTTATTTTCCCGTGAATCACTCCTTTCACGGGAAAATAAGAACTCACAATTGACCTCGCTCCCAATGTGTGGCTTCATAGCTCAGTTGGTAGAGCATCGCACCGGTATCGCGGAGGTCACGGGTTCGAATCCCGTTGAAGCCCTGATTTTTTTCAGGCTTCTTCATTCCAATTGCTTAAATTGGAAATTCACTGCGAAGATCACATATCACCTTCATATATATCCGCAGTTCACATATGAATCATTTCATATACATTACATCATTTCACTCCTTTCACGGGAAAATATGAACTCACAATTGACCTCGCTCCCAATGTGTGGCTTCATAGCTCAGTTGGTAGAGCATCGCACCGGTATCGCGGAGGTCACGGGTTCGAATCCCGTTGAAGCCCTGATTTTTTTCAGGCTTCTTCATTCCAATTGCTTAAATTGGAAATTCACTGCGAAGATCACATATCACCTTCACAGTGACTTATTTTACCGTATTTTGATATGGTCTTTAAAGTTAAGTAATTCAATTCTGTTGACAAATGATTTTTTTTCTGGACAATAAAACTTAATGATTTTTGCTACATTTGTAGTAACGTTTACAATGTCGCTCTTGTTTACCTGGGAGGCATGATGAGTTGTAATGAAGAGCAGCGTGCTTTGGCAATAAACTCAGCAAGGCCTGGGAAGGAAGCCAAAAATTCATTACAATTCACATTTTTTCGCGTTAAACAAATTTAACAACCTTTCCTACCATTTTATGCTTTTAAAGTTCAAATTTCAAAATAAGTTCACAAAATAATAGTCATCATATCCAAATGAAATCCAAATTAAACTCATCTCCGAATATTTTGTTAATGTAAATTAACAATAGTAGACATCACATATCACATATCATCTTCTGTTTTTCACATCATTTTTATTAACCCAACTAAGAATTATTCTTATACTGTGTCACTGTGTGCTTAAGTGGGCTCGCCATCAGGACGTGTTTTTTCAATCACCCCTTTAGTATCACCCAACTAGTGGACTAATGCAAATCCTGCGTTTTGATTGGCTACGTTACTAGAGGACTATTAGTAATAGTCATCGAGTAGCGAAATTCGTGACGCTTTCTTTCGTTTTATTCCCAAATAAATCTTTCTTTAACTTGCATTTGCTAACTTTATTATTGCTTTTTCTGTCCGACTAGTTGGGAATAGCCCATTCGGCTTCGCCTCATGGGCTATTGACCCGTAGCCCTTGTTAAATGTAACCTGATTATCGAGTATGCTGCTGAGCCTTAATCACACAATACTGTTGATCATTGAAAGTGACGACCCTCGTTTCTGATTTATCAGTCTTTTCCTATGGTCGTAACTTTCGGAAGGGGGAGGGGGTGAGTAGTGCTTCTTTTGGCATGATTACTGAACGAAACAGTTTTTCAGTTTTATACATACATTAATGCTGCCAACCCATGAAAACAAACAAGCCAACAACAAGTTCAACGGGAGGAAAAGGGGGTAGGGAACACTTTGGGAGGTCAGAGAACTTTGAAGTGAAACTACAAATCTTGATTGACATAAACGAAAAGCGGCAATGTGATTGGTCGGCCCAAAAAAGCACGTCATACTAGTACAAGGTGTGAATTTGACCTTTGGACATAACGCAAGAGTGATTGTCCTGCCAGCATATTTCGTGACAGATCTGTTTATTTGAGTGGATAGCTTGTATAACTTCTCAGATCTCCCTTTCATGATTGTCAACTTAACTGAAATTTTATAGTACATATAAATTGACAGAAAATATTTTTCATTACACCAGAACAGCCAAATACTGCCTTTGGTGCATCTTACTGCACCTGTGTTTCCCATTGTTTCTTAATAACAAGTACGTTTGAGGTCGCTTCGTTTGAGGCTTCGTTACTTTTGGGGGATCACTACTTTCAGAATTTGCTTACAAGCGTAAAATTTTATCACATATTTCGGAGTGCAAAATAGTTGCAGTTTCATCCATTGCCCGCTAAAACGTTGAAGCCCCTTTCGTTCATTTGACACGTGAAACCCAGTTAGAGGTAAAAGTTAAAAATTCCACACGTATCGTCCTGTTAACAATTAAAATTTAAAATTACATTTTTTACGCCAGAACTCGATAACACTTCTTCAGATAACATGCCGGCCTTTCTGTGAGGTTGTTGTTTACGTGCAATCCGAATGACTTGACAATTTGAAGGCAGTCAAATTCCTTGTCAATCTAGATCTCGACTAAATAATTTCTCTAATTGTTAACAAAACAAAAATAAGTGTTTCATAGTCCAGGTCATATTGATCCGTTTTTTTAACTGTATTCACCAATGACAAAAAAGACAGATGAAAATAATGACAAAATTAAAAATTTGCTTGATGTAACACTGGAATATGTTTTGCAATTTACAACCTCCAAACTTCGATAAAAGCACATTTGAAACATTTTTATGGTGGCAGCGCATTCATAACTAAAAAACTCCTCGTTATTCTTAAGCAATTTTAAAAGATTTGGAGGATTTAACACTTCGGTAACATATTTTTACTGACATATTCCTAGTTGTGTTAATGTTTCATTCTCATAAAAAAGAAACATTAAGAAAAAACTAGGCACACGAGATGACGCAAATAAACGAGAAGTACTGGTTGCACGGACAGGTGCAACGAACTTGTTAGGCAAGACTTGAACATGAGAGATACCCTTCCCTTCAGTCCATATTTACAAAACAAAAACAGGTATTACACAAATACTTACAACAAGAAGGAAATATATATGTTGCCACATATTACGTTCCTTTAAATATCGGCATAAAGTGGAAGATACTCTCAATTATTGTCCCTGACTGATAAATGATAAATGACACTATTACAAATTGCCGAATTCTTTAACCTGCATCAAAACAACGAAACAATTGTTTCACCAGCAGGGAAATCGGTTTAAGAAAGAAACAATAGAAACACGCTGATTTTCTTTTCTTTTGGCCAATTAGACTTTCTCTAATGTATTCATAGCGAAAAGATGCTTAACATAACTATTTTTATAAATAAAATTGACGTTTTAAGTATCGAACATTGTCTTGCCCAAAATAGCAAAAGAATTTTATACCTCTGTTAAGTCAATATTCTACATCCTCTCGTCGCTTTGGTAAATTGTATTTTGTTGTTTAATTTTTCTTTGTAGATTCAAGCAGATAGTTTCTTAGTTTCTTAAAATTTTTATCAATTTACTTTCTTTTTCTCGTGTTTCTTCATTACAATTCTTTATGAGATAACATTCACGATCTGCTAATCTAATGGCTGTTGATTAGCCCTGTATGGAAGATACGTTTTAAAAAAAGCCTTTTATATGTTGTGCCAAATTTAAAATAGGTTACTTAAGCACAATAAATCTAATGAAAAACACTATTGACTGGTTTAGACAGGAACAGTGATCTTAACAGCGTCATCTAAATTTTGTCGTCGTCTCTAATAGTTTATCCATTTATGTAAAACGACTTTAAGACATAGTCGACAGTTATCCATTTTCGTGTGAAAACGCATACTAATCGTGCAGGCGATTCATTCAAGTTTTGAAAACTGTTTTGAATTTAATGCATATGTGACGAACCCCATTCAGTGCAGCGCTGTCAGTTTCAGTTTTTGAACCAATCACATGCTGGAAAATTGAAGCTCGCTCTCTCTCCGCGCGTCACAAATCCGGAAAAGATCCCTGAAATATCGGGAGAAAATCGGACGCTTTGAAAAACGCTTTTCAGAGCCCGAGAAACGCGCCCGAGAACAGCCCCGAAAAGTTTTCAGGACTTTTGAGAAATGCACGACAGGTGTGTTTGAAGCAGTGAATAAGTTGTGTTTTACAGTGAATTTCGTCTCAAAATATCACAACAGGCATCTTCAAAAAACAAATATGCACGCATTACGTACCTATTGAAAATGAATGTGCCTTCAATTCAGTGAAGAACTGTTTACCACTATTCAAAACATAATCAATACAACTTTGAAATAAAGAGTGACAAAATGTCTTGGGACCGACGCGTATGGCGAGCTCCTGTTTGGCTGTACTTACTAAGAAACTTTTATACTGAAAATAAACCTCAGACTTACCGTTTACACTCAAGGGGTCCAGTAAATTTCTTTTTCATGAGAGTTTTCGTCAGATTTTTTAGCCTTCACCGTACACAACCCACAATCATTATAAGCCAGGTTGAGACGCGTGTTTTTTTAAATGACCTTTATAAACGTCACGTTTATTAAATTGAATCAGTAAAAACTTAACTATCAGTAGTGTGAGCGTAAAACGCCTGGCTAAACACACGCAACATTTCAACCCAACATATTGCAACATTGTTGCACACAACATGTTGAGTATGTTTAGTCACCCAGTTGGAATGCGTTGCAAGATGGTGTTCGATCAAGTTTGAAAATGGTGAGATTTTTTGTTCAACATTTCTCGATATCGCACGGTGTTTTATTCTTTTGGCCACGTTTATGCAACACTGTTTGCTCCTTTTTTTAAAGTTTTAAAGTTTTCCATGCAGTATTGACTTTGTTTACATTATTCACCTTGTTACACCAGCTAGAAAAGATTATCATGGCACCTACTTAAGAATTCCATTAGACACTCGCTAAATTAAGAAGAATTAAAAAAACAAAAATTTCAGGTCGTTTATTCTTACGATTGGTCGTCGTTTGTATTTATGGAGGTTATTGGCATCTATTAATGAAATAATTCTCACCAATATTTTTTTTACTTCAGTTAGGAGAATAAAGGGATAGATAAAAATATAAAATATTCACTGATGGATGATTTCCTCATTTTATCACTTTTTGTATATTCCTGACATTATGGTGATATTGCTGAGAAGAAACAAATTACTGATCATCCTTCAATTTTCTACTGAGCAGTTCCAAACAATAGAAAATAGTCATTTTTATTCTTACTGCGTCCTCCCAAAGTACTTGAAGATCGTGGCCTTTGTAAATTATTAATTTAGCACGCAAAAAACTTCCTGTGAGAAAATTCTAGTTTGCATTAGTTTCAAGATAGATTTTACCAGTGGAATGAATACAATATAAAATACAAATAAAGATCAAAGCCAAGGCCATGTATTTGTACTGTCAACTGTCCACGGAGAAAATACGATCTGCGGCGTGTAATTGTTTTCTTTATGTCTCGGATTCTTACTGCGTCCTCCCAAAGTACTTGAAGATCGTGGCCTTTGTAAATTATTAATTTAGCACGCAAAAAACTTCCTGTGAAAAAATTCTAGTTTGCATTAGTTTCAAGATAGATTTTACCAGTGGAATGAATACAATATAAAATACAATACAAAATACAATACAATATAAAAACATGAGTATCATTACCGTTGATCGCAAAACCAACGTTCATACAGGAATGAAAGTTTAATCTTACAAACCCGAATCAGTATCTATTGGCTTCGAATAAATATGCTCCGAAGAAGCGAACAGCAGGTGCATTACTAAAACGTGAAAACAAAAATAACAAAACACATTTCATGAATAATGCTCCAAGTTATTGTATGTGTCGATGATAAATGTCACCTTCGCGAGTAACATGGAGTCTGGTATGAACCGTTATTCTTTACTTCAAGTATTAGCTGTATTCTATGGCCAGGCCATTTTGTGGAAAATCGGGTTTACATCAGGAATTTCACTTGGTAGGTTACAAAATTTTATAAAAATGTAGTTATCGTTTTAATTTAAGCACTGTTAGAGTGAGCAATGTTTCGGTTAAGAGGAGAAATGTTTAAATAATTGTTTCGGATAGGTCACTGCGAAACGTATTTGCTTCTAGTTTGTTTAAAATTTGCTCAGTAAAGCAAAGATGTGAAACATGTTGACTTGTTGCAGTTTTTTGGTAAAGCGCTAAGAAATAACGATTTGGTAATTTGTAATGCAAATATGTCGAAAAGTGACTTAGTGAAGAAAAAAAAAATTCGTTCATGTTGGAATATTGAATATTTAAATCCTTAATTACGTTCGCTGGTCGAACTTTGTAATTCGGATGTCAAACTTCTCCAGACCAGCGAAAAGCTATTTGCGAACTATGGTAGGAAATATATATTAAGCATTTTTTCGACAAAGAAATTAAATGGTTCACAGTACCTGCTAGTATTAATTTACAAGTATTGAGAAACACTAATAATAATTATAAATTAAAAAGAACTAAGAAAATCAAAGTTTGAAGTCGGGAAAGATTGAGACGGATAACAAACGAGAAACTTGACATATTTAGGCTACATATATCAAGACGTGCCTTCCTTAAACAATTGTTAAGAATTTATTTACGAAACAGAAAGTGTTTATTGGTGCAATTTTAATATTCTCACAACCTTGACAGGTGTCGCTTTGGCAGTAAGCCACCATGACTGGTGGCTTATTGGCTAATATTATAGTGTTTATTTACAAATAAAGATCAAAGCCAAGGCCATGTATTTGTAATGTCAGAAAATGCAACACGACGGAGAAAATACGATCTGCGGCATGTAATTGTTTTCTACATGTCTCGGATAACCGGAGTATCATACTTAAAAATTATTCCACGAGCATGCGTTGGATATGAGATGGTAGAAAGCCAACGAGGCGTGTAGCGCCGAGTTCGCTTTAACGATCTCATATCCAACAAGCGGGAGTGGAATAATTGTTTTATTAAAAACGCCCAAAAGAACTGCAATATTTGAGCTCCCAGGCTGTTTTCGTTGACGCGTATCGGCTACGATATTTGTGGTCAATGGTATATGAGCTCATATACCACTGTCTGTTAACCAATCAAATTTCAGGAACTGTAATATACCATTGCTAGTTTTTATTAAGAAAGTATTATACATGGCTTAACCTTCTCACATAGGTAAAGTCTGCATACGAGCCAAGTGGCCCATCAGGCCGGTGCTTATCCCCGGTTTCCGTAGCATGAAGCGACTAGGAGTATTTCTACTCCCCCCTGGATGGGATGCTAGTCCATCGCAGGGTTACCCCCAGCAGTAAATTCGCCGGTACCCATTTATACACCTGGGTGGAGAGAGGCACTATGAGAGTAAAGTGTCTTGCCCAAGAACACAACGCAGTGCCCCGGTCAGGGCTCGAACCCGGACCGCCCGATCCCTCCCTAACCTTCTCACATACCTTATTTGGTTATTTACTAAACGCACACGAAATAATGCTTTATGCTTTTTTTTTACCCAGTGTGCGCGCAGAATCCAAACTATTTTTTGATATCAAGTAGATCACTTGATATTATGTTACACAGCTAGGATGCTTATGTTACATTCCAAACTCGTTGCCTAAGGACATTTTTATATTAATTGTGGTAAACAAGCGATTTCTTAGGAAACATCGGACATGGTTAACATGCACAAAAAGTTAAATTGTACTCTTGAAGGCGGAAGGTGGCAGCTTATAGCAAGTAGTCCTGGTGGCTTATTGTTAATAATATATTTCTTTTCAGATAACAAAGACTACAGAAAAACGTTAACTGGCTTAAAATATTTTAAAGAATACGAGCTTTCGGCTGTCCCTCTACAGCCTTCGACGGATAAAAATGGAATACAAGATGAATAAATATATACAAAAAAGGCGAGATGAAAAAAATAAGAAGAACAAAACCGAAGTTATGTAAAAATGTGCTAATAAGGTGACTATTTTTAATAAGAATACAATACTGGTTTGGAATCGGCTTAGAATTATTGTCAGCATTTTTAGTAGCAGAGGTGTGCAGAGGTGTTTTTTGCTGTAGTTTTTATTATGTCTCATCCTGGCTGCGCATCAATCTTTAAAATAATTATTGCTGGTCTTTTATTCGGAAGAGATTTTTTGGCCGGAAAAATTCCATGTGCATATATGAATGCCACAAGCTAAAACTCTCTAAACTTATTGATATGACTGAATAGGAACGCTCATGCAACTGTACTCAAATTAATTTCTAAAGGCCTCTGAACGTAGTTGGCTACAGAACAGAATGAAAAGAGCTATTAGAACAAGTCTAATTCTCTGGAGACTTAAGCCCTTTATTCATTGTGGACTTCAAGTCCTTTACGTTAAAAGCTCCCAGCTAGAAAACCTAGCTGTAACCACTTGTTATTCGATCTTGAGTGTCTCCAACTTTCTTGTTTCATCAGAACCTCCGTCTATTATAACTGCGCACAATACAAGTTCCTCATCCATCAATGTCACGTGGGGTTGGTATTCTTCAGATTACGAAAGCAGGCATAATATATCAGGCTACAAACTGACGTACAGGGAGCAAAACTTGAATCTGGAAGTGTATAACCTTCTGTGTACACTGAATTTCACAGTGGAATTGACGGATTTAAAAGTGTTTACAAATTACTGCATAGAGTTTACGTCCTTCAATAACAACAGCGTTAGCAACAGGAGCCAGTGTCTGCCCGTGACCACAGAGGAAGAACGTAAGTGGACCATTCGAACGAACGAACGAACGAACGAACGAACGAACGAACGAACGAACGAACGAACGAACGAACGACCGACCGACCGAACGAACGAACGAACGAACGAACGAACGAACGAACGAACGAACGAACGAACGAACGAACGAACGAACGAACGAACGAACGAACGAACGAAAGAATGAATGAATGAATGAATGAATGAATGAATGAATGAATGAATGAATGAATGAATGAATGAATGAATGAATGAATGAATGAATGAATGAATGAATGAAATTCTCATGAGATAACTTTTTCTTTTCAGCTCCCAATGCTCCTCCACAGAATTTTACAGCTTTCAACATCAGCTCGACAGGTATTCGCGTCACTTGGGACCCAGTGCCTCTCGAAAATAGACGAGGAGTTATTCTGGGATACAAAATATTCATCCATACATTGCCCCAACGTCGAATGCGCCGAAGCACTGGCAATGAAGTACCTAAAATAGTAAACGCTGACAGTCTTAGTAACGACCTGGAAGGACTGGAAAAATTTACAAACTATTGTGTTCATGCTGAAGCTTTCAACAGTAAGGGAAACAGTAATAAAACGAACACTACCTGCCTAAGCACAGATGAAGACGGTATGTTCAAGTTAATTATTAACACGTTGAGGTGTGATTATGTCAAAAAATGTTGGCAGCTCATATACCAGATAAGACAGATAGGATTGACTTTGTGTGGAAGGATTAGTGAATTTTGAGTGAAAATATCCCTGTGTTAAGTACTGACAAAAGTTCAATAAATTTGTAGGTACCTTAATTAACTTAACTTTTGTGTTTCGAAAGACAAAAAATCTAGCATCCTTTTCCGTTGATAACGGTTTATCAAATCACAAATTAAATAATTTTACACTCTTATGACTAAGATGATACTCTTGAGAATAGTCGCGTGTATGTGAATGAATGAACTTTAGATGGATAAAAGAACAACTCTCTAGAGAATATCACGTGGTCTGTAAAAGGAAAACAAACCGCCCAAGCGAATAAGGTCAAAGCACTGCTTTCTATTTTCAAAGACTATCAATCAATCAATCAATCAATCAATCAATCAATCAATCAATCAACCAACCAATCATTCAATTAATTAATCAACCAATCAATAACCATTCAATTAATCAATTAATCTATCGATCAGTTATTTAAATCCTTGGTGAGCTCGATTAACAATATTTTTCATTTCACAGTACCAAGCCATCCACCATTGAATATAACGGCGCACAACACAAGCTCTACCAGCATTAACGTTACATGGGATACCATACCCACACAATTCATTCATGGAATACTTCTTGGTTATAAAGTGTTTTATAAGAAAACAAGTGCGCCTTCCTCACAAGGCATCTTCGTAACCAGAAAACCTGATCAGTCCCATGTCATACTGTCCGGCCTGGAAAAATTCACGGAGTACTGCATACAGCTGGTTGGCTTTACAAGGATTGGAGATGGCAATAAAAGTGATTGCTTCAACGTTACTACCGACGAAGATGGTGAGTAATTTTTTTCCAGAGTCTTCGTACGTTTACTTGCTGGTGAATGGATCTGGTAACAGGACTGAGGATGAACAAGATATCTTCATCGTGTCTTGTAACTATGGCGCTAGTTTACGCATTGTGCTGGGTTTGACGGCGTATTCAAAACAGCGGAAAGTTCTTTGTCAGTGAGTATGTCGGGCAGTAGAGGATATATTATAAAATAGCAAATGAATTCATTTGCTATTTAGGCTGTCTGTGTGTAATATACATATGAAGCTACACGATTTATTGCATCCGACTGACGAACTACGACTACAAAAATTTAAGCACATATCGCAAGTTTGGGTGACTTATCAGATGTCAGACAGAAATCGAACGCTGTCATAACATTTCCCATTGTTTGGAGCAAAAGCGAAGTACTAACAAACCTTTTTTTTAACAGTTCCCAGTGGAACTCCAAGCCTTGTCGTACAAAGCTTTTACAGTCCAAGTGCCATCGAGATAACATGGGATTTACTTCCGCCTAGTGTTTCCCACGGGACTGTCCTTGGGTATAAAATACACGTGAACCAAACCAGAACTGACGACACAGACCCGACCGAAGATCTATTGCGGAAACGCGTATTAGTAGGAAATGCTTCACAAACCTCGTTTATATTTCGAAACCTCTCGCTGTTCTCCAAGTATCAGTTTCAGATAGCTGCGTACACATCTAAAGGCGATGGAAATTTCAGTGATCCGGTTTTTGGTGGTAAGTGGCACAATTATATCGCCAAACGCAGAAGGACCCCACTGAGCTTACATAAAGCCCGGGCCAACGGGATGAGACTTGACGAGAGTTGACTCTTGTGAGGGTTTTCGTCAACTCTCATCGACCATGATCAACTCGGGCCAAACGAGAACGAAAGTCGTTACGATATTGTGTCAAAAGTGACGCGTAAGTCTATCGACTCTCATCAATGAAAAATTTCAGCACCTTCAAAGTCGATGGAAGTGAATGACAAATTCAGGCCAAACAAAAACGAGAGTTTGAACTTTCATCCATCCTCGTCTTCGTTTGGCCCGGGCTTAAGGAACGTGTTTGCAGAAGGCTTACATATAAAAGGGGAAGGACGGAGAGCGGGGCACAAGCGCAGATTGTAAACATACCAAAAGACTGCTTCAGCAGTATCAAACAAAACTCAAACAAAGAAAAAACTGCGAAGCGGAATTGTTCTTCGATGTGAAACTAAGGAGATGTTCAATGGGTTGTACTTTTACCACTGAAGAAAAGGCAGCAGCCTCGAAACGAATGTTTTTTATGTTTAGTAAAACAAATTTTGGTAATAGGTCCATGATAACCGTCACGAATATAGCACTATACCCAAATTTTCGCCTAATAATGAACATACAGCAGTATCCCGCTATTGCGAAATTGGATTCAAGCTGACTTTGTCTGTGTTCGTATTTCTTTTTGAGGCAGCGTAGGGCAAAAATGAGCATCTATGATAACGGGGTGTTTCGACAAGCACTACAGGCCCGCAATGCGTGCAGAAAACTAGATAATTTTTACACTTACAGTGTCCACTTGCACCTTTACTACAGAAACATGTCGCTGCCCCAAATATTTGACGACGTTTAAGCGATCGTCATCACTGGATGGTGGCGGACCCGGAGGGATAAGTGACGTCATCGCGAATGTGATTACAAAATCATGCGGACACTGTATGAAGCATGGAAAAACCGAGCTGGTTTTTACAAACGTGGACGATGGAGAATCCAACCTTCGCTTCCCAGTCGGTGTGACTCGTCCTAGAGGCAGTGACTTCAGCAAGTTCGTCGCTGTATTGGAGGTACCTGGAGCACTGGTTCTAAAAAGACGAGATGAGTCAACCCAGCGTTTATATGAAGAAGTGATGACTGGCTCTTTGCTTGATACGTGGCCAGTTATTTCTTTGACCCTGTTAATGATTTTATTAGCGGGAGTCATCGTCTGGTTTTTGGTAAGTTTAAGGGGGATGGGGTAGGTGTTGAAATGAGAAAACTCGCGCCGGCGCGAGTCAATCAGAACGTTAGTATCAGTGCCTAATCTGTAGTGAGTTTAATCCGTGAATTTGATTGGCTCTGATCACTGTCGTCTATTTGCTGTCAGTAGAAACTCATCCGTGTTCTATTGCAAATCCACGCATCTGATTGGTCGCTGATAGAACACGATCACGCGGGGGATTATTAGTCCCTGCTAAAATAACTAAACTACTCGCGCTCGTTTTCTATCAGCGATAGTAAACTCGGCTGCGCCTCGTTGACTGTTCGCTCATAAAAAAGTTAAAAAGTATTAAAGTTATTTTCTGGCTAAGCCATCCATCAGTGGTGAAGGACTACGCCCGAAACGTTTGGTCTTTAAATAAATATTTTTGTACTTTAACACCTTTTAACATTTTTTGCTTTGATTCACCCAAATGTCACGCAGTACTCTGAACTTTTGTTCATGATTTAATTGTTAAATAGACTATGATCAGACAGTGAGTGCCTGGTCGCGAGGGACCTGGTCCATCGGCAGTTTATTTCGTTTGCTCGTTCGCACAAAAACAAGTGCAGTCGACCGCAAAAAAGTCCCAGTAAGATACTTTTCACAATCGATTTTTTTTTCAGGATAGAAAAGGAAACCCTGGCGATCTTCCTACAAATTTTATCAAAGGAGCTTACGAGGGGTTCTGGTGGTCCTTCATAACCATGACAACCGTGGGGTATGACATAAATATGCTATTTTATGGTAAAAGAAGAATCACTACCTTAAAATATCCAACAACTGAACGAACGAACGAACGAACGAACGAACGAACGAACGAACGAACGAACGAACGAACGAACGAACGAACGAACGAATGAATCAGTCAATCAACCAATCACTCTATCAGTCAGTATAGGACTGTATGTGAAAAAAAAGCATAAAAACATAACTTTTCGACGCCGATCTTAGGGTTTATACTGATGCTTTGAGTTCGGAGGGTGGATGATTTCTTAATTTAATTTATTCTTGTGAAAGGAGGCAATTCAGTTGGCTGCCTTCGGAGTTATATATAATAAGCTGATGCCAAATTAAAGAGGGTGAGTTAACGCTCTGCAATTATTTGGGATGTAAATTATATCTTCATTAATATTTTCTATATCCAGATACGGCGATCGCTGTCCAAAGTCCAACCCGGCCAGAGCTTTCGCTATTGTGTGGTTACTTGCCAGCTTGGTGCTGTTTACATTCTTTATGGGTGCAATATCATCTGTTTTAACTGTTACCGTGATACGCTCAAAGACAGCAGTGGCTCTCAGCGGTGGAAATAAGGTTATTATTTCACGTATGAGTCAGTGGTAGGAAAGAGACCGATGGGGAGGGGGCGCAGGCGTCTTTTTTTTGTCCTTTTCCCCTATTGGAGAAAAAAGGGCCAACTTTCACAGCACCCATCACCTCATTTTTTCTTTTTGAACGCCAAAGAACCAATCTTACTTTCTGAAGTGAATTCAGATAAGGAATATTGAAATGGCAGTTACAATAGAAGGATACTGTCCTTACCTCAACAACTCTATGAACGTAACTTACGATTTACTTGATTTCAATTTACAGGCGGCAGCAATCACCGATTCTTCAGAAGCAAAGCTGGCTAAGGGATCTCTTAGCAGCAAGTTGAAACTAAGTATGAACCGTTCGTAGACCACCCCACCCTAATCTTTACTTTGTCAAGAGCTGTTGTTATTATTATTATTATTATTATTATTATTATTATTATTATTATTATTACTATTATTATTATTATTATTATTATTATTATTATTATTATTATCGAGAAAGATTTTGTTACACGGAGATCCCGTTAAAGCCAAGGATTTTGTACGATCCTTTATAATTGTCTGACTTCTGGCAGGTGTAATTTGATTAAAAGTGCAACATTTTTTAAATCTTACAGGACCCCTAAGATAACAGTACTTTCAAGTACTGATGGGTTAATCCTGTTAAAATATTCGTTTATTATTATTATTATTATTATTATTATTATTATTATTATTATTATTATTATTATTATTATTATTATTATTATTATTATTATTATTATTATATTCATACTTTTAGCAACAACCTACCCAACCGTAGAGAAGCTTTCTCAGTCACTTAAGGACGGCGAGGTTGACTATGTGCTTGTTGACATGTACCTCCCTGTAAAACGAAAAGATTTGTTTAACGGTTCTTGGTTCGAAATTGCGGCGCTACTTGAGACACAAATGTTCCATGGCGTTGTTCTTCAAGGAGACGCCTTGAAACTCGCCTCTGCACTGGAAGAGATGATTGCGAATGAGAACGTGCAAACGAAATTTCTTGGAGACAGCGGAAAGCAAGAGGTAAGTTATGTGTCCATTTTTGTTGTTCCAAGCCTGCAAACAGCCTTCCTGGTTGGGTATCCTCTCACGGAGGTTTGTTTTTCGTTCTGTTTTCCCCTCTAGGAGCCTGTTCGCAGACTGTTGTTCCTAACAGGACCTCGTCCCCCGGCCGGGGTCACTGTGTAATGTTAATGTTTTTGGGCAAGATACTTTATTCTCACTGACAGTGCCTCTCTCAATCCAGGCGTATAAATGGGTATATGTTAACTGTTATGACGAAGGACAACCTGATAGCATGCATGCTGGGGGTTAGCATCTAAATAAGAAGACGTAGCAACACTAAGCCACCCTGCCTTGTAAAGACGACTTCAAGAACCTAAGTAAAGAGAATTAAAGAGAATAACGATGACGATACATTGGTTTGTTTTCGAACAGGAACCAATAGAAGTGGAATCCAAAGAGGTTCTGTTCTTCGATCCAAGCAGTCCATTCTTCCAGCAAATCTTGTACGCAAGCTTAGGAGTGTTGGGCCTGTTCTTCCTCTGCGGCGTGCTGTATCATGTGATCTTTTTCAAACAAAGAATTCGCTCAGAATGTTGGTATCTTTCTCGTTTACAACATTTACATTTAAAACTGGTAATAAAGTTCAGTTACCGAATCATTCCTTATATCCTTGCACGATAACATCATGGGGGGCGGGGGCAGGGATGCCTGGAACTCTACTGGAGGCGGGAAAAGAGAGAGCGGGAAGCAAGATTTCCAAGGCGGGGGGAACAGAAAGCATTTGGGAAACGTTTTTCACCATAACGTAATATTTTACGATAGAAATATCAAAATGTATTTGTTATTTATTTACTTATTACACCAAGCAAGGGGTGTGAACTGGGACTGAAGAACTTTTAAAAGCTATATATAGTAACCGTGAAGTGAAGTGAAGTGAAGTGAATACTTTATTTACCCTCGGATTATAGAGTAGCTTTTACAGAGCTAATGTCTCCGAGCATTTCAGCAGTACAACGGTACAATGGGTAAAGACCAGACCACAACACCGGGAAACTCCGTGCCCTACTCTTAACGATGAGTGTGTGGTTTCTTTAACGTCCCCTGCTGACCACAACAGTGAAGATGCAGGAGACGGGGCCTACGGTTTATCGTCCTTATCCGAGAAGACTAGAACATCTAACCATTTGCAGATGTCGTTGCAAAGGCAGCATATTCTCCTCAGTTATTTTAAGACCCTGAGTGTTGGTCCGGTCTGGGCTCGAACCCGAGACCTCCCGCACAGAAGTCCGGCGCTCTACCAACTGAGCTAACCGGTCTCAATCTTAAAAATGCTCGTTCCAGTTTAGCTACCACCTTAATTAACTATTATTTTTAGTGTTTTTTTTTATCTAAGGGTATTTTTCTGCATCATTATACACCTTATTCCAAAATGGCAGAAAATACATTATTCTTTTGCCTATAATAAATAACAAAAATAAATCACTTTATTTATGTGTTAATTGGCCCTTGTTGCCTCGTTTTAAGCCAAAGATTCTTTTGAATCCTGCAGATGCGAGCGAGGCAGAAGGGCCAATTAACATGAAGACAAAAGAGAAATGTATTTTCCGTCCTTTTGGAATAATGTGAATACAGAAGTCACTCGTGATAGATTTCGTTTCATCTTTGTTGCAGGTTCAGGCGTGACAGAACGCGAAATAATCCAGAGAGAGCTTGAAATCTTGGTTGACGAATTCTATCATTCGCTTCGTCACATTCATACAGTGCTGAGAAAAAGGCACAAGCGAGAGCTTTTGCAACTGGCTCGACATAAAAGAAACGAATGTCGCACACAAAAAGCAGCTGAAAGGAGAGAAATCCCAATGGAGATATTTAGCTCCAACGATCAACTTTTGCATGTTCGCCCGAACTGAGCCGGACCTTACTGAATTTCGTGGGACTGCGGAGCAGGAACCTCCTTTCTCTCATTATCTCATTCTCGTCCCCATAGCCCTTTTCGCTTCTCTTAGCCGGCAGGGCCTTGGCACGAGAAACGAAGGGCTCTGGGGACATAGGACTTTTCAATCAATTCGATTTTTTTTGATTGGCCGTTTGAAACAAAGGAATCTTGAGCGGAAGTAAATGACGCCATGACTCTCCCATGGAAACATCACGACTGCATACATAAAGACCGGAAGTCCTAGAATCTAGGACTGGGAATCCTTTGTCTCTAAAGCCGTTCGTTTCTTGTGCCTCCCGGCTAAAAGAAGCGAAAAGGGCTGTGGGGACGAGAATGTCATTATCTCTAAAAGTATTTTTAAAAACTTAAACGCTTTAAAGCAGTGGTAATGAATAATGTATGATGTGTAGTGGGTCATTTTAATGGTGGTGACATGTCGATTTTAACCTCATATAGCACAAGAATGACGTCATAAAGTCTAGAATCTGCGAGATCTACATAATGTCCAAAAGTTATCAAAAGTGGTCCTAAAATGCGAAAATAATGTGAGAATACTAAAAATGTAAACATATTGGTTCAACAACAACAACAATCTTTATTTCACACAGAAATATTTACAATGTTTTTGACCCCCGCAATTAGCGTAAATATTCGAGGCGGGAGGTGAAGAAGAAAATTAGATTTACAAAATGGCATTATTTAATCTACATTAAAGAAAAGAAAAGAATAATAGTAATAACCAAACACCAAACTGGAAAATTCCAAATTTCGAGCAATATAGGCCGCTAAACATAATCGTGCTATAAGTACAGTCATGCTGCATAAGCAAACATTTGACACCAGAAATTTTTACTAGTAAATACTAGGAAAAGCCTTAAAGGTTGATTATTATTGCTTGAGTACTTTTGAAGATATACACGTTTGAGATCAGCATTGGCGCTGTTTGCACACCAGCACAGTATAAATAGGGTTCCAGCAACTGCTACTATGCCTGTTGGCTTTGTTCACTGTACATTAGTCAAGCTAAATTAGTAGGCAAACAGAATTTGTAGCATTTGTAAGAAATCTTTCTTTTGACACACCTTTTACCATGCCAAACTGCTGCTGTTGTAGCTGGTTGTTGGCTTTGTACAAAAGGCAAGCTTTATAAGTTGGCTTGACATCAATCATCATCATAACACAGATTAAATAACTGTTTGACACATCGTTTACCATGCCAAACGGCTGCTGTTGTAGCTGGTTGTTGGCTTTGTACAAAAGGCAAGCTTTATAAGTTGGCTTGACATCAATCATCATCATAACACAGATTAAATAACTGTTTGACACATCGTTTACCATGCCAAACGGCTGCTGTTGTAGCTGGTTGTTGGCTTTGTACAGAAGGCAAGTTATATCACAAGGCTTGACATCACATCATATCATTTGTAGCAATTTAATTAATCTTAAAGTCTCACTTCATAACACTGATTTTAGTTATGAATCTTTACAGTTAATAAATAACTGACTGACACACCTTTTTCATAGCCATGCCAAACAACTATTGCTGTAGCTCTTGGCTTTGTAAATAAGGCAAGCTGTAATAGTAGGAAAATGAAAGGTAAAGCATTATTTGTAGCATTTGTAATTAATCTTACAGTCAAAATACTCAGCGCGTGCCGCTTAGAATTCCGGAATAGTTTTGATTAACGGCGAACGGATTGCATTATTGGTTTCAAACATTCAAATTTAATTTGAATATTGTAGATCATCCAACCGTGAACACGTGAACACGTGAGTCTGTCAGAAATGAAGCAATTTGATTGGTTTATTTTTTACAGGTTCACGTGCTCACGTGTTCACTGTTGGATGATCTACAATATTCAAATTAAATTTGAATGTTTGAAACGAATAATGCAATCCGTTCGCCGTTAATCAAAACCATTCCGGAATTCTAAGCGGCATGCGCTGAGTATTTTGACTGTAAAGTTTTTAACTTTAAACATTTAAGGATCTTGAATGATCATACCAATTTCATAAATGGTTTTGCTGAAGATTCCACTGTTTGTGACAGATCTTTACCTGTTCGGTCTATTTCTGATACTAGCTACGCTTTAAGGTGCAATAAATCCTTGTCAAAAAGACCTTACTCCGTCTGTAAGTGACATGATTATTAATAGAAACTATTAGTGGAAAAAACGTCAGTGTACAGATTATGCTGTGAATATCCGAGAACCTTTTACAAAACCCTTAAAAACCCCAAGAGGTGATCAACTGTAATTGAAAATGATCATCAGAGACAATTTATAAAAAAAATAATTGCCTCTATTTTTGCGTATTCTTGAAGCAGGTACTATCAGTGGGAAATGTACAGAGAGCACTTAGGAGAATTTATATGTTGACATTCAGACTGGAGCTATGCATGAGAGTCAAAAAGCCCTTTCCTAAGTAACAAGGTTTTCCTTCTTTGTCGCTTCAGTTTAGCCAACTTTATTAATTCAGCCTTGCACTTTCTCCTCAATTCTTGGTATGTTGCACTGAAGGACTTGTAAAATTCTTCCACGGCTGTGTTCATATCTGCACTGACATTGCTGCTTTTAGTGACGACTGTGTTTGGACTGATTCCTTGAAAGAAATTCATGAGAAAAATAGAACTGAGTGTTGTAAAGATAGTTGTCATACGGGGAAGTAGCAGTTGTTAGTAGGGAGGAAATTACGTAAGATAGTAAGTGAGTAACCGATCCATCTACACCCCTTGGGGTAAAATTAAACCCTAAAAGGAGACCAATCGGGGCGAGGCTTTTTTTTTGCCCCAAGAAGATACCAAAATATCAAAAATAGAATTTATATTCCTATATTTCTTCACGAGCAACCCAAGCGAGACCTGACGGCTAAAAGTATTAGCCTTTTACCCAGAACACCCTAAGAGACCAAATTCCAAAATTTTAAGCCCTAACCGAGGAGGCAAGCGTCCCCGCCTCTTTCATATGGGAGTACCCACCCCCAGGTACTGAGGTTCTTCTCAACTTACTGTTGTTGGTTCCAGATATCCTCTTGTAGTAAAAGGTCTGATATAAAATCCCACAACACAGGAGCACAGCCAAACCGGATACACTGGCGTACATAGTGGTAAGAAAATATGGACTGCTGGGCTCAAAGAATGTCACAGGCTCTTCTTCGACACCTTCCTATAGGGAGGACAATTGAAGAATGAGTTACATCCACCATGGAGGAAGCAAACAGCAAGTGGCCAACAATGCAATGAGTTTTCATTTGATTTGAGGTTCATCGTACCATTGCAAAAATCACATCCAGGCTGCGTACATGAGACAGAGCTCGATCGGACATTTTAAACATAGGCACGCAAAGCGTACAAACACCGTGCGAGTCAAGTGCACTTTGCACTTCATGTAAAACATTACCGTATTTCCCTGGTCGTCATTTCCTTCCTGTAAATAACCCGTCTGCACGTCGTTCGCTATGATCATCTTCTCCAGCTCTTCCGCCAAACCAACAGCACTGCCTTGTAGAAGAACGCCGTGAGAGATCTCTGCCTCCAGCAGCTTGACGACCTCAAACCAGGACCCATTAAACAAGTCCTTACGCTTCACTGGAGTGTACATATCAACCAAAATGGATTCAACTCTGCCGTCTTTCAGAGCCTCGACCAGGTGTTTTACATCCGGGAATGTTTTACCTGAAACAGAGCACAATGCTTTGGTCATTTGAGGAATGATTTTTTTTTTTTAGAAATGGTTATTTTTAAAAAGAAAAAAATACATCAATAATAATTATGATAACTAGCATTGCGCAAATAACCATTTCCTCCGAGATTTTTCAAGTATGAATACATTGTTATGAAGTAATAATTCGAATCCAACAATATTTTATTTATGACCCTTTACTATTGTATCACTATTGCGATAATCTATCGTGAACCATTCCAAATACAGACATCTTACCAACACTGAGTTTGCCACTAAGGGTGCCAAGAGCAACACGTTTTTCGGGCGAGTCAGCTACAACAGCAACCTGCAATAAGTTTTATAAGTTTTATATATATAAGAGTTATCGAGATTCAATCAATTAATTAACTTCAATAAATCAAATAAATCTGTGTTTGATAGATTGCTCAGTGGGTTATACTAAAACTTACAATTACACTGCCCGCTCTCTGTTTCTATCGACTTTAATAGTTGGCCCGGGGCTTCGCCCCCCGCCAACCTTTAGCGATAAAACCTCAAGCTTACTGCATGCCTAATTTAGTAAAAAATAACACGATCACGCACTCGTTGCTGTTTGGATAGATAATATTTCTTGATTTTTGGCTTAAAAGTACATAAATTGAATGCTTTGGACTGTAATCCTTTAGAGTTTCTACTAAAACAGTTAGACTAGAGCGAAAAGTCAACGCGGCTGCGCCTCGACAGTTTGCTCATAGAAAATTCGAGCTTGTTACCGTTTTCGTGTCTGTTCCACTTGGTAACCCAGTTGTTTGCTTGACTGTGGTGACGGTCAGTAGTGATGCTAAAGCACCCATAAAAACCGAGAAGATAACAAGACCGACCACAAACCAAATCATGGCGAATATTTTAGCCAGTATCGACTTGGGACAAAGGTCACCGTACCTACAAAAAAAACGCGTAAAGAAGATATCCTTAGAATTACATTATAGCTCCTGGAGGAGGTAACTATTGCCATGGAATCTTTTTTTATATAGTGGAGGCTTCCTGAACGCTCTTGCTTTTAGAAAAGAATTATAGCCGAATTTCCTGCACTTTTTCAAAGCTGATTTTATGCATTCATGCACAAGAACCCCGAAATTAAAAAAAGTTGTTCCATCTCCAATTTATTGATCAATGGCACTAGTACAACTAAACTTTTTAAATAGATGCAAACTGGAAATTAAACAGTCGATCAAAGACTGAAGTAGCTGCCTTCGACAAATTATATTCTCTGGTACACACCCCTTAGAATATTTTACCATAGGAAAAAACAATTCCTTTAAAAGAAATATTTATTTTCTTTGAGTGCCAGACATTTTCGTTTTGGGATGCATTTCCACCCTGTTCTGCCGTGTCCGACTAATTCACAATTATGCAAATTTGTTTACCCTACTGTTGTCATGGAAATGAACGACCACCAGAATCCTTCGCTGGCTCCCTTAATGAACTGACGTGGAAATTGTTCAGGGTTTTCCTTGGAATCCTGTTGGTAGAAAAACAAGGCGTCAAACGTACACTACAAAAGTGATATTTTCCCGATTTAGGTAGTTATCAAACGTCAAAGTCGTTTGATATATGCATGGCCTATAAATGACGTCGAAATCTGGTATTAGAAGAGATGCTGGCATACTCACCAATTGATTTAATTTATTCGATTTAATTAATATAATTAGAATAATAAGCATGATATTAAAATAAACTATCGTCAAACCAAACCAGCAGAAATTACACTGGCCAATCACAAGAAAGGTCATTGCCCTGTATTGCATTGCGCATTCTTACTGCGCAGAATTTTACGCGTAATTAGCGCGCGCACATGAACAAAATGGCGGCTTTTTTCCATGCAACTTAGCCCGCGAGAGAAATAAATCGTCGCTTTCTCGTAAACGAGTATGGGGACCTATCAATTTTTTCACGTATTTTGGGTGTAACGGTCAAATTCTTTCTATAAAATGAATACAGATCAATTCCTACGTTTGAAAAAAAGATAATCACCGGAAACGTGTACTTTGCCAGTACTCGCAAAGGAATTATTAAGGAATTATGTGGTATATATAAGGTCTTCCTGCTCCTAAACGAATGTGGGGACCCCCCTTTTTTATTTCAAAGTTTAAGTTCCCTTAAGGTAACCAACCAGTAGGCAAAGTTTGGTTGAAAATCTATGTTCAGTTCTATTTCGGGGGAATGACTTTAATTAGCACAAAGAACCAATAAAAATCGCAAAGAAAGACAGTACATATAACCAGAGCTAAGCGCGCGAAAACGCGCGTCAGAATGTCGTCATTAGGTTTGCATTTTACCTCTGATTGGATGGGTACATGACGCAATTAGTTTTTGTCCAATCACAGAGTGTAATATTGCAAAACCAAAACAATTAAAAATCTTACAATTGAGTATTTTTACATCATAATTAGCTTGCATGGTACATACCAGAAGCCATATGATAATTCCAGCTAACATGGCCAACAAAATGGTAATAACAGAAATCGGCCAAGATTGCTTTAAAACAGAACCACCAGCCACGTTGGTTAGTACCATACTCAGATCCCCTTTTCGCGTCATGACAACCACTCCAGGAACCTGTATAACTGGTATAAACTTGCTGTAGGCACTGTGTCCGTACGAGGTCCTTGTGACCGGGAAAACAAACTCGTCCGAATTGCTTTTGTTACTGTAGACGAGCTTTGTTTTGTTATATTCCTGGCATTCACCACAAGTGTCTATTAAAAGTTTTGTTATCACATCTGTCAGTCCGGAAGTAATACTGTTCAGGTCTAAGTCTTGTGACTTGGCCTTGAGGTTTGACGGTACTGTGATGAATTCTGGGCATGTGCAAGTCTCTGTCAGTAAAATAAGACAAATATGGAATAACTGTTATCTAAAGAAAACAAACGCATTGCATTTCACTCAACAATTGCGACCTAAAAACAAGTGAATCGTCTTATCGAATTTATGTGGTAAAATGGTACAATGGAAACTGAACGCATGTGATATTTTGAGGCATTTTTGGGGGTGTAAAGTATCGCTTGATATTATCATTCTCGCTATATAGTTTAGCAATACAAATGTGTAACAATACTGAACACTAAAATGTCCAGTAAATGATTTGTTGTGCAACGTTTTTCTTCCAGAAAAACAAACTTTGAACTGTAATTTGGGCAGCACGCGCTCGGAAAACCCCTTAAAACTCAGAAATACGCTGTTTTCTGGAGTACAAATGGCTTGGGACTTTTGTACTCGTTTTAAGCGAAGAGTGAACTGGGAGGAATTAGATAATCACTGAAAATAACTATATATTTTTTCCACTGGAATTTCCACACGGTATAGACGGTTAAAGCTTTAGGTTGAAAAGAAATAGGATGCTTATTCTCATGAACTTTGTGCCTGATTGTGCAGAGTTGATGTTTCAGGGAAAAGAAAGTTAGTCAGTTTAGGACATGCCCTAAACTGCTTTATATATTATACGCACAGATTAAAGCATCCATGTTTCCTTGCAACATAATTGAACCAAAATGTTCATAACAAGCACTTAAGAGACTGCTCTATTTCCATTAGCGAGGACATGAAGTTCCTACCTCCATAAACGGCATTACTAAATTTTCCAGGACCCTCTAAGGTGAAAGCCGCTATTTTGATTTTGTATTCCGCAAACGGTGTAAGTTCCTTCAAAAGATACTCGGTGTAATTACTGCAAATAACAATCCTCGTGCTCACTGGATTGTCGCTGGGTTTTCCATTGACTTTTACAAGTTCGTACACCAATTCAAACCCCTTTATGTCTCCTTTAACACCAATTATTATGCTGGGATCCCACTTGACCTGTATTGTTGTTAATGACCTCTTAATGGATGCACTGATCTTAGGAGCGGTCTCGTTAACCTCTAGAGCTTCTGAAAATAAAATAAGATAAAAACACATACAACAATGTTAAAACATTAGTAACTAAACAACAAAATGCTACTAACAGTTGTACGGTTATCTTGAAGGCGTCGTTTATTTATGACCAGTTTTAATTAGAAATGATGAGAGTTTCCCCTTCCACTTACACAGTCGGCAGTGATCGAGTTATAGTTTAAGAAGCCTTAACTGGATTGTTTTTAAACTTTGTAGACTGTGACAGTACTGTTAAGTTTGCTATTCGAACGGTTGTAATGACGTCAACTGGGTCGAACTGAGGCTAAATCCAAGCGTTTGACGATTTAAATAAAGGGTATTAAAGTTATTGAGGATCTTCTTTCATGTGGTGCTGTTTGTTTTGTCCATATTTTCTCAAAATGAAATTTTGATATTTTAGCTTTGAACTGGAAAAGGTTACTGTTTATGAACGAATAAAGGAAGAAACATTTGTTTACCCTTTTCTATTGAGAGGCATTCGGTGGTGTTTCCAAACGCTGCCATTGTCAAAGCAGCTACTTTGATACAGGAGCTGGAAGCCACAGTGATATTTTTCATACACGGTCCAAGAATAATTGTTGTATTTGTGTCACTGAGGAATACCATATATCCGCGTATCAGACTTTCTGGGATGTCGGGTAGAGGTTCCCACTGGACTGTTATGGATGACGAGCCATGTCTGCTAAGAGATGACTTTGGAGGCGGCAGGCGTGTCTCAGCTAAAGAGGGAAACGATGGATGTAACATTTTGATGTAACATTTTGAAGAACAAGAACAAGAACAAGAACAAGAAGAACAACAAGAAGAACAACAAGAAGAAGGAGAAGAAGAAGAAGAAGAAGAAGAAGAAGAAGAAGAAGAAGAAGAAGAAGAAGAAGAAGAAGAAGAAGGAGAAGAAGAAGAAGAAGAGAAGAAGAAGAACAAGAACAAGAACAAGAAGAACAAGAAGAACAAGAACAAGAAGAACAAGAAGAACAAGAACAAGAAGAACAAGAAGAACAAGAACAAGAACCAGAACAAGAAGAAGAAGAAGAAGGAGAAGAAGAAGAAGAAGAAGAAGAAGAAGAAGAAGATGATGATGATGATGATGATGATGATGATGATGATGATGATGATGATTAATGCTGCCTTCGAGAAACTTTCACCATTTTAATCTAGCTTGCATGGCACGAAGCCGATCCGATACCTCTCTACTCAATTTATTTATTTGCCGGCACCGTCGTGCCATCGGATGGACTCCCCTATAGTTATTTTCTCAAACTCTCTAACTATAACTGTAAAAAATCAATACTTACTGTCTTCCTCGGTGTAGAAATAGAAACAGTCGCTGAGCCTTCCATCGCCCGCCTCTACCGTAATGACGCTGATTCGAACACAATATTTAGTAAACGCTGAAAGGTTTTCAATCTCAACTGCTGTTATATTTGGGCCAACAGTAAAGTTCCTTATGAGCTCGCCTTGTTCCAGTTGTGGTATGGCACGCTTCTTTCTGCTCTCCCTGCGTCCTTTGTTTAGAACCAACACGCGGTAAGCTAACAAAGTATTGTTACCAGAGTAAGAACTCCACTGGATCCCCATGGATGTGGAAGTTGTGTTTGTTGTTGTCACGTTGGACGGTGGGTCCAATCCTGAGCCTAAAAAGTATTTTCATAGCACGAAGTAACGAGAAGAATATTTATTCACCTTAGAAGGGATGCTAGTCTATTGCAGGGTTACCCCAGGCACTTAATTTGCCGGTACACATTTATACACGTGGGTGGAGAGAGAGGCACTGTGAGAGTAAAGTTTCTTGCCCAAGAACACAACGTAGTGCCCCGGCCAGGGCTCGAACCCGGACAACTCGATCCGGAGTCCAGCACACTAACCATGAGGCCACAGCGCCTCCCTAAAACGGAAAAAGGGAGACCAAAATATGTTTGGAAAACGGGGATGATATTTTATATCAAAGATACATGCATATCTTTTTTTAAATTATTTAATTCTACTATAATTTCTGCATTTCACGTGTGAATAATTATGTTGATGGCGTCACGTTAAAATTCCCACCCGCAAGAATGCAATATTAACAATTTATTGCTAGAGTTAAGTGTTCATACTCATACCTAGGCGAAAAACTTTATAACGACAAAATAATGTCCTCAGCAGCAACTCAAAGACTGGCGAAAGCCCTTAAAGAATAAGCGAACTGCACGGGATCTCATCCCCGAGTAGGCTCTAAACGGGACGAGTACAGAATGAGTACATCGAGTCTGAAGGATACACTGTCAAACCACACTTTGTTTTGGAGTTATTTCGCACAAGATTATCCAGCACTTTTTGCAAGTTCGAACGAGCTGTGCACGAGATATGCCCACAACAGAGAGCTAGATATTATGAAGTTACCAGAATTTTTACGGGCGTGACAGTTGTACTTGCCTGGGCATTCTTGAGAATTGCAACTTCTCGTTTCCTGACTTGGACCAACTGCACATTCAGAGGGAGAACGACGTGTTCTATTCCGAAATTGGAAACCTTGGTCGCATGACTTGCTGCACGCACCCCACTCACTCCATGCCGTCCAAACACTTCCGTTGTTAACGCCTTCACTCTCTACTGAAAATAATAATAATAATAATAATAACAATTGCTGTAGTCGATTCTACATACTAACAGCTAACAGTAACGGACGAAACGATGAGACAAAACGATGAATTATTGAACTTTATTATATAAACTACAGTGTGTTATAGGGATTTTGGCCACTGAGAAATGTCGTATCAGAACAAATGTGTTCTGATATCGTATCAAACACATGTGTCCTGATATGACCTTTGGAATATTCACCTTTTGAAAGAATTGAGCTAAATTTATATAATAAATTGAATAATACAGGGGAGCTTGGAGATATGAAATTGATCTTCTCGTGTTCAATCTTCGATATCTCACTCGTTCACGGATATCGAGTTGAACACTCGAAGATAAATTTCATATCTCCGCGCGCCCATGGATTATTCTCTATTTTCCATGCTTTTATACTGTACAATGAGGATACACAAGACGATCTCGATACAATATTTGTGGCTACGGATCAAAATATAAAATGTCTGGAATGACTACCGTTACTTAATATTTAATACCAGAGTAATGCATTGTCATGATAATTAAAAAGTCTTTTAATATTAAATAACAATATTTATGATCATAAGGACATTTTGTATACCGCTGGCTTTCATGGATTGTTCAGTCATTCATAAAACTTATATCACAATGAAATAAAACATGTCGAGAAAAAAGAATTTAAGTACCATAATAACCGGGAATTACCAGTTGCTTCCTCTGTGCAACAAGTTTGACAACATACAATTAGCGGAATTGGGCAGAGGTCTGAAAAACTACATTTCCTTGACAACAATACTTTAAGGATGCACACTTTTCAAGGATACTTTAAAGTCCATCTCTAAGTTTTTTTGTGTACCTTTGATGCAAAAAGTTGAAAAGTAGTTAATCACGGGGAAAACCACCAGCCTTACCATAGCAACCATACAACTCCACTCTCATTGATATATGACCTTCCCAGGCTACTGGTCGAAAACGAATATAACATGCTATGATTGGTGGGTTTAGGTCATGTGACACAACCGTGTCTCTGTCTGTATTTCCAGCAAAATCCTGAAAGAGTAAGATGGAAAATTAATAAGGAGCATTCTAACTATTAACAACAATAGTAAATAATAGTAATAATAATAATAATAATAATAATAATAATAATAAAGGACAAAAACACAGTAAGGTAAATAGTTAGCACATTGGGGGCATCTATCGATCCTTAAAACCAATCAAAGTACTAAAACTATTTACAATGTGTGAATATAAAAATGAAGTAATTTAAAAAGAACATTACGACGATGTGTTGATACACAAGTGTGCAATTTTGCAGCAACTATTGTTGTTGTCTATGTGACTTGAAAAATCTACATTACGTATGTGTGCTTTGAATGCTTTGAGGGCTTGGTGATGTCCTGAGTTCATAACTAAGTTTCGACCATAATCTCTCAACACTAAACCCTTTTTTGTTCGTTTGTTTTTTTGTTCGTTTAAGTGTCCTCGATTTGTTAAGGCGGGGATACGCCCGATTTTGAGTGACATTTTAAGAGGTTTAAAGAAGGGATAGAAGAAAGGAAATTATTTTTTGAACACCACCAGCCAGTTGACCCCCACGCAAGAGCACTCCAGGTTGTGAGGGGACTGTTTTGTTGTCGATCTACTAATTTTTAACTTAAAATTCTAATTTTAAAATCACATAAAATCGTAAATATTTCCTATTTCTCCAAATATTACTAATCATTTGAGAAAACTATCTCTTCCCAAACATCACCAAAAATCACCAAAAAATTGGCTTAAAATAGCTTTGTGAAATGAGCATTGGGTTTTGGAGTGCTTTAAACGCTAACGAGATACTCGCATTAAACCCGAGTTTAGCGGTGGAAAAATGGGCTTCGGGTGTTCCCCCGCCTTAAGTATCTAACCTTAGTTGCATTCTGCCCACATCCTTTGTAGTCCTGAAAGTTCACTGAATTATTACTGTACTGCAGCTGATACTTGGTAACCCACTGGTTATAGTCGTTCCTTCCTTGCGTTGCTACACGTGTTACTCTGTACTGTCCAATCAGATCAATCTGCAGCCATTGATTGACATCATTTCTGCGAGCTGACCAAGCTCCTTTTTTGCCGCTACCTCCCTGGAAGTGTAGTCTGCCGTAAAAAGGGGCGTGGTTGATACCATGTTGCGAAGAGGCGCTTATTTGCCCGTCAGTGATTTCACCACTTTCCATACCAAGAGCGTTGTGACATTCTAAATGTTTTTTTTTTTTGGAATTGAGCAAAAACAACGTTATAGAGTTAATATGTAGCTCTATAGAAACAATAATAACAAATAACAATAATAACGGATCTGTGTCGTTTTTTGATGAAGTGTAATATACCCCTGAAATGTTGATATCTCTACTGTAATTAATCTACACAAGCAATATTGCAACGCAATCATGTAAGTGCTCTAAAAAATGAAAAAATATTATAAATTGTGTATGTAATGTATATAAAATGATTCATATATGAACTGCGGATGTATATGAAAGTGACAAATGGTAGTCGCAGTGAATTTCCAATTAAGGCAATTGCAATAAGGAAGCCTGGGCTTCAACAGAATGCGAACACGTGATCTCCGCGATACCGGTGCGATGCTTTACCAACTGAGCTATAAAGCCACACATTGGGAGCGAGGTCAATTGTCACAATTGAAAGATTAAACGCGTCTTTATAGGGCTGCAAGAGTCTCTGGAGTGATCCATGTCAAAATGGAAGACTTCCTACATTACCAAGACAGCCATACAACTCCACTCTCATTGATATCCAGCCAGACCAAGCTACTGGTACGAAACGGATATAACGTGCTGTGATTGGTGGGTTTAGGTCATGTGGCACAACCGTGTCCTGGTCGTCATTTCCAGTAAAATTCTAGATGAGAACATGAAAACCTGTTAGTGACATTTCATTGTAAACGTTTTCTGATGGTAGACTAAACTTGTATTCGTTTTTAGTAACTGGAAAAACTTAGGGTGGGAACTAATGAGAGTTTCCCGGGAGGATTTACCATAAAGTCATGATACAACCCTTCAAAAGAATTGATAAGGTTTGACGGTTGTTAGAAAATACGGAAAGTAGCGATCTCAAACGCAACTTACTTGTTATGATAAACTAAAATAAAGATAACAGATACAGTAAGCTGTGTATCAAAATGTTTTAGATGGGCCTGTTTACAGGTCGTAGCTACACCAAAGAAGACATTAGTGGTAAAAAAGGTTGCTAGAAAACGAAAAGTAAGAAGGGCCGCTATTTTTGGATCTTTACGTCATGATATGTCAAATTAACCCTGGTTGTGATTTTTTTTGGTGCACTGTAGTCCAGGGGTTGGTGGAGGGAGGGGAGGGGGCCAGTAATTAGCATGCTGGACTCCAGATCGGGTTCAGAACCGGGTTCATTGTGTTGTGTTCTTGGGCAAGACACTTTACTCTCACAGTGCCTCTCTTCACCCAGGTATATATGTTGTAGGTTAAATTGGTTTTCAGGTTAAATCTGTTTCCAACCTAGTTCCATCTTTTTCAACCTGCAGATAACAATTTTTTGGATTTACTTATAATGAGTTCAAGTTATTTTATGGCGTTTTAAAAGTCTTTGTTTAATCTAGGTTGGAAACAGATTTAACCTGAAAACCAATTTAACCTACATTAATGTGTATATATGCGGGAGGGTAACCTTGCAATGGCCTAGCATCCTAGTCCCTTAAATACTCGTAGTCGCTGTTAAGGATTATTTTCTGTTCCTTTTTTCTTAACTTTCTAAAAGAAATTTTGTGAAGACCGAACCGAAAGTTATGTTACACGTAAGAGCGAACCAGAAGTTATATTACGCGCGCGAAGTGATTGTCAGTTCAAAAATAAAAGTCCCCGGATTTTGGGGAGAAGCGCTTACGCCATCAGGAAAAAATTTGTGTGGATGTTTTGTGTTTTTCGCGGGACTTTCAAAGGGAACTCTAGACTTCGTTTGGAACTGATTTGGAAAGAAAAATTTAGGAGGCTAAGGAGAAACAGTCGCTTCATACTACAAAAACCAGGATAAGCTCCGGCCTGATGGGACACTAGGCCCGAGCGCAGACCTTACCATACTGTAGTCCTGGAAGATGTTTCCATGGTTACTATACTGCAGCTGGTACTTAGTTACCCACTGACTGAAACCATTTCTTCCTTGCGTTGCTACACGTGTTATATTAATATGTTGACTACCAAGATCAATCTGCAGCCATTGCTTGCTATCATTTACTTTAGATGACCAAGACCGTGCTGTGATGTTACTTGCATTTAATTGTAGTCTGCCGTAGACAGCGTCGAGAGTGGAACCATAACGCGAAGACGCACTTATTTGTGTGTCGAGTATTGTTCCACTTTCCATGCCGAGGGCGTCTTGACATTTTAACGATTCTGTGAAAACAATACAAATGTAAACAACAAACAACAAAAACCTTTATTAAACGTGTCTTGGGATATTTAGCATTGCTGCTAGTTGGGAACACAACAAAAAAGGAAAATTATAAATGTGAAAATAAATAAGTATATGTTAAAAAGTAAATAAATAAATATTAAAATATTAGTAAGTAAATATTAAAATCAGGTCAAGATAAACATAAGGGACAGTTTTCACAATTATCCTCCAATAAAGATGTTATGTCTCTTCGTTTTATGTTTGAGATGAAGGAATGTAGGGTGTTACTGCTCTTTTCTTCTCTTGAAAGTCCTGACCACAAGTATGGACCCGCATGTATCTTATAGAGTGTTTTCTTGCAGTGTATTTTAAAGTCCGAAATCTTGGTATCTTAAAATCATTCCCATTCCGAAGTTGGTATGTCGCTCCATTTTCTTCAAACATAAATACTCGAAGTCCTGGCGAATTCCGTCTTAAAATTACACCAGACGAGGAATCATCTCAGGCAAATTCTTCCTTGTAGGAACATTTAGCTGAATGGGTAATGTTACATTCGTTGATATGTAGAAGATGGCACGTACAGTACATACGTTTTACCAAAGGCACTTACACATTGCACCTTTTTTATCTTTATGTATGAAAAAAAAACTGATTTCTTCGGCGAGTAACTTTCATTTAAAATAAACGTTTCTACTTCCTGACGATGGATTGGCCTATGTATATGATATACGTTTAAGCGGCCCGAAAGATGCGACCCGTCGATAGCAACAATATACGAAAAGGATGCTTTATCTGAAGTATCGTTAGTTTTATTGTTTTTACAAAAGTCAAAGCCAGTTACCCTTCAGGCCGGCACTTATCTCCAGTTTTCAAAGCATAAGCAACTATTAGGAGTATTTATACTCCCCATAGTTGGGAAACTAGCCAGTCACTAACAGGGTTAACAGCTGGGTTGGACGAATTGGATCTATGTCGCAATAATTATATATACGTTTTTATTTCAAACGGAAGGTCAAAATAGTAGTTTTCTTCTGAAGGTAAATAAACAGAGAGGTGTCAATAATCCATAAAGAAACATTAACTGGAGATAGTGAGAATGGATTACAAACGAGAAAATTGAAAAATTAAGACTAAACTTTAGCAAGCAGCGCTAAAACTTCATTCTTCATTCTAAAACATTCGGCTGCATCTCGTGTTTAAAACTTGATAAAACACTGCTGCTCATTTATTAAACATGCATCACGTGTGGCGTCATGGGAGCGCGCGCTCAAATAAAAGGGCATGCGCAATTCGATTTTCGTCCAAGGTCGTAAATACCTGATTTCGGCTCAACATTTCTCAAAAACCTACCGTACAACTCGTAATGAAACTTTCACGATCAATGCTTAGGGGTAAATTGCGTCCACAGCCAAAATTTATAAAAAATCATTTTTAAAAAAGACAAAATACCACATTTTCCTATTTTACAAAAAATCCGTCGTACAGATTTTTTATTTATTTTGCATGAATGTTTTATCTGATCCAATTTCGAAATTCTGAATTTTTCAGGTAGGGTTATTGGGACAGATTTTGAGAAAAACGCCATTGAAACTACTAATGCCCAGTCTCCTCTAAAGAACTTGGATATTCATTTTGGCTGTTTATTAGCATCTATATTGCTCAAATGTTGCATATATTGGTTGCAGGGTGCAACAAACGGTAATAAGTGAAAGCTAGAACTTTTCTGAACATTTTACGAGAGAGTTAAAAGCCAGGCTTATTTACTCCCTCAAAACTGCAGTAAGCCATCTTAAGTGAAAAAACCGCGGTCTCGCGTAATTATCTACCGACAATTGCAATATAATTTCTGTTGTCCAGTCTTCTTTATCAACTTCTCCTTTGTTTATGAAATATTTAACAATTATTCACCGAAGTGGAGGTTAATAGTACTTTGCTAATCACCTCCGAGTTAACCAATCAGCGCGCGCGGAAAGCACTATTCACTTGTGTGGTATATACTAACAAAACTTACCATGAAATTCCTTAGTGGTGAAGTTGAAGCAGTCGCTTAGATTTCCATTAGCCTGTTCAGCGATCAAACGAATTCGAACGCAGTATTCCGTGAGCACAGCAAGATCTTGAATATTAACTGATGTTGTTTTTGAATCAACGGTTAAGTTCTTTTCAAGATTGCCATCCCTTAGAACCAACACGCGGTAACCTAACAAAGTGGCGTTTCCGGTGTAGGAACTCCACTGGATTGCAAACGATATGGGTGTCGAGTCTATCATTGTTACATTAGACGGGGGCTGTAACTCTGAAAGAAATAAAAATAGAATTTGCTCTAGTAAACCAGTACACATGAGTTAAATTCTGCACTTGGGGACATGAGAGGGGTTCATTAGTTCCGGAGCTGTACTTTGGTTTCCGTAGGATGAAGCGACTGGGTGTACTTCTGCTCATTCTGGATGGGATGCTAGGTAATCGAAGATAAGCAATACCCCTCTCCCCCAGTTTTTTTGTAAGGTCAGGATGTAATTCGCTTATCAGATACCCATTTATAGTCTTAGATAAAGAAAAAAAATCATCGTGTCTTTTTCAGAAAAAAGGCACAACGTTGCTTTGTCAAGCTCTGATCAAGGAAATCACCTTAAGTTCATTCTTTAGTATTGCACTGCGCATCCTTACTACGCATGAATTCGCGTGTGATTAGCGCGGCGCGCATTTAAACATGGCGGTGTTTTCTTTATGTCTGGAGCTTGCCATGGAAGTAAATCGTCATGTTCTCGTCAACGAGTATGGTGTACTGCCATTTTTTTCTCTTGTTTTGAGAAATTGTCATATGTGAATTTAGCAAGCAATCGTGAATATAATCAGGATGATATTATAATGAATTACTGCGTATAAACACGTTGCTGTTGCTTCTTAGCGAGTGTGGGGCACCCTATTTGTTTTTACTAAAGTCAATATCTGCGTCTGAGCCTAGTGGTCCTTCAAGTCGGCACTTATCTACAGTTTTTAAAGCATAAGCGACTGACTAGAAGGAGTATTTATTGGGTTACTAGTCAATAGCAGGGTAGACGGCAAGGCTTATAAATATACAATTGGATCTATGTCGCAGTAATTACAAAAATGAAACGTAAAAAATGGTAATTTTCTGAGGTAAATTACCAGAAAGGTGTCAATATTCCATAAAGAAACATGGAAGCTTAAGACTGGAGATAGCGAAAATGGATTGCAAACGACAAAATTGAAAACTTAGGACTAAATCTTTCAAAATGTGCTTTCTTTAACAAACTCAATTGAAACCACAGGTTAACCTGGTTACCTGTACAATCTTGCACACTGCAGTTTTTTGTCTGAGAGTGTTCTCCATCACAAGGTCCATTTCCATAACACATTCTTATTCTCCTAATCACGCCTTGACCGCAAGTCTTACTGCACTCTTGCCATTGGCCCCATCTGCTCCAGCCTAATGAATGAATGAATCCATCAGCTAATCAATCAATCAATCAATTGATCAATCAATCAGTTAGTCAATCAATCAGTCAATAAATAAAATTAATCAATAAGTCGATCAATAACCAAACAACCAACAAACGATCAATCAATCAATCAATAAATCAATAAAATCAATCAATCAGTCAGTGATTTAGTCAGAGAGGGGATTGATATTTGAAGAGGTTGAACAGTTTAATATGATTCTTATTAACCAATCAGAAAAAAGATAACGCGAGCACTCGCGAGTTCTGCAAAAAGTCATGTTGTAATTTGCCGTATGACATTCGTCATGTTACTTAGCAACATGCAACTTAAAAAACCGCAGTCTCAAGTAGTTATCTACCGAAAATTGTAATAATTTTTGTTGTCCAGTCTTCTTGATCAACTTCTTCCTTGTTTACTAAATATCAAAACGTACCATGAAATTCCTTAGTGGTGAAGTTGAAGCAGTCGCTTAGATTTCCATTGGCCTCTTCAGCGATCAAACGAATTCGAACGCAGTATTCGGTGAGCACGCCGAGATCTTGAATTTTAACTGATGTCGTTTCTGAATCAACGGTTAAGTTCTTTTTAAGATTGCCATCCCTTAGAACCAACACGCGGTAGCCTAACAAAATGGCGTTTCCGGTGTAGGAACTCCACTGGATTTCGATTGTCATATGTGTCGAGTCTATCATTGTTACATTAGACGGTGGGTGTAAATCTGAAAGAGATAGAAAATAGAATTTGCTCTAAAAACCACTACGCATGGGTTGAATTCTGCATCAGGGGAAAAGAAAAGGTGCTCATTTATAGTTCCGGGGTTAAACTTCGGTTTCCGTAGAATGAGACGACTAGGTGTACTTGAAGATAAGCATCCCCTCTCCCTCCCTTCAGTATTTTTGTGAGGTCAGCCTAGCAATTCGCTTACCAGGTACCAATTTATTGTCTTAGATAAACAAAAAGAAATCATCGTGTCTTTTCCAGGAAAAAGGCACAACGTTGCTTTGTCAAGTTCAAGGAAATTCGCGCGTGATTAGCGCGCGTATTAGAACATTGCGGCGTTTTCTTTATGTCTGGAGCTTGCCAGAGAAGTAAATCGTAATTTTTTTTAACGACTATGGCGACCTACCATTAGTTTTTCTCTTGTTTTGAGAAATCGCCGCAGATGTGAATTTAGCAAGCAATCGTAAATACCGGGAGAGTATAACCATGATGATATTATAAGACATTATTGTGTATAAACAAGGTGCTGCTTCTTTTAAACGAGAATGGACGCAGCCGATTTTATTTCAAATTTTAGTTCCTGTAAACAAAAGAAAAATTTTTGGCAAACGCTTCACTGCAAGTGCTATCGTTGACATCAGAATCTATTGCAAGCCAACTACGCCTTCCACTTTACACATTTCATCTCGTGTCACCTAGCGGGTGTTGAAAGAGGTTCTATTAAAGGAGCTACATCACAGGGATTTCGCAGATTTTTGGCCTAAACTGTTCTGAAATTGTGGTAGGCAATTTAACCCATGAAAAACTGAAGGAAACATGAACAACTTAAGGGCATTGCCTTAACTTGCGGATAGAAATCAAACTAAAGCTATAAATTTTAATTTTTTTTGGCGACGCTCGGAAACGACTTGAAAAGTTTAGCCTTAATTTTTCAAGTCGCAATCCATTTCCATCCAAGCCATCCGCAGCCAAAGATGCTTGTTAACAGTTTCAGTGCTCTTATTTAGCAATTGTTAATAAAATTGGACCATTATTGTAAGGTTCTCTACGCCACAAATATAAATTTTGGCTGTTCGAAAATCTGTTAAAATCCGTGACAAAGCCCCTTTAAAGGCGAAAGGCGTGCAGTGGTTACCCAAAAACCCTTGTATAGAAAACATTTTCAGAAGTCACCTTACGTACATAGTACATAAATTTTATTTAAACTCGAATTTTGAGGGTAGCTATGTACCTTTGCCGGAGGACATTCGGCACTTCAACATAAGAAAGAGACTCACTAAAAAATTCTACCATTCGTAACTACGGATGAGAACACAAGCTCTTTGACATTTACCTTTATCCTCTTCCAAAGCACAGGTACTAATAGGACCATCTCCGTATCTTGTAAATCCATTCATCGTTATACAGACAACGCCGTGTGCTTTATTTATTCCCGGGATCGTTACCTTGGGAGGGTCAACATCGTATGTGTATGAACCCATCAGTGTGTTATCTGCTTTCCATAGCTCCATCTTGTATCCGCTAAGAAGGTAGCCATGAAAATACACAGGCAGAGGAACCCACGTGACTTCCAGCCCGACATGGGTGATTGAAAACGAAACGTTTTCAGGCGCGTGCGTGGGTACTACGAGGAAACAAATTTATAATCGTTATAATCTAGGAGATTAAAGTGCCACTGTGACCAAATTTTTTTATTTTCAATTTTTTACATTTTCGTGTACTATGAGACCTCCTTACTCATCTTGCCAAATTTCAATCCATTACGAACATCAGAAGTCATTTTTTATTATCATTTATTTTCGAGAATTTACAGCCACCACCGTGAAGCAGTGACTGCCAGGAAGGCGGCAGCTTTGCAAACTTGCAAGACACTGATTTAAACAAAATTGTTACGGAATCGTACTCTAAGAGCACAAAAGCAAACACAAAACGGGCTGCAAAGGTTTTTCAAGGTAAGTACAGCGATATAGAAATTCACTTTCGACTGCAAAACAGCATTAAAATGGATTTGATTGCATCCACTAGCAGCTTTTCTAGACCTCAAGCATGCATTATGTTCTTATAGAACATGGAAAACTATCTTCTAGTAGGTAAATAGCAGATACCTCTTTCTAGATCTGGTTCTCCATAAATCTCCAGTCTCAGACAAGGTAAATGATTCCATGACGTAGGCCACAGCCGAATAAGTGCCGCCACCACACCGGATTGTAACGTGTTCTTCTTCGCATAATAATAATCGTCGTTACCTTCAAAAATCTGGAATGAATTTCATCAAACATTTTAATAGCCTGCAGCGCGATAACGCACGCCACATATCGCGTGACAACTTTGAATTGCATGGAAGATTCAGAACAATGTATATAGAGGTTTACCCTGGTCCAAGAAGTTTCCTTTAAGCTTTCTTAATATACAAACGAGAAAACTTCTGAAACCAGGGTAGTTAGGGTATAGAGGACGAGATAACATAAACGCGATTTGTTCCAGGGAACTCCCCTACAAAAGTTAAGGAGATTTTCGTTGAAAAATCTCGATTAAAGATACCAAAATCAATATTTCGCGAGGCGTGGCGCAAAGTTTATTTTTAGTCCCTAAGAGGTACCAATATTGATGAGTGGCAAGTGAGAGCCAACTCCGAAGCAAAAAAATCATCTTTTTTTCGCAATCAGTTCTTATTTATTTTTCTTTACCTTTACAGCAGCTCCTACGAGGTGCCATACATTACATATGTTGCCACTGTTAAACCTTTGAAATAAGTAGTTCTAAAACCAGGCTAAAAGCCTCCTTTCGCCTCTCCCGGGGGGGATATAAAATGTTACAAGAAAATACGTAAAGTAACAAACCCTTATTGTTCCATTTTCTTTGTAATATTCGCCGTTGAAATCTTTGAGCGCCAGTTCTATCGTGTACTCCTGAACGTATGCATCCACAATGTCGTTGGACAAACCCTGGGTACTTATTGCACAGATGATGTGAGGCGACCCAAAGTCGACTTTGAGATAAGCGTCGCGAATGGCACACCACCCCTCTGTGGCGCCCAGTCGTGCACCAGAGGGAAAAATGTACCCAGCTGCTACTTCTGCTGCTGACTGCCCAGGGCTCAGCTGACTGCCCCCTGACCGCACAGCAGAATCTGGTATGGCTTTATTTACCATGCCAAGAGGCTCGTCTGTGCAGCTTTGATGTGGCCACTCGTAATCTGCAACCAAATGTATTTATCATAGTTGAGATCAGATGTTCTCAAAACCATTAAAAATTGATCATGTTTAAAACAAAGGAAACCATAACCGTAACGAGAGTTTGCATATTTGATCTTAATTAGGCTAGATTATTACGGTTTTATTTCTCCGTTTTCTATGGCGTTCCGTTACGGCCAAAATCTTGAAGTCACAAAATACACAATATGAAATGCGTATAAATATTATTAAACGGTCACAAATAAAACGAAGGTCGTTTACATAAAGTCAAAATGGCAAAAACTCAATCGAACCGCGCAAAAATAAATTGAACCTCGTGCAAATAAATCCAACTTGCACAAATATAAATCGAACTGCCTAAAAATAAATCGATCCGCCAAAAAGCAAATCAAACGCCTCAAAAATAAATCGAACCAAACGCAAATGAATCCAACTTGCACAAATCTCAATCGAACCAGCGAAAAATGGATTGAACTGCAACAGGAATGAAACTGCTTTATATACATGTTACAAAAATGTCGAAAGCGCACATATATCGAACTTGCACAAAAGTAAATCGAAAGGTCAGCGAACCGGAAGTATAGTTTCACCGGAAGTACTTCATCGCTTTAGCTCATACCCAGTATCTCACCGCCAGCATTGCTGTTATTGTTGTTGTGAGTATGGATCCAATAAAAAACATTACTGTCACGTTACATAAAATACGGTCGAAATCAGGCTAAAATCAGCCTAAAATTCAGCTAAAATAAAGTTGAAATCAGCGTAAAATCAGCCTAAAATTCAGCTAAAATACGACCGAAATCAGGCAAAAATCACCCTAAAATTGAGCTAAAATACAGCTGTACAGTTGAAATTAGGCTAAAATCAGCGTAAAATTCAGCTAAAATACGACCGAAATCGGGCTAAAATTGGCCTAAAATTCAGCTAAAATACGGCTGAATTCAAGCTAAAATCAGCCTAATATTCAGCTAAAATACAGCCAAAATCAGCCTAAAATTCACCTAAAATAGGACCGAAATCAGCCTAAAATCAGCCTAAAATTCAGCTAAAATACGACCGAAATCAAGCTAAAATGAACCTAAAATTGAACTAAAATACAGCCAAAATCAGGCTAAAATCAGCCAAAGATACAGCTAAAATACGGCCAAAATCAGCGTAAAATCAGCCTAGCATTCAGCTTCAGTACAGCCAAAATCAGGCTAAAATCAGCCTAAAATACAGCTAAAATCCGGCCGAAATCAGGCTAAAATCAGCCTAAACTTCAGCTGACATACGGCCGAAATCAGGCTAAAATCAGCCTAAAATTCAGCTAAAATACGCCCAAAATCAAGCTAAAATAAGCCTAAAATTGAGCTAAAATACAGCCAAAATGAGGCTTAAATAAGCCTAAAATTCAGCTAAAATACAGTTGAAATGAAGCTAAAATCAGCCTAAAATTGAGCTAAAATACAGTTGAAATCAGGATAAAATCAGCCTAAAATTCAGCTAAAATACGGCCGAAATCAGGCTAAAATAAGCCTAAAATTCAGCTAAAATACAGCCGAAATCAGACTAAAATTCAGCTTAAATTCAGCTTAAATACAGCCAAAATCAGGCTAAAATCAGCCTAATATTCAGCTAAACTACAGCCAAAATCAGGCTAAAATAAGCCTAAAATTGAGATAGAATACAGCCGAAATCAGGGTAAAATCAGCCTTTAATTCAGCTGAAATCCGGCCGAAATCCGGCTAAAATCAGCCTAAAATACGGCCGAAATCAGGCTAAAATCAGCGTGAAATTCAGCTAAAATTCGAGTAGTAAAGACCCCTACTTTGGGTGGTTACTAGTCAAAGGGCGTTATTTGGGCGTTATTTGTGATGGGAAAATGAACAAGAAAGCGAGAAAACTTGCGAACAAATTGGTTCAGTAAAGACGAACAACAATGCTCGCGTACACTCGTTTTGCGATTGACATGAGTGTAAAATGTGTCAACTTTGGTTCTTAGGTGAGTTTTTATTGTGGCTGAACTGCTAGCGCTGTCATTCACAGTTCGACATTCCTTGGATGCGAGGGCCGTGAAAACTGGCTTTTCCTTCAAGAACAAATGGTAAAACGAGACGCACGCTAAATTATATTTTTCCCGAGCGGCAAAATCACAATAGAGTTCTTGACGCATCGGCTTAGGAATTAAACCGTGAAAACTTTCGTTCGATGGCTAGTTTTAACTGTCGTTGTACTGCTGTCATTCACGGTTCGACGTTCGTTGGATGCGAGGGCCGTGAAAACTGGCTTTTCCTTCGAGAACAAATGGTAAAACGAAGCACACGCTGAATTATGTTTTTCCAGAACGGCAAAATCACAACAGAGTTCTTGACGCATTTGAACGGTACAGCCCACCCAGTCTAGCGTGACAACTTTTTAAAGTGCTATTCTAAATCCTTATTGGACAATATGAATCGTCAACTCTAAGTCACTCTAAGGTTTTATAGTAATGTATAAATAATGAAGATTTTCAAAATTGAATAAAAGACTACCATAGTTTGTCATGGGTTCGATTCCCGCCGGGGTCTCAGATTTTTTCTTTGTCCTACGCTCGTGAATTGATGAATATTTCATCTTTCATAAGACTACCATAAATTGAATTGGTTTATAAACTTTGCGTGTTAGTTCAACCTACCTTTCTGCTTGCAGACAAAAGAGCATTCACTCGAACACGAATCATTTACCCACAATGAACTATCTTTCTCGTAAGAGACACACACATAATCATTCTTGTCGCTGGAATCTCCATTTGAGCGCCAGTTAGTAAAGGTTACAGAAGACCCATCACTCCAGTAAAGCTGGTTATTCCTCTGAGCTACATCAAAATGTAAGCCAATCCAAACGCAACTGTACATGTTGGTCTGCTCAGCCAGAGATTTGACGAATTCATTTTCAGCATCACTGTTAATGGACAACAAATCAGAATTGAGGTTGAGGCAATGGTAATCAGCATCCGTCCACGGTCTTAATCGGCTGTTAGCTAGATAACAATGTCCGCCATAGCTGGTCCATTCGGGTAAACATGCTGTGAAGAAAACACAAGCGATTAGATTTTGGCGCCAATTACCCGACTTCAAACCCTTACTGCGGCTATACCAAGTCTGGTAAAACTAAGTAAATAATAACGATTCGGTCATTTGACCTGGGCACGGGTGTGACTCAGGTTCAGATTTGAATCAATGAAATAGATTTTCCTTATTCAAACTAGTCCAGAAACAGGCCTGTAAGGAGGAGGGGGGTGTGATGGGTGCGTCCGCACTCCCCCACGAGCCTTGGAAGTCCGCTTATTGTGGACAAAAATGCAATTCAATGTACAATACATATTCAATATGATATGGTCCTTTGGGTTGAAGGGCCACCATTAGACCAAATTGTGTGATTGTAGGTTAATTTCAATGATACATTCTTCCTAATGTCCTTTACTTTCACCTGCCTTGTTTCCTAACAAACTGTCTTCAAAACGAATAAAATGCTGTATAAGATAACCTATTTTTTCAAAATTTCCAGGGGGAGGATACCCCCAGACCCCCCTACGTTCTCGCGCCTGTGGCGCTTATCCCCCCCCCCCCCTGCAAAATCCTGGCTACGGGACTGAGAAATGACCAAATACCTGATGGGGTGTTAAAATCGATGTATTCGCTCCGTGGACCGTCTCCAAGATCATTGTAAGCTAGCATTGATATGTAATAGGTAGAGTTTAGTTCCAAGTTCTTGAGCTTTGTCTCAGTCTTTAAGGGCGTAGGTGAGAGTTTTTTAACGCTCTCATTCTGTATGTCCGTTCCTTTAATGTAGTAAAATAACTTAAAGCCGCGAATTTCTGCTCCTGGGGTGGAGTAGTTTGCCAAGGGATTCCAAGTTAACATGACTGTTCTCATGGACACAATCTCTATTGACACATTTGTTGGTGGGCTAGTTGGTGGACCTGTGAAGGAATAATTCTGAGGTCAATATCAAAATTCTTTTTATTGTTGCATTAATTTTTGTTAGGAGAATGTAGATATGAGGAAAGTCGAGATCGGTCTCGTAACCTTCGTTTTTGAATTTAAATATACGGCATGAAAAGTTGGCTTTAACCTAATCCTTTGACTCGGGGTAAAGGTGGTAAAGGCCGTCTTTGCCGAACCTTTGAGATAACTTTGATTGCGAATTAAAAAGGCGGGCTATGCATTTGATCGAGGGTAATAATGCCTTTGACGTTTATCAAAGGTGTGACAAAGGTACAGTGAAATGTGGCTTTGCCTTGTGTCAAATCTTAACTTTGACGCGCGGTAAAAATCCCTGTCAAAAGTGCTGCTTATCTTTCAGTGACACCAGTGTCAAAGTTAGTCGCCGTCATTGTCTCACTTTTGATGTGAGTCGAAAGTGGACAGAGCCAAATTGAAAGGTGAAGAGAACGAAGAAGGGGGAAGACGCATTGGATTTAAGGTTATGAACGAATCTCTCTTCGCACGCAATCACTATGTTTTTGATAGATGGCGAAATTTAACTATACCCTCCCCACCCCTGCTATCATTATGTTTTGGGACCTTGAGAACTCGAGGGACAGAAAGTTGCAAAGAAAGTTGTACACATCGCAGTACTTGTAACCGGCCCAAACGGCCAAGAAGAATGAACCTCAACTACTATTTTTCCTCTCAGAAGAGAAAAGTCCGAAACGGAAACAGATAGTCGTGTTTGGGTTAGAAATTAGTAAGCCAGAAGGCGACAAATGGCTGATAGTTATGCAGCACCATATAGCGCGCAATGTTGCAGATAGTTCAAAAGACAATCGGTTGCGCGCGGTAGCGCTAAATGTAGAAAGCGATTTTACACGAAATATAGAGTAAACACACAGCACAATCGGGACAGTGCGCGTAACACGCCCCGCTTTTAAACAGAGGATATTACACGGAAACGCGAACTTTATTTTCGATTGACTCGTAAAAACAAAGTTTACGAATGAGCGCTGCGAATGAATAAAATATTGTTTTTGACACAAGAAATAAGTAAAATTCAGATCTTTCATTCGCCTTGTAATTTTCTATTTATTATATAGACAAAAACCAGGAATTAAGAAAAAGTTTTATGAAGCAACCGTGCAAAAGCGGGAAATGACGTCATCGATATCCCCACTAGTAAGGATGTTAAAAATACGCCACTACGGTCCCGGATGTAGTTTTATTTTCCAGTAAAACAGTTGCGTCTGTATAATAGTAGTAATAACTTCTTCCAATACCAACCTCGTTGTGTTGTAGGCTCTCCGTAAATCTCAATTCTCAAGCAGGGATGAACACAGAAACTCACTGGCCAGATGCGAAGATACCGTGCTGTGGGTATGTAAGGCTCAAAATCCTGCTTAACTACCCCATACGAATTGTTGTTTCCTTGTATAATCTACAAAAGGATCCATTAACATATCTGGTAAACCAAAAAACCTACAACCATGGCCACACTCTTGGGATACTAACTAAACATCCCACCTCTCCACCTCCCTATTTGGTTTTTAACTGAATGCGCTGTTTAGGAGAAGTGATTAGAGAGGTTAAGCATGACGTTTACGGCAAACGGCAAACGGCAAAAATAATTCTGATTTTGCTCACTTTTTCTTTAGCACCTAAATTAAGCCAGTCGAAAAATAGGAAAAAAATCCCTCAATCACAGTAAATGTAAACAATTTCCCTAAATTGTACAAACGGCTAAAATCAGACACCAAAAGATCGATTTTTGCCGTTTGCTGTAAACGTCATGCTTAACCTCTCTATTATCTATTAACTCGTAGATCAAAGGTACAGTAACTTCATAACAAATCAGTACAGAGGATAGAAAAAGCAAAACCAAATACATGCAACCGGCAGTATTATCAATAAATCGTAGAAAAAGCAACTAAACTCGTTACCGTAGGAAAATCAGAAACAAAAGCAACATTAATATTTGCACAACAATTCTTTTGTCGGGTTTTCTTTAAATGTTCTAAAAGAGGTTGACTTCATATCCTTCCAAAGGGTGCTCCATACTTTTGGTCCTTAAAAGCGAATATTAAATATTAGTATCGTTTCTACCTCACTGCCTCCGTTGATGTACCATTCCCATTTTGAACCGTCAAAGGATAACTGCAGGCGATACGTCTTTGTATAAGCACCGATGGCAAGATGTCCCTGCGTGGCCACCCCGCAGATACGCTGCAAAGAATTAAACGTAACTTCCAAGTACTCCCCTGAGGAGTTGGTTTGTGGACACCAGCCCTTTTCGCCAGCAAGCCGAGCTTTCCACGGGACGTTGTTATGCAATGATGAGGTGGCCGTTATGCTGCTATCGTACACTAATCCATATTCAAAGCCAACAGCCATATTACTGCGGGACTCGTTGCTTACTTCGTGGGCAACTGCAAAGAAAGTGTAATAATAATTTCTTCACCGCTGAAAAACACTGAAAGGACGTTGAATTGCTTTCTGGACCAAATGGAAGCTTCCCGGCGATAAAAATCACTTCTTGACAAACTGACTTAGAACACAACTAATTACTAACTAGCTGATACTGGAACGAAAACGTCAACTTTCCATAAATTCGTCCCGCAACACCAATATATCAGATATTTTGTCTCTTTCATCATTTTTGGTTTAGAAAGCTTTTTTAAGTCACCTTTTAAAGACAGGCTTTAACAAACACTACCTATTGTAGCAGCAACTTTAAACTTGGGTTTTCCTGTTTGTGTGTAAATCTTTTCCTCGGCATCACCGTTTTTATCGAAAGTTTAATACTGGTCAATATTCTTACCTTCCCTTTCACAGACAAACTGTTTGAGATCAATGCATTCATCTTGGTGCCATTCTCCAGCGCTACTGCACTGCTGATCGCTTGAGGCACAGATACCCACACATGAACTGTTTTTCCTTATTTTCTTCATCCACTTGTCAGTAAATCGAATTTGTGAACCATCCACCCACAGGTAATCTGACATGCTCTCGTTCCATTGAGCGCCAATCCAGGAAAAGTTACGAGCCAATGCTGCGACGAAGTTGTTTTCCTCGTTGTTGGTGATGGTCACCAATTGAGAGTTTCGACTGAGGCATCCTTCTCTTGCTTGTACCCAGGCTACCGGTTTACTCTCGGTTAAATAGCAGGAATTCTGATGCTTTGTCCAAGAAATTGGACATGCTACAAAAACAGTAATAAACGTTGTGAAGGGTTAAAATTTATTACCTGGCATTTTATAGCCATAAATTAAGTGAACATTTCACCATGTAGGAAGTGGCTTTTTTCCAGTGTATCATTATTATAATTTATATAATTTATTATAATTTATATAGCATTTATATAGCGTGGAGGCAGCGTGGACGAGTTGTTTAGGGCGCTGGTCTTGTAATCTGGAGGTCCCGGGTTCAAGCCCTCCACCCTGCCACTAGCTGGATTTGTTTCACGGTCGTCCCGAGTTCAAATCCTCGGTCACGCTTTGTATATAGCCAACTGGTCTGCCTCCAGCCAGTTGGGATTTTTAACCATGTTATGTTATTTACATTTTTTTACATTTTTTACAAATTAATGAGAAATTCATTAATAATTTCCATCATAATTAATATTGAATTTAAAATAATATATAAAATGCAAATTATGAAATTATAATTTTAAAATTTAAATTTAACTGAGTGTAAAATTTGTCGTAGTGTTATTTGTAGCAACCAAGAAAAATGTTGTGTAATGGCTGTTTTTCTGTCTTCTCGTCCCCACCTCCCCGGTCTCATTCCCGTTGCACCCTCCTGGCCGTGTAGAGGCGTGTTTTTTAGTTATTTTGTCAATATGACCGATTTCCGCTGAGAATATCGAAGCAAAGGCTCATGTTAATCAGAAGCAACATCAAATTTGAATTACAAAAGCACTGAAATAATATTACGGTTAAAATGTAGGCAAAAAATCAATAGGCGTAAAAAACGGCAGTAATTCTAATTAGTAATTCTAGCGGTTCTCATTGGCTTATGAGCATTTTAACGTGACATTTAAACTTTGAACGCCAAATTATCTCACTTGTAATTAAATCAAACAACTTTTTCCTTCTCTTCTTATATGCGTATACACAGAACGTCACTATAAAAAAACCTTTTTCGTTGCCTTTAGGGTCATGAATATATCGTTAGATGTAACAGTAGAATCCTACCTCCATCTCGAATCGTTATGTTAATACAGTTAGCAGCAGGGCCTTCTCCGTATTGGTTAAAAGCAAGAACTGTCGCACAGAATGTTGTGTTCCCCTGAAGTGGCCCTAAAGCAACGTCAGTGGTATTTGGGCCAAATTGCCATGTAATTTTACCCTTTGTGATTGTGTTAGAGAAAATGACTTTGTATCCTTTTAGATGACCGGCCAAGAAGTACGCTTTCGGCGCCTGCCAACGCATCTCCACAGCGTAAAGGTCTCCTGGATGCTGAGCAAGATGAATAATTTTCGGCGGACGAGTAGGGCCTAAATTAAAGACCGGAATCGATAGTTGATTAGTACTAAATAGCAGGTTTGAATGACAGTTTTAATATTGAATTAATTGGAAAATGGGGTACATGAATACATTCACCATGTTGAATTAAAGGGGCTTCGTCACGGATTTTAACTAATTTTTGAACAGCCAAAATTTATATTTGTGTCAAAGGAAACCAAAAGTTACTAGTCCATTTTTATTAGCAAATGCTATATTAGAGCACTGAAACTGTTAACAAGCGTCTTTAGCTGCAGATGGCTACGATGGAAATGGATTGCAACTTGAAAAGTTTAGCTAAACTTTTCAAGTTGTTTCAGCACGTCTACAAAAAAATCGATATTCATAGCCGTAGTTAGATTTCTATCCACATATTAAGGCTATATCTTCCTTTAGATGTTCAAAGGTAATGATTTTCATGGGTTATGTTGCCTACTTCTAATTTCAGAATAGTTTGGACCAAAAATCTGCGAAATCCCCGTGACAGAGCTCCTTTAAGTAGAAACGTGAAGTTTGCATTGTTGCTAAATGTTGTATGACAATTCTATTCGTGAAACTGGTTTTCATTTAATGCAATGTTTACCTTAACTCTAGAAAGATAAAGACCTTCAACCACAAAGGAAGGTTTTTCTAATACTCACTCTGCACTAGAGGGCAGGAGGATATTCACATAATCACAGATATTCTAAGTTAATTAGCCGATCAAAACACGCCGAGCGAGCTCTAGGGAAAGCATTCCAAAAGTCATTACGTCACCATGAAGTTATGAGGGCACGTCATACTGCTTAGTAACTTTCCTACCCACGCGCACTCGATCGATAGTGGAGAAAAAAACCTACTCGTTCAACTAGAGTAGAACAAAATAAAGGGAATACTGGTGTAAATGATGCTTCTCTTAGATCCGATGCACGTACTGCTTCATTGTGATCCACTTGTAACCATGGTAACTATATATGAAAGGTGCAACATTAAAGAAGATCACATTCCTTACGCTTTTCAGCAAACAATGCTAGAATGGCAACTCACCTGTCGAGTTATCAAATAGTCTCCCGTAGATTTCCACTCGCAAGCATGAGGTTATGGAAGCTAGACTCCCTATCCAAAATCTGATGCAATCTGCCACAACTCCATCTTCCAGTGTGTTGACTTGAACCTTATACGGATTGGAATTCCCTTGAAACATCTAATAGTACAAGACAAAACATGCACGCATGATTTTGAGAAAAAGAACACTTAGCAAATACATAAAATAAATTACTTTTCTTTAGACACGGTAGTATTTAAAACTAGAAGCTTGTGGGATCGTGTATTCCCGATCGAATTAGAATTTGGAAGTGTTTTTTGTGGAGGGAGGACACCTGGAGAACCCGGAGAACACTCCTCAGAGCAAGGACGAGAACCAACCCAACCCCGGGCAACATTGGTGGGGGGAGAACGCTCTCAGCACTGCGTCAGCTCTGTCCCCCACCCCCTCCCCCTCCCCCTGGCAGTTGGTTAGCACAGTTAACCGCCCCCTTAATTTTAGCCTTTACAACACGCCAAGAATTTATCTTATGTCAGTTTTGGCAAAAGTCAAATGGGCTCAAAATGTGCACTGTTTAAATTTCAACCGGCAGCGAATTAATTTTCTTTACAAATTTACAACATAATACCTAGTCATTTTGAGGATCGAGGTAGTGTAGCAAAAAAATATCACTTTCTTTGTAAGTTAGGCTGTCCACATTCCTCTATTTTTTTCGTATTTCTCTCCAATCATTGAATCGCTTCGCTCCCCCTCCCCCTCCCCCTCCCCCTCCCCCTCCCCCTCCCCCGCACTCGCGTTTCGCGCTCGCTTCACTCCCCCTTTCCCTCGCGTTTGTGTTGTGAACAGTCTATGCTAAAGGGAACCTCTCTTGTTGGACAAGCTGATCTTTTGTTTGAAATAATGCTTAAATTAGAATTTTTACCGGACAAGGAAGAAATAGCATTTAAGAAATGTTTGAAATTTAACGCCACTTTTAGGTCCTTTTATAGAATAGGGATGGCGGGAGTGGGGGTGGAGGCCTTGCTTCTGGAAATTACTTTTCGGTGGTTTCATTGACAAGGAACCAGATCGGTTACTTTCGGCATTTTACAGTAGTTCTGGGTTCTTTTGAATACATCAAATAACTCACCGGATTCCCGTTTGCATCTTGGTAAAAATTTGACTTGTCTCCCGCTTTCAAGGAAATACTGTATTTCTTTGTGAAGAAGCCTTGTTCATAGAACCCTTGAGTAGCGAAAGCGCAGATGTAATGTAGGACAATTAAGTCGACTTGAAGATAGCTTGGGAGTTCAGCTGGGCACCATGCGTTCGGCCCAGCGAGACGTGCATAACGAGGAAAAGTTGTTCTATTGTAATAATTTTTTGCCCCAATCTGCCCGTTGCGTATCAGACCCGTTTCCATACCCAGCGGAGAGCTGAGACATGTTTCGTTGTCGCCGTGAAAAGCTGAAATGTCAACAACATATAAAGTGTTCATCAGTTATATGATTATATAGGGACTAAAAACGTGAGCTGCGCATGCTCAATACATTCTTACTCGCCTTATTACATCGATCATGCTATTTCAGTTCATTTTTTTTTAGTCAGCCTGTGCCTGCTGTGATGCTGTGCCTGTGCACTAGCTACGCTGTGCTGAAGAGACCACGCAGGTCTAAACAGCTGCAGAGGATGCTAGACGTGTTCATACATGAAGTCCTAAAGGGCAAGCGTCAAGCCCTAAAGAAGATTAGTTTTCCAATCAAAATATTGAATCCAACACATAGATGCGCTGGCCGAGGTCCTTACAAAATCACCAACAGCCAAATTATATTGTCCCGTTTTGCGGCCCGACACAACTTAGTCATCATGTCGTCATGCGAAAGGTGCAAAAAGAAGGATTGATGAATGTTTGGAATCACGCGGCTAATGGAATTACCAGTAAGACACTACCCTGGAACCTGTATTTTCATTCGCCCGCTATAAACACTACCTCTATTGTTATTCAGGGCTAGGGGCATTGTTATGACCTGTTATCTATTGTTTTAAGAACCAATGAAGTAACTCGTTCCGAGAGGTAGTGGGCGACCCGGAATTACTGACGTACCAGTGCTGCACCGGATAGCTTTTTATGGTACAAAAGTGAGTGAGCCCCGTAGCACCCATAAGAGTCGTAAGTAAGAAACTTTGAATATGAAATAAAAATGTCAAAATACCCCCAAAAAGAAAACGTGAAACATTAGTATTGCGGTAAAATTTATGGCTCATGTGAATACAAAACAATTACTAAACCATATTAACATTAGCCATAATTATTATTTCCACGGCTTTTATCTGGAGCAGCTAGCGATAACCCTCTGGTGCTACACCCTTCAGCTGGCGTATATGTTCTTTTTAAAGAATAACATCTGTATGCTGGAATGATAAGTGTTATATAACCGATTAATTAATTAATTAGTTAATTAATTGCACAGACCTCTCCTTTTACAAAATGTTGAAGACCTAAATGTAATAACTGACCTTAAATGTAATAAACTCCTAAATGTAATAACATTTGGCCTTAAATGTAATAAACTCCAAAGTGTGACAACATTTGGACTTAAATTAAACAACGTTACACAAACGTCATAACGTAACCACCTCCGTTGTTTAGTAAAATAATCACGTGACACTACACACAATCCCTGTAAGCGGGAATCCCCGGAAGGGGGGGTACTCCCCTAAATTTAGGATAGGGGTGTGCCGCGAACGTTCTCAAACCCTGACCCTATCTAAGGATAAAGAAAACGAAAATTAATACCCTTTCTAAGGCCCAAACCTGAAAATTGACACCCTATTCAAGGGGAGGAGAAGCATTGCGTGACGACTCAAATAACGGCTAACCGCGCACGGCAAAGCTCAAATCTTTCAAAATCGCTTTGTTAATACTTAATGACGGATAGTTCAGTTTTAACAGATAATTTTTTTTCGCTTAGCTGGGCGTTTATTTGAGCTGATAGAATTTAGCTACCCTATCTAAGGATCACACCGGGAACACAATGCCAAAAGGAAGAAAAATGATACCCTATTTAACGACCGAGAACCTCAAAAATCATACCCTATCCCGCGGCACATACCTATATAGCCCATATATGGGAGTACCCCCCCCCCCCCCCCCGGGCGGGAATCCTTATTTCAGCCTTTAAATTCCTTCTCATACAAACAAATTTCGATAGGTTGGTAATAGCGTGACGTTTTTGTTTCTAAATCTACTTGTAAACCAATATAGTTCCGCAGAAAATATTTTCAAGGCGCCAGCGATTTATCAGTCCGTTCTTGAATCACAACCTGATCAGTCCAAACAACAATTCCAGACAAAACTATCACAGTGGTACCGGATGCCGTGATGACAACGTCACCAGGACGCGACGCAAGGTGCATTTGAAATAGCTGTTGTCGTTTCATGGTTTAAATGCCTTTTATATCTCGATTTGGCTCTCTTGTGAGACCACACTCAGCGAGTCTGGATAGTTCGATCCTTCAATCTGTCTCCTTTTTTTTATATACGTAACTGTGTTTGGAAAAAAAGGTCTCAGAGTCCGATATTTTGGTCGTTTACAATTTTCCCAGTAGGATGATGTGAGTCTGCTTTTTCTTTAAAAGTATCAATTGTATTATGCCCCATGGGGTAATATTTCGCAAATGACGAAACATTTCCAAACTGTAGGTTTGAAAAACTGTTTAACAAAGAATTCCTGCTTTAATGATTGCGTTTGATTAACATAATTGGACACTGCATCCAAACTCGAGAAACATTTTGCCTGTCTTGAAATGCAAAATGAAGAGCGCTATCCAAGGACCAAAAGTGCGAGTTAATTAGTTTCCGATATCAGGAGATAAGATGTTATCCTTGTTATCCTTATCACCACTTATCAGTAACCGTGTTTTACTAAAATGAACAAGTCGGATAATACAGCAAATTGAGTTTGATCAAACACTGACATACTCAACAAATGTTCCACAGTTGCAATTATAATTAACATAAAATAACATTGTGAAAATATTATTAAAGAAAATTACTTTCATAATTTAAAAAAGAACACCAACTCGCCGATCGCAGGCCGCTCGCCGGTTATCTTCAAAGATCACAAATGTACATTGGATGTCCAGACACTTAATTGATATCTGTCTGAAAAAGCGCACGTGCTGAATACCGTCATTTTGCTTCGATTAGCTAAGAGTAATGAGTCTTTCTATTTGATTCAACATGGGTTATACCGCTTTCGCTATAGCAGTTGCATTGGCATTATTTTTGCATAGTTCCGTGGCCTTAGATGATCGTGTAAATTCACAAGGAAACAGGAAGCCTTCTGTGTTACCAGACGACATTTATGAAGCCCTGATTAATCTTGCTGAAGGTAAAGCCCTGCCACCAGTGAGAGAAGGGACAACGGCAATGCGCACAGCTGCTGTTCGATTCTGGAGAGCCAAGGGTAGGATGTTAGTCAAAGAAGAAAAAGGGAAAAAAGAGCTCTATTTTGAGGGACGTCGAATGTTAAGATCTTCAGAGGTGAACGAAATAGTCGCAAGAGAATTTGACCGAACCAAAGGATCTGGCGCAGCGAAGTTAGCTTGCGGTCTCAGGGACAACTTTGTTGGACTAAGTCGAAATAAAATACAAAATATTCTAAACACCGACAAAAGTCACTATCGTCGGAATGCCAAGTTTATGAATAAGGCAACACTGAAACCAGTTAGAGCTAGAGATGTTCACATGAGACACCAAATAGATCTAATGGATATGGGAAGCAAAGGATCTGTAAAGTTGAATGGGAAGTTGTATAGATACGTGCTCACAGTGATTGACGTTTTTAGTCGTTTCGTTTGGCTTCGTCCTCTAACAAACAAGTCAAACAAGGACGTTGCAAAAGAACTGGAAAGTATCTATATGGAGCAGGGAGCACCACGTATAGTTCAAAGCGATCAAGGAGGAGAGTTCAAAAAAGCCGTGAAAAAGCTTTGTGAGCGCATGGATATTAAATTGATTTACAGTCACCCTCGGCACCCCCAGTCGCAAGGCAGGGTTGAACGTTGTCACAGGTCACTGAGATCTAAGATAGAGTACGATCTTAGTAATATGGGTCAGGACGGTGTCAACTGGGCAAAACAAATTCCTCTTTACCAAAGGATTCTAAATAACGACCCCAAAGAAGTAATTGCTCACAAAACACCACTTGAAATTTATTTTGCACGGAAATGTAATAATCTCCGAGAAAGCGGCTTAGAAGAGGAATGTCTCCCTAGCCCTAAAAAAATTCGCCCAACAGAAAATGACCGGAAACTACGTTCCCGGCAAGCTTCTAAAGTGCGAAAGCAGGCACAAAAAGCGACCAAGAGGTGTGATAAGCGTGCGCAGCGAACGCAGCTTCGCCTGAATCCGCCCTCTGTTTACAGCGTTGGAGAAACAGTTTATTTGCGTCTAAGAGGAAGATCATTTAATAAGCGACATATAACTGAGGCTCGTGTAGAAGAAAGAAACATTCAGTTACATACCTATAAGGTTTCATATACTTCACCACTAACGGGAAAGAAAGAAAAGAAATGGGTCCCTGTAGATGACGTCACTAGCCTTACCCTACAGCGCGAAAAACAAAAACAAAAAGTAGCAAAGCTGTCAAAAAGGAAAAAAAAATCAGCGCTATAAAAAGTATCACATAGCTATGAGAAAAGACGACTACGTCGAGGCTATTGAAGATCAAGGCTATAAAATAGCATATAACCCACCAGGAGATGGTAACTGCCAATTCAGTGCACTTTCACACCAGCTTCAGAAGCTAGGGATTTTCAGATCTGCCGAAACTATGAGGGAAGAAATAGTTGATTACTTAGAAAGCAACCCCTACGATAACGAAGGTTTTCCTCTTTTGGAGCATTTGGCAGATAATGAGTTTGCTTCCTGGAGCAAACTATACAAATCATATGTCACAAGATGGGGCCTATGGGGATCAGCTAACACTGTATGCGGCCGCGAACTTATCTAGCATTGACGTTCAAATAGTATCTTCCCTGGGAGCTGGTGGGCAACATGTGTTCAGCCCGTCAGCAAGTATTGCAATGGCCACTGTGTACCTTGGACATTTTGCAGAAAATCAAGGGGAACATTTTCTGGCCTTGGAACCAGTTGTGAGCGACCACGACAATGGTGAGAAGGTACTAGAAGACATCACGGAGGAATATGCGAGTAGAACTGAAGGAAACATTGACATGGGTGATACGGTTAATGATGATGACTGTGATGAAGAAATTGAACAACAAGAGGGTGCGGATGACTTGGGAGATGTTGTGGTTGAAGTTGAGGAAAGTGATCAGCCAAACGAGACAGCCTTGCAGATAATTGAGGGTGGAGAGGAACAAATAGTGCTTCAGTTTGTTCCTGATGAGGATGTTGGCTCATTGGCGTCTACATCCAATAGAGATTGTTGCATCGAAAAACTGCCCAATGAACTTTTAGAAAAATCTTCCAAATGGTATTGATATCATCGGCCGCTCTATTTGCCGGTAACGCGTGCCATTCATACCAATCGTTATGTGGAGTCAGTACACGGTTTAGGGCGGTGACGCAAAGGCTAACTCGAATGTTGCCGAGGCTTTATATCTCCGGCGGAGTGCAATCTTTTGTTATAAGTGTCCGTAGCCTTATCAAGAAATATGGTACCTCAGGCGGTCTGATCATGGAATTAAAAAGCATCATTTCCGATCCAAAATGGGCCAATGCCTGGTTGGAGATTAGGAAAGACGGATACGATTGGTGTGTCATCAAAAGAATTTTGTGGAAAAAAAAGTAACTCATGGTGATCTTTCGATGAAGCAAAAAAACCGGCTAAAAAAACAAGCTTCAATGAAAAGAAGTCAACAGAACTGTTAATGTTTAAACACTGATGTTGTATCGTTACAAACTTTTTACTTTTTTTGTTAGTGTTAGTTGTGTCTAGAGAAAAGTAACAAATACTGACTTTTTGACAAAGCTGAAGAGGAAAAGAGACAAAAGAGTAACCATTCACTGCAAAGAAATGGACAGAACTGTTAATGTTTAAATGTTGATGTTGTTTCAATACATAATTTGTTTAAAAAATTACCTCCGTTGATGCATGTTAGCTGTTATAAATTTTATATCCTTGATAGCCCTGAGTTCAAAATTAATAAACTAAAATTAATAAAGTCATATATAATTACAATAAGAACTTTGTCCAGTTGAGACCCAGGATATCTCATCATTCGAAAATGAAATCATAAAATATCACTCCAATGCTTGATAGATTTAGCCAAGCCTAAAAGCAGTGCTTCCCGTTTTATTTTTAATTTAAATCTGAACTTAGAGACCATAGACAGATTAAAAATTGGACTTGAGCCCGCGATCCAGTGGAGAACAATTACCTAATCAGCGGTCAAAATAAAAAAAAATACGTAAGCCCGTGAAATAGTCATGTGATACTGGTCAGCGAATACCTTTTTGACAACTGTCAATTGGCCATAATATGGATGCCCAATATCAAATAGGATATAAGCTGACGATAATCTTAACGTTGACATATTTCTGGAGTATGGCCGCCAAGTTCCGCTCTGTAGCCCTTAGATTCGGGCCGCTGCAGAGCTCCGCTATAACTGGGTGCAATGACGTCATCAGTCAGGTGACAAACTCGAAAACACATGTTACTCGTTGCGATAAAAGAACCCTTTTAATGAGATGACAGGTGGTGCAACAGATCACGTGGTTTATGCAATAACAGTGAGTTGATTAATGACGCCTTTGATGACGTCAATGATGACGTGAGTATAAACCATCTCATTTAAGTCCAAATGTTGTCACACTTAGGTGTTATTACATTTAAGGCCAAATGTTATTACATTTAGGAGTTTATTACATTTAAGGTCAGTTATTACATTTAGGTCTTCAACACATGTTTCTGTCACGAAAAGAGGAAAAAGATAAAGTTCAGGCCTCATGCTATGTCAGTCCACTCGTATACAGCTATTTGACCTATTTCAAGAAATCATCAAATCATCAACCGCTTTTAATTACGATACCCATTTCCAGAACTTACCACATCTTTTGGTGTCGTACAGTTTGTAAGAAGCTTTCACTCCACTGTACACAGGCGGAAACTTCTGACAGAGCCGTTGTCGTGTTTGGATTCCCGAGTCACATGTTCCCCACGCTCCCCAGTTTCCTGGCGTAAATTCTCCCATGATGCCATCTACCAATCACGGAAAAGAGATCAGTAACAAGTTCTCCTAACCAACGTTTTTTTATAACATTTTATTAACAAATTCTTTTTATTGCAACAAACAAAAATGCACTTAAATCTCAAATACATACACCTTTTAAATCTAGAAGCTTGTGGGGCCGTGTATTCCCGATCGAATTGGAATTTGGAAGTGTTGGTTTTTGTGTAAGGGAGTAACCCACGAAACAAGGACGAGAACCAATAACAAACTCAACCCACATATGGCGCCGGGTCCGCGAATCGAACCCGGGCAACATTGTTGTGAGGCGTGCGGCGGCACGAAAAGTTGGCTTTGATCACTTTTGATTCGCGTCAAAGGTGAGACAAAGTTGAACGACTATCTTTGACACAGGTGTCAAAGGTAAGAAAGTCATTTAACATTACCTTTGACAGCAATTTGACGCACGTCAAAGTTAGTAAAGATTTGACGCGAGGCAAAAGTACCATTGACACCAGTTAAAGTCACACCTTTGATAAACGTCAAAGGCGCATTACCTTTCATTCAAATTGAAAGACGGCCATTGTCGCACTCAAAGGTATATCAAAAGCTTGGCAAAGACGGCCTTAACCACCTTTGACCCAGGTCAAAGGTATGGGTCAAAGACAACTTTCACTCCTGCTCTCCCAGGACAAACCACACTCTATGCACTATGAATTGCAATTTATGCGGTGAAGACATTATCAGTGTTTTTGGACATCAAGTTAAAACAAAGAAAATCAGAACGGTGACTGTGGTTTGGATGTGTGATGTTCGTCAGCATAGAAGTTTACGATTTCTTTCGTAGTTTTAGCTCTGATGGAAAAGATATATCAAACATTCGAGAAAGTGTTTCATCGCATTCCCAAACACCTCGAAGCTCGTCAAAAGTACTCCTCTGCGCGTCGTATTTTCAACTCGCTTCCCGGCTTTTGAAAATGAGATGAAACACTCTCTCTCTCTCTCGTGTTTGATATATTACATAGCATCACGTCGAGTAACACCGTAATAAAGCTAAAATTGAAGTTGTCACCAGGCGCCTGCGATATCATAGTAACGAGCTCATAAGGAGACTAAGTACCTGGTTGGTAGGCAACTAGGTAATCTTTAGGTATTGGATTCCCTATAGTTCCGTTTGGAGAAGTGAAGGAAACCTGTAGGTCCTTGCTGTTTTGTTCGCCAACATGAAGTACAGTGATTTTGTAAAACCGTCCTGACGTCATATTTACGCCCCTCGTTCTAAATAGTGAGTAAGTTAGTTAGTTGCAAAACAATTTCTCAGTTGGCAAAGTTCGTAACAAGGAAACAACTAACGCATAGATTACCATAATTACTGGTAATTTATAGAAAACTATGAAGTATGTTAAAAAATAATTATCTTACATGTTGCGACATCTCACGAATGCGTTATCTTTTTGAGTCTCAATCAGAAGTGCACATGCGCTGTTGCAGGATACATGGAATTTGTACAATCCACTCTCAGGCACTGCAAAGTAGGAACGATGCCGCTGACCATATCGAGTGTGGTAAATAGCGGCTTCAAAGCTGTCTTTTATTTTAGTCGATTCGGGATTCTTTGGAAAATCAGGATGTTCTGTTAACGAGCTTAGATTATTTGCTTGTATGTTGTCATCCTTCCACACTTCTCGCAAAACACCTTTGGTCTCTGCAATAAAGGAAACGGAATGCTTAAATTATTTATCGTTGTTGGCTGAGTGATATTACTAAAGGAAATGAACCTTACTTATTGTTCTTAATTCATGACGCAAATCGTACAATAATCGTTAAAAATACCTGAAATTTTTGCGAATAGTTACTATTTTAAGGAAACACTGCATTTCCCGAGATGAGACCTACCCAAAACCGACGCTAAACTCACTCATAGCCATTGAGAGTTCAGAAATACTTTGTGAAAGTCATCTTGGTTTTATCAAGTAAGATCTCTAAACCTGTTGTCGCAGTTTTACCACCTGTCGCTAATATTACGTAACATGTTATGTCACAAAATACGTTGGTTAACAGAATTGGAAACAGAGTAAAATCATCATTTTCGTGGATAAAGAATAAGCTAGAATTATAAAGCTGTGAATAGTAAAATCCCAAAATTAAACATTTAATCCTGTTTATTGATCCCCATACATTCTGTTTAATTTTTAGTTGTGAGAATTTGATTGTCCATCAACACGATATGATTCTGTTTTTCCTCATCATGTCTCTTTGATAATGCGTTGCCAGGCGATCCACTATTGTTAATTTTGATTATTTTCACACCTATTGACGTTTCAATAAGGTAAAATACTGAAACAACTAATTATTTAACTATCCACCTTCTACAAAACTGCTCTACCACTGTTAGCATATCAAAGTAACTTAGAAATTTTCGCCGTAACATCTTAACAATTTTACATCAGCCTTGCACCTAATGTTTAGACCGAATATTCAGAACTGTCCTATAGACCCGACAAATTTCCTCCTGTAAAATAATTTGCCGTATTTTTTAATATTTTTACCACCTTGCGATGACATATCATACTCACATCGAAAAAGAAAACAAAGTAGTTTTTCTGTTCAGCTGGTGGGATATTGGGTGTACAGAGATGCCGTGTTTAAGTAGCGGACTTTAAAATCCACAAAAATGCCCCCTTGCACTCATTATATTAACTCAGGGCCGAAGCTCGCAAGAGGCAAGACGAGGCATTCGCCTCGTCTAGATTTCAACCCAAGCTTGAAAGCATAATATGTGTAGGTGGGAAAATAAACCCCAGTTGAACGAGATCGATTTTTCTGAAGAAATATCTTATATAAATGCTGAAAAATATCGTTTCATAGCCTCTAGCTCTGATCTTGCCTCGTCTATGCATGCCAAAAGCTGGTTACGGCGCTACAACTATCGCTAAGATCGCTAAAATAATAATGAAAAAGAATTTCACATTACCAGATGGAATGCAGCTTAAGTTAAAGACGTTTTCCTCCAATGCAGTTTGCACAGTTCCTTCACAATTATTTCCCGTAACAATGATCTGTTGATTTAAATATATGTTCGCATAATTTTATCTTTATCATAAGCACTGTAAATTACTTCAAGAATACATTTAAATAAACTTTCTAAAATTCTTTTATTGGCGTTCATTTCTTGTAGCTGATGCATTTTTGTGTGATATTAGACAATAATGTTGAACCTTTATTGTATTGACGAAAAGACTTGTAAATATTGCGTTTGAAGGTGTTGCAGCGTACAAAAATGCTAAGACTCTTTTTTGTATACTCCATAAATATCCGCTGTTTGTGACGAAATAACGTATACTTACAATTAAAATAATAAACCATGGTTTGCATCGTAATTTCGCGCCCATTCTCATGACTTGTGGTAAAAATCTTGGAATATTTCTCACATTGTGATGAAACGTTTCACTTCATGGCAGCCTTTTTGCGAGACTGTTTGAAATATTCTAAAGCGAATTTCAATGGTTTAATGAATTTTTAATGCAGTGCATGTAACTGAGATAGTTTTGTTTATACCAGTTCATTTTTATTTCTAAAAAAAGGTATGGAGAAAAGAGTGCTTACAATGCTCACTGAACTTTGAACAAATTATGAATGTACTTTTAAGGCAGACATAGAGAATGTGTTTGTTTGGCAAAAAGTATTATTCGAATTCCCTGACTTTGTGTTATAAATAATTGATTCACTTGAAAACAATTTTGGTCAACACAAAAAACTAAGAAACAATGACCGATTAGTCAACATCAATTTTGTTTGAATTAAGCAAGTCTGTATTGAAAAATGCAAACAGCTTTAATTCAAAGCTACAAGAAGTATTCTAATTTGTAAGTTAAAAATAAAACCATTTTTTACCTTTTCCATTTCCACGGTTCCGAAAACAGATTTTTCTCTTCAAGATATCAAAACAAAAGAGTCATTGGTCATGCGAATATTGAGGAACTATTTTTAACTACCTTTTACTAATGAAATTCTCCCAACGCGACGGATACTAAATTGAGACGAAATGTTTGAGGAACATTAAGGAGAATTCGACTGTTGATGTCGCCGCTCAAAAGTGAAAAGAGAAGAGTAAGAGGAAAGAGAGGAAAGAGAGGAAAGATGCACAATTAATTTTGTCACTTTTGGGGGGGACAGAGGCATTCAATATAGCCTTTCTAGAAAGAAAAAAAGTAATATTGTTTTGAGTATGCATAGAAAATTGTCTTTAAGATCCCTGTAGAGAAAGCTAAGAGAACGTAATAGAGAAACTGGGTTTATCTATTAATTTCAAAAATAAAAGCGACTTATGGGTTTTTTATCCTCCTACTGTCAAAACAACCATGATCGGTTTTTGACGATAGAAACGTTATTCGAATGAGATTAAATTTCGATAAACATTTCAAAATAAAAATGAGCGATAGAAATTTTACACAACGTTTCGATGTCTTCATGACATCATTATCAAGTGATAATAAAAAAAATAACGGTTCAACAGTGTTATATATGCGGTGAGAGGTGTGATTATTCATTAACATATTTGTTTAAACAAATAGTTTCGCGCGGATGGAATCCGATTGCGTGTTCAGGCTAGGTTTCTTCTTTCTAATAAACAGCATTTCGTAAATCAAACAATCCAGTTTTCCGTTGCATTTCTTTAGGACGGAAAAATTATTGGCAAGGTCGTCGAAGTTATAAAGGCCGTGATCGTTCTTTAAATGCTTTCCGATTGCGGAGAACCTGTGTTCATCAATACGTTGGTGTAAATGCCAGGTTCTCCGCAATCGGAAAGCATTTAAAGAACGATCACGGCCTTTATAACTTCGACGACCTTGCCAATAATTTTTCCGTCCTAAAGAAATGCAACGGAAAACTGGATTGTTTGATTTACGAAATGCTGTTTATTAGAAAGAAGAAACCTAGCCTGAACACGCAATCGGATTCCATCCGCGCGAAACTATTTGTTTAAACAAATATGTTAATGAATAATCACACCTCTCACCGCATATATAACACTGTTGAACCGTTATTTTATTATCACTTGATAATGATGTCATGAAGACATCGAAACGTTGTGTAAAATTTCTATCGCTCATTTTTATTTAGAAACGTTATTTCCATTCAAAAATAGAACCTTTTTGAAAATTCGGATGCTTGCTTAATTGGAAGAAAATGATTAATAATTTAATATCTTCCAACTGGACTTAGATTAATACCCTGACACTTTAAATACGATATGTTATGAGTCAGCACAGTATCCAAAAAGATAGTAATAGCATTGAAAAAGGAAAAACTTTGTCGAGGATAGGTGATGATGTATTAAACAGCTTTCTTAAGTTCCTTTTTCACATTAAAAAAATTGGAGATTTCAGTGTTAACTCCATGCAATAAGCTTCGTTTTGTTAGAATCGAAACTTAACGTATATTTCGTATATTGTGATTGGCGACAAAATCAAAACAATTGAAATCTTTAATTTATAGTTAAAAACAGTTAGAGCTACTGCTGTGCCATAAGTTATTCTTCTGCATCTTGTAACATGGACTTTTGGGGAATTTAACGCCATGGTTGAGCGGGAGGTGACCTGGTACTCTCCGGGATCTTTCATATCAAGTTTATCAATATATCATTCAGGAACATGTCGATTTATTTCTGGTCTTGACTCTTCAGTTACAGGCAGAACTCAAAGCTATTATATTAAAAGTACAAAAATAAAGAAAATGCTAAGGATATTACTTTTCAGGCTCTTAAAACCTTTCCAGTGAGCAGGCTCTCCTTGGGGGTGACGTGCGAGTGGCGAACCCGCGAGTAACGGCGAGAGTCGTCGAGTTTCGCTCGACGACTTAGTGGCTCGCTTCACTCGCCAAAACTCGTGGCCGCTCGTGCGCTGTCGGAAAACTCGCGGCCCCCAAAGAGAGCCTGCTCGAAGGCGATTAAAACCTAGAGCTCATTTCTTATTGTAAGGCTTTGTTCAAAGAGCAGGTCCAAAACACCGATACAACTAGCTTTACGATCATTGAAGATTGCGCTCTTTCAGTGAAACGAACTGAAATCTATTTTTTTACTGAAAAGTGCTCTTTTATAATATTCAGTATTTTTCTCATTTCTCTTTTGTTTTGCTGTTGTTGTTATTGTTTTTTATCAATATATTATCATACAGGAAGGCGATGAGAATATAGACAACCGTCAGCCAGGCTATGTTCTCTTGATGAACCACCAAATTCTCTGAACTAACATTAAACAACACTTAATTACAGTCAGCAAGGAGAATTCGTACTTAGAGCTGATCGACCTTATAAAATTAATGCACAGTAATTTGGTCAGAAAAGATTTACGCAGAAGTGTTTAAAACAATGTTTTAGTTACGCTTTACGCTTTCTACCTAGTTGCGTGTGAAACCCAACTGGGCATGGCTATTAAAAATCGAAGCAGGAAAAGTTCAAGTTGAATTTTGAGTTCACCGACAGAGCTATTCACGTACAGACCTATTGTTTGCCATCTGTCTCTTTCCACGCAGTGGGTGCTACTTTAAATAAGGAATGATATTTATATATTGGTCGGATTAAAAAATTTTCACGAAAACCCAACAGTCAATATCATTTCGTTTATTCGTTTATTTTGCCTCGCTAATAAAGATACCGAGTAATAAAGTTAAAATAAAGGTGGCGAGGAAGCCCAGAAGAAACTAGAAGGCTTTTAAGTAAAAGGGCTCCCTCTATCAATATATCGGATAGAAAATAAGTAATAAAATCATACACACAGAGATAGTTACGGCAGAAAGAAGCTAAGGCAACAGAACTCAGCACTTAAACTGAGAATTTTGCCCTACAACTGGATTAAAATACAAAAGTTCTACGGGGTTCTACAAATTCAGTTTAGTGATCTTAGAAGAACTGAACTAAAACAAATTTACAGTTTCGTCTCTTTGCGGGCCATAAAATATTTAAGGTCATTCCGAAAAGTTCAAATTCAGCTTTGTGAGTGACTTAATATAACTGGTGCGCCAATTAATGATGAGTAGCTGAGGAAAAGCTGATTTGTTGTCGTCTATAGTAACGGAACCCGCGTACGACATGAACTACGTTTTGAAAACCTCACGCGTGAGGTAATGCGGTTTAAAATACCGCATAAGATAATGGGATAATCGAATCAGGCACGAGACTACATAATGCTTTCATTGTGTATATATTTGTAGTTTGATTAAACAGAGAAAGAGAAGTCTCTAATTTGCTTAAAACATTTGCGTGGGCTACTCCTATAAACAAGGTCGGTGCTGAGCACGGTGGTGTCATTACGGAAGGGCGTGGCTTGGAAGCTGCTTAATTTCATGCCTTCAGGGTATGATGTTGACTGGGAAGTATTAGACCCCTCTGTGATGTCTAGTTTTTAACTGTTGTTTTGACATTGAACAGGGACATATAGTAAGTATCTTCTAAGAAAGTTTAACTGTTCGCTTTCACTGAGTGGTAAGGTAAAAACTGTTTGAAACTGTGACGCTGCCGTCACTGTACAAAAATGTCTCCGCTGGTGAATAAGAAAAGAATGATATAAATTTAAGGGGGCTCTGTCATCTTCTATTAGCATCAATTTACATCAAAAGACACTGACATAGACCAGTGATTCTGTAGAACAGCACTCGATATATAAGAGATACCCATTAGGAGGTGAGATGTCCGTGTGTCGTGCGAGGGATAGAAGTTTGTATGGACGACATTTTCTCGATTGACGATGAGTGAATTTGGCTAGGGAAAGTTCCGATTACCATTAATTTTGGGAAGTTTGGAAATCATCGACCGATCACTCAGACATCATGCCGAATAGTCCGTCCGAATTAGTTAAATCACATTACCTTTTTAACTGTTCCTAATTCGCTTGAGCTATTTTAGCTCAAGACTTTTCAGCATGCGCAGCGTAAAAAAAACTCAAATTTCTAGGCTCAGCTGATGACGAAAAAAGCATCAGCGCACTTACTTTTTACTGCAGTACGATTTCACACTTAGTAGCCGATTATTTTAAAGTGATTTATGTTCGTCTGTTGACACAGTTCTGCAATGATGTCACAGCCGGTATTAAAGGGGCACTGTCATGGGGATTTTTACGTTTTGAGGTGAAAATCTGCTAAAGGTGAAATAAACTGCTTTTTCACGTACACAGAATACTCCCATGACAGACAGGCTTTGCTATATACGTGAAAGAATTTGACGCATTTTTTAAGCTATACCTGCAGACAGCAGATCAGACTGAAAACCTTATATAAAGCTGTCTAGATTGTTTCTTCCTCTGAGACCTCTCTAAACTTTGATTGGTCCAGGATCTCAAGAGATCCAAATTCCAAAATCTAAACTGTTAGTCCTGTAAACATGGCTTTTCTTTTACAAATCAATTGTAGACATAAGGAACATAAACCTCCAGCATCGATTCATTGCTTTGTTTAGTAGACAGACGCTTTTGAAACGCCTTATTCAATTTTCAGACGTGCTAATAATTTACAATCCAAAATGATTTTTTAACTGAAAACGAGCAATTTTCAGGGCATAATCTATCTTTCTAATTGTACAGTTCTATGGCCGCCATCATGATCAAAACTGATTTCTCAATAACTCGGCGATTGTCGATTGTGAACAACGCTGCAAAGCTACAATTTCAAAAACATTTCTATCTGCCTGCTCCATAATCTCACATTTTTCTGATGTTTTTTCAGGCAAACAAAGTTTTTGAAACACTTATGAAAACCACCAATTGCCGCTACCATCAACAGATCTTTTCTCAAACACGGCAAGTACCATCCTTGTTAATGCGCATGCTCCGTGTTGTAAGAAATTTTGTATGTATTAGATGGTAGAATGATTGGCTCAAATTGTGCTGATATAGCCAAAAAAGTCAAAGCGCATTTGGAACGAAATCGTTAGGCCTAAACTAATACAGCAGGACATGCATTCAGCTATTGGTTTTAGCTTTTGGAACATGTCCCTTCGTTAGTTTTCTGCTGTATCACTGACTGTTAGATAAAACGCTTAAAAGACTGTTAGTCTTCGAGTGTCTTTCTTGATCTTTCCGGATGTCATGAGGGATAGAAGCTAAGAGGTTAAACCTTGAAGAAAAGGGGTATTTGGCAGTTTTCCATGGTAGACGTTTCCAGCATTTTTCCAACTTAAATAGGACGGTTATAATTATATCGCAGTTTTGCTGAGTCGACACTGGATTTACTTTAACTAATTTGTACATTGCATTGGCTTACTTAGCATCGGATTGCATTGCCGTTCTGGCTTCCATTTCATTGGTTTGGCTTGTTTTGAATTGGCTTTCACAGTATACTTCATTGGCTTTCTTTCAGTTAGACTACACATGGCTTTTATATTCGAAAACATCTTCTATTTTTGGTTCAAACAAAGCTAAAAAAACAATGTTTACCTGACGTATTCTATTTCACTCTTAGATGTTGCGAGAATACTCTGTTTACAAACTGGACAAATGATCTGGCGTTTTTGTCGAGAGGTCAAACGATTCGAACTTATTCCAATTTATTTTCTGTGACATTTTTAATACGTTTGGCTTTGTGTCTCTTTATTGATGAAAAGTTATTTCAAGAAGACTTCTGGTCCCATATATTGATTGATGGATAATTACATCAAAAAAAGAATCTAATACCTTCACATTGCTGATTAAAAGCTTAAGAATGGCGACATATCGCTTTCATTTCCTTTATCTTGCTCTTGTAAAGAGAATGCGCGCTCTAATTGCAAAGCAATCAAATTTGAAAAGAATTTTATCTCCTGACATGTCAATCGATTTTTTCCTCAAATTTTCGGTCGCTTTGCGGTTTGATTAAATCTTAAAAACTGGTTTAATTAGGGCCGCTAGATTACTTGTGAACTATCTTCGTCGAAAAAAATTCAGTGCACAATAAAAACCAAATCAATTCCTTGTGGTTTTAAACGTTTGTATTTTTAACAGCTAAGGGGGTTGACCTGTTTCTACAATGAAATATATACAACTTAAGAACAGCAACAAACCATTACAACAGCAGAAACAAATTGTAACAACACTGAAGTCGCGATATCTACAACAGCAATATCTACAACATATTTAAATGCCGGAACCTTAAAAAAACGCGTTACCGAGCCATCGAAGAACTCGAACGAACCGTGCGCTGTCTGTCCTCATTTTGAAAATTAACAGCAAAAACAGTTTAAAATTCTGTGAAAAAGAGCATAAAATCCCTTCCTTAGTTCTGAGCTCATCATATAAACAGCAATGGGATTGAAGGCGCTGTTGCTAAAAAACAGCGCGATGCTAAAGGTATACAGTCCTTCCACTGTTTTGGTTGTGGGGTCGATGCTTCCAAATTCAATTGCCAAAGCCAGTAGGGTCAAAGGCAGCATACAAATCCAGAAAACAACAACGATTAGCAGAAGCATTTTGATGAGTTTCGTGTTCTGCTGTAAGCGAGACATGTCTCTTCTAAACGTGTCCGTCGCGCTGCAGATGGAGTTTGCTCGCGCACGGATCCTTGCGCTCTGTTTCCTCATACTCAACACAATGGCGGAATATCCTGTAGCTGTTATGAACAACGGCACGATTATAAGTGCGGCAATGAAACAAGTGTGTAATCGACGATGGAGGTCACCCGGCCACATAGGCAAGCACTTGCGATAATTGCCTATCTCTTCCACTACCATAAGGAACGACATCGGTAAACCAACTGTTAGATATGATACTAACCACACAATTAGTATGATTATCTTGGCTTCTTTTTCGTTCAGTCTCGGCTTGAATGGTTTGCAAATCGCACGAAATCTCTCAATGGTGATAACGGTGAGTGTGAATATCGACACACAGAAGAACACTTCGTTTAGCGGGCCGAAAATCTGGCATGTCAGTTTATTGAACGGCCAAGCGAAGTAATCTTTGATATACTCGGCTGGAAGAGAGATAACCAGAATGCCTAAATCGCTGAAAGCCAAGTTGACAATGAACAAGTTGATGGTGGAAGACATCTCTTTGCGACAACAAACCGTTAAAATGATGTAAATATTTCCTATCACTCCAAGAGTGAGGATAAAAGAATACCACGCACTCTGTATTGTTATTAAAGTTGGATTGATGTAAACCTCTGCAGAGAAATCATCGCCCATTTGAGCAGAGCCGGATTCCTCTGTTTCCAGCTCCATTGCTTAGTGCAGACTGGCAGTGCCGTCGGCTGCCTGTGGGGAACGTCCGATTTTGGAACAAAACAAATGAAAAATCGTTTTCTGCGTGGGTTTTGTTTATCTTACTCTGCCGGAAAAGAAATCCCTTGGCAAACGTTGAATCAGATGAGGCTTTATAGCACGTCGGCAAAGGACATACAAAGTAAACCTTGCTACTTCCCAAATCTTGTAAACTTCACGGGATTAAAATCAAATGCGTCGCGACGTTGCGATGCCATGGCATGATGAAGAAAACTCCAGGCGGCTGGGAGCTTCTAATAAACAGCACAGCTTTGCTTTGTACCATACATCGGCACAACGGGGTTAAATCATAGCCAAAGCAAACAGTTTTGAAAGATAAAGATGCGTGGAGTGTTTGAATGCGGCCAGTTTCCTCTCACGATAACCTCGCCGAGCAGTCAAGTCGTTGAATTGTTTAGATTTCGCGAAACTTGATGATGTGGGAAATTAAACACCTGATGTGGGGATATTCACGAGTGTACCTGTTGATTGTTTATTCTCTGTTGACAGATGTAAAACAACTTGAACCCATACAGTCTACTGCGACGACCACATTCTTTTCCGATCGGAAATGTACACAAGCCTCGCCTCTGATTGACAGTATTGGATTGGATCGGAAGTATCTTTTCTTTCAGCTTTTGTAAAAATACAATTTAAGATCAAAAATCCCGATCCGAATCCTCCCAGAGGAGCGCACCCAAAGAAAGCTGGTGAATCAGCTAAATTCTTGAATCGGTCAGGAGTCTCCGACACTTATCCATGGCAGTATTGCCTTACCCCCCTACCCTGAGTGCCTACACTTTTGCGGTCCATTCCTGAAGCCTAGCCATCTATAATTTTTAAAAATGCCGTACAAAAATGACAATGTAAAAAGGCAGAACGCCTCTTTAAAATCTGATTTATTTTTATCTTTATATTTGAGGCGATTAAATTTCGATTTTACTAATTTTAGAGTGACCGGTGATATTTGGGGAAAGAAAATGAAGCGCGGTTTAAGAGCTTTGATTTTCGCAACATACTTGAACCATTCTAGCTAGTTACGTATTTACAGAGCAATATCCGTGTGCGGTGGAGGTAATTGGGCGGCGTTGAAAATAGATCAACACTTCTTGTCTATGATATAAATGAAATCTGATTTGACGAAGTAATTTAGTAACGAAAAGTAATTTAAACTTGCGGTATGCACTTTAGAATTCAGTTGATTGAGCAATTTACGTTCACTTTGGCCCTTTCTCCAAGTAAGTTTATAATCTGTGTCCATTTTCAGTGAATAATTCAATCCCAGCTTGGATAGGCGAAGAGTTTGTAACTTAAACGTATGTACTATGCAATGTAGTCAAGTGTAATAGGTCTAATAGTGCATGTTTAGCAATACTTGGTTCTCTGACGTCATGTAATGAATTTACGTTAATTGAAGGATATTTTAGAACTTGCTCTTTCTGTCTTCAATGATTCCCGTGAGAATTAAGTCCAAGAAGTGCTGACGAAACAAGTAAGAAAGTAAAGCAATTTAAAGAATGTAACATTCTTTTTAAAGCTAATAGGTCTTTCTGGATCGTGACAAAACCAAAAGTTTCGCTGCTTGTTATTTTATCTGTGCGCTATTTTTTTCTTTAATGATTCAGTGCTTCCTTTTCTATGATTTGTACGGTTCACGTGACAGGATCTTGGCGATACCTGTTTTCTGAGGTCGACAATAATCGTTTTACTTGAGGTAATGTTGTCCGACCCTATAAAGATTAGTCAACCGCGCTCAATAAATTTACAATACTTCCTTGATCAGAGTCATCAGAATGTGCTCTCTTTATTTCTTCCTTCCTTTAATTGTATGGATTAACAAGGATATTGCCATCACTGACTCTTTCAAGTGATGACTTCCAGCCCGGCTACTGGACTGAATTACTGCCACCACGCTCAACTTATCTTGACAGCGCTCACTGCAGTTTTTGTCATGCGCGCAGCACTTTGTTGCATGATCATAATGCTCTTTTGATTCTTGTTTTCGTATGGATAAACAATAGGAGCCATAACTATACACTGGTTTTACAGAGAGCGGAGGACATTGAATATGTCATCATTGACTATCAACTGATAATCGAATCTTCACATTGCGCGCGCATCTGCTTTTCTCGTTTAAAGATAAACCGTTGATCGTGGAGATTATTTCGGCAGTTGGTCGAAAGTTTTTCTTTCTTTTCACACGGAAGCTTCAAAAGCAATTTTCAGTTATTTACAACTTTTTTCTGACCCTCCTTTAAGTTAAATAAAAAGATCTCAACAAGCAGTGCTTTGTACTCAACATTCGAGAGGTAGGGACGAATGTGTGCATACATACGGGAAACATGTATTCGGTCATTACTTGTATTGTGTAAAATCAGTGGAGGCGGCAGAATTAAAGTCTTTTGATGTCGCTAAATGATCATAGAGCTTATTTTCTGATGGTATCTTGTAACTAAATTAAGCGATAATATGAACTTTTACGGCAACTTCAGCATGATTTGAATAGTTCCATATTTTATGTCTTTTTAAGTCATCGCTAAACGTTAAACCATCGACCACGACTTGGCAATTCGAGGAGTCTTTCATTCCCAGTGGGCCGACGAATAATAGATGCGGAGCAGGTTGTTTACCGTGGATTAAATTCCAATATTTCTGTCGTGCAAAAGTGTAAACTTCCCATCTGCGAAATATTAAATATGCACTAATCAGCAGAACATGACAGAAATATTTCTTAGTTTACTGAATACGCTTCAAGCTGAAATGAAGGAGGTGAGTCACCCAGGAAGAAGAAGAAGAAGAACCTCATCTACTTGCTTTAAACAATTTTTATTAATACAACAAGCAACTACATTCAATATCGTGCTTCTTTTGTTTGTTGTTATATAATAAAAAAAAATTCTTTACTGTAAAACGAGAAGCAGAAGTACAAACCCTTTTCGTGTTCCAATAAGCCTCGCTTTTGGTTTTTGTTTGTTTTGCGATAAATTTTCAATGAAGGGAGGCGATTTACATACGCACGGGCATAAAGCTACATAAACATTAAATAATCTTGAAAATCTTGAGACTAGACGGGGAGGAAAACAAGGAGTTTCCATTGATTCAAAAATTCCAGAAATTTCGGAACGGAACCGAACTGATTTTCCCGCCATCGTCATACTTGTTTTTCGTCTGAGCCGTACCATATTGACAAATGAATTCCGTCATTTATCTAACCATTATTGCATTTGCACAGTCTGTGGGATATTTTGGAAGGAAATACAAAATGACGAGCCTCTAATATCTGATTTATAACTGAATGCATTCCTGGGCAATAGAAAACTTGTAACAGCAATGAAAATTTGTGCCTTAATACACTTTTCCTAGAGAATATTTCCATGAAATGAATCACATATGAAAAAAGGCCTTTTTTCGCAGACAAAAGACCTCTACATGTGTGTAAAAACGCTAAAGCTAATCACAGTTCATCGGATTGCGTGTATTGGTACAGGCGTGCGACACAGTGACACAAACAACTTGCTGTGTATTGCTTTGCATGCAGACTGTTTCCTTGTACGACTATAAAATGAGTTTCTTTTTTTATTTTTAAATTTTAGTTCTACAATGTCTATAGCCATGGGTAACTTGCTGCTGGTTTGTCAAGTAAAATATTTGGTGCTAAGCCCATTGAAAATCATCAATCATTTTATGGACGGATGATCAAAGGCAAGAAGTCATCTTTATCAACTGCCTGTTGACATGAAGTTTTTAGTTTTTTTTTTCTTTTATTCATTTGGTGTTCAACACTTGACGTGCTTTTGACAAGAAAAATTCTTGATTTGTTAGCTAGAGTAATTAATTTATTAGATCACTTGACAGTCGAGTCTAACGGAATGAGTTGAAACGTTCCTAAATGGACAGCTCGCATGCCACACCCAAGCACGATTCTCTCCACATGCGACTCTGTCCGTAAAATTTCTGTTCGCCGGCAAAGCTCAAATTTAGGAGAAACCTGAGAGAAATTGCTTGTATTTTACAAGTCTTGCTAAGTGAATAACATCTCAGTCGAGAGTTATAGCTTTTTTTCAATCTTTATGATCTTCATTAGAATATAAATGATGGACGTGCCGAATTCTTCTGGTTGGAATATGGCGCTGAGGATGTAGTTCCAACACGTACTAGATTTGCATGTTTGTTTTGAGTCTTAGTAACTTCATACGTGCAATTATGCGATGGAATAGTTATTACTTTTAAGTACGTGAGAGCATCTTTCAGAGGTAAAAGAGCTAATTAAAATACTTGTGAGGTTTGCCCTTATCGGTGTTCACTGCATATTGACTCAGATGATTAATTTAGAACACATCTTTCGCGGAATCTTTTCATTGTTGGTCGTGTTATTGTTTATATGTCCGATTGTGCTTTTCAAAATGATTTATTTTCGGCCATCGTTCGTGCAGGTTGGTAAACCAAATGATCGTTAGTGCATGCAAGCGCCTCCGTCAGAAACTGTTTCCATAGTTCGAGTTGTGCCCAAGATTGGAAGGTTTATTAACTGTTATCACACTTCTCTTTTAATGATAATGCTAAGAATTTGTTGGTACATCAAAGATGATTAATATACAAATTCTCGATTTCACTTGTCTGCTCTACTGCACGATATTGTGAGGAGAAAATATAGCTCCTGATCACAGCTTTTTACGTGCTGTCTGGCGACAACACAAAACAATAAGTGTTTATCAAGGTCCTCGGAACGAGGTTTTGTCAGGCCACGTTTGAAGTAAAGGTTTTGTCAGGTTTCTGGGAGAAAGATGCAGAACAGTTGGGTTTGTTAGTGATAAGTTGAGAGGGGAGGGGTTAGTGGAGGGGAGGGGAGGGGCGAAACTCCCCTGGGATGTTCGTCAGAAATTTAACCCTTAAGGAGACTAACCTGAGAGTGGCTCAAGATTTGTTTGGGCAGTCAGAGACGAAATCTCAGTCAATCTTTATTTGCAAACATGTATGATCTATAACGCTTTTACAATTTTTCATACGTACGTAGCCGAAATGTCATCAATGAATGAATGTTTGTACAACATAAGTCTTGAACAGCATCGCCTAACTGTTTTAGATTTTCTCGTTACCTCCTACAAACGCGAAAATGAGCTTGTCTGTTTTCGAGTTCTCTTAACCCCACTCATTTTTCATCAGGTGATATCGACACTTTCTATTTCTTATAAATCAAATTAAGACGAGAAATGTAAGGTCACCGCACGACTGTGTGCACAAAGCACGAGCAATCGCGTTGAAAAACAAAAATTTTAAAACGAATATTTAGACTGATTAAAAAAAAAGACGCGTTAAAATGTGAATAAATACTTCGTTTCCAAAAGAACATTTTCTTACATTTAAAATTTAAAATACATGCCCGATGTGTACCCAATGGCTTTTAGATAGTTTATCATGTCCTTATCAAACGACTTAGTTCCACAGATCAACACGTGAACATCACGTGACGGCTCAGGCATCTCACGTGACACAAGCTCTTGGGTAATCCTGCCATAAGACACGTGATCTCCATACTTGACTTTTGATTGGTCAGCTTCGCCTTCCTATTGATAGAAGTTGAGATAAAAAAAGAGAACATCAGACTTTAATTTGGATTAGGATGGTTTTAAAATACGTCAAGTAAAAAAGTTTAATTATTTGTCCTGCAAAGAAAAGCATAAATATAACATTTCATTATTAATTTTTTAATTTCTTCAGTTTTAGTATTTTCGAGTTTAGCTAATTGCTGCTTTCACTATTAAAATTCTTTTGGGTTATGCAAAGATTTTTCAATTTACGACAGTGTTCTATTAGTATAAAGTTAGTTAAGTCATGAACGGGAACGTTCTATCCTTTTTGTGTCAGCGTCTCACACTCTTTTTAAAAAATTAAAACTGAACCCAGTAGGTATAAGCTTTGTCGTTATTTATACTCATAACAAATTACATGGCCCACCAGCTCTTCTGATCAATTTATCATGCCCCCTCAAGAACGTCTTCAGAAAAAGCCCCCTCTCCCCCCCCCCCCCCCCCCACACACACACACCCAAGGTACTATGAAGGTGAGAAAACGTTTCTGCAAGTAGCTGAACCCAAAGCCCACATACAAGCTTATGTTTTGAATTGAATTCAGACATTAAGTCAATCATTTGAACTGACCTTGGTCACCACATATAACACTGAAAAGTTCCAGTAAGCCTTCATTTCATCCAGTGTGTGTTTCATTAAGATGTCATCATATGATTGGTTGGAATAGACCAGGTGAATAAAGGTTTCATCCTGTTCATTGGATAGAATTCCTTGAATAACTTGCAGCATTGGAGCAATGCCTGTACCCGCAGCTAACATGCCAATATGACGATACTGAAAACAACACAGACAACAACTTTGGAAAATTCCAAAAAAAAAAACTGTACATGGATGTTTGTTGTTGTGTTCTGAACACCACGTACATTTGCCGTGACTTAAAAATGACCGGTTGTAAACTTCTTTTCACCCTCTCTTTTCATGTTCTATCCTTTGCAGGATTCTTCTACGAGGGTAAACGAAGTTTTCACGTTTTTTTCACGATTTTGTAAGATTTTAGATTTTTACAGGATTTTAAAAGATTCTGCCAAAGATTCTTCAAAGCATTCTGAATCATGGTTAATACAATGTTATGATGCACATTTAATTACATGTAAACTTAAGATCTTTATAAAATGTATTCTTAATAAAGTTACTAAAAGGAGCTAAAGTGCCCATGAAGTAAATCAAGATAAAATGTATAATTTCGTACATGTAGTTTATTTCTACATCCTTACACTGGATTGACAAAAAGCCTTTTGTGCTTTCTTGATGACCAAAGTTCCTTAATCCAAAGGGCAAATTGACGAGTTTTGAGACTGGCAATAAGTTTGGATCTGGTGAAAAAGTTGCTGGTCTTTCCATTACTTTGCTTTGCTGTTTAAAATCAAAGTTTTTTTTTGACATGCAACATACATTACCTGATTTGGTGTGTAACTGAAATTTCCGTAAGGTCCCCTCCACTCAATCATGTTTCCAACTTGCCAAGTTTTTACATAACAGGACATCTTTCCATTCACATAGACCTGCAATATTACAAAAAGAGTTTTACCCAAGTGTATAAATAATTAAATGAAACCCAGTTTGCAAATACTGCCACAAACAATTGCATTATCTTCATCAATTCCCATGCCCGCTCTATCATTTCAGTTAATGCAGTTACAATTTAGCAAATTATTGCAAAAAGAAATAAAACCTATCAAACAGAAGCTTACATGTCCTAGTACCCTGGGTGCCAGATTAGGCTTATGGTGCAATGATCTCTGGTCCCAGTCAAATCTTAGGGTAATGCTGCAGTTCTCATTTACAAAATATTTCCTCCCAACAATAACCTACAGGTTATTTTACAACCTTTATATTAAGTAAAAAAAAAATGACTAACACACTTTACAAGATACATGGATGCGAAATTTCAAGAGAATTTGATACCTTGATAAGTACATCAAAGTGGCCATGGCAGTCTAAGTCACTTATTGGGGTGTACTGTCGAGTGATTGTCTTGCCTTTAAATTTTCCTCTGTAGAAAAGATTACAGATACTGTCAGTGATACTTTGCCAACATCAATCTGCATCACAAGATAGGATGCATTTTTTCATCTGATGGGAAGGAGAAAGGCCAGAAAGCAGTAGAGTATGGGACTAGAACATGCGACTGCTATCAAATGGTAACCTAGCAGGAACCCTGAAAAAGGTAGCAAACTGGCCTGAGGCTATGGCAAGTCTGCAGTGGACCAATCACCTCCTCAGCCAAGCATGAGGGATGTACTGGGAGAGTGATCCAAGGTCTTGCTGGTACAGACCAAGCAAAGTGAGATCCCACAGGAAATACCAAATATGGCAATATTCTCAGTACAGACCCCAGCTAGAAAAGAGTAAACAAAATGTTTATTATCTGGTTTTCTTTGCTGCACTGTTGCACATGGTGCCAGTCAGTAGAGCAATAATACCATTTAGAGTGCTTGTGGGAATTACAAGAAAACATTTGTATCGGACAATCAAGTCTTCTAACACTCTATCAAGCAGACATGTGGATTTGTAAATGTTTTACTTCACTCATTTTTAAATGAAAAATAAACCCTCTTTAGACAGATAAATGTACTTTCTTTAGAAGCCCTATAAATTTGATGTAGGTACCTGAACAGTTGGACAGAGGACCATTAAAATTTAACAAAAAATACACCTCACCTCATTATTACGTGCTGTCCTATTTTTAATCCCAGTTTCCTGTTTCCTGGAATGTTAAACCTGTATACACAGGTATTTCCTGTCAGTCTGGTGATGGAGTCCAATGCAAAACATTGAAACTCTGAGGTAGAAAGAATTGGACTACAATCTTCTGTTGGTATATCTTTGTCAAGAGTTTTTCCATTTCTTATTCTATCACATTCCATCCTCCATCTTAACATTTCCTCATCGTAAATGTCAAACACACAAGGTGTACAGCCAGTTCCACAACAGTCACTGTCCAGAGGTTTCTCTGGTGGCTCAGGAAAATAAAATGACACATCTTCACTGGCATCTTTATTAGAAATATCTCCAGTTGTGGACATGACAGTTTAAGAAGTCTTGGTCAACACTATTGTTTTTAAGCTTGAAAATTTTTCATATCATGCCAACATGTGCATCAATCCGGTCAGCTAGTTTCTCCATAAACATTCCTTCAACAACAATGAATTATATGCAAATAAAGTCATGCCCCGGTGTAGATCTGAAAACGAAATCAGGACGTATTTCCAAATGGTGAAAGCGTTCTTTCTTATTAGAGCTTCAGCGGGGAGCAAAAACACCAATTGACTGTGGAAAAAAAAATAAGATGCCACTTTGCAAATGAACAAGTAAAGATTCTGCCTTAGCTTCCTGAATGCAAGTTCTTGTGAACCTGGTTGAAAAGAACTCTCATCCACTATGGCCCAGTCATCTTTGATGGTCTGCTTATATGACACAAAAACTTTCGTTTTAAATACCACAGGCAAGAGCAGCGAGAATCCAAGATCAGCTTTTCGATTTCTGGATAATACTTTCGTCAATCCGAGCGCCTTGACGTCCTTGACCGTTTGCAGAATTCCGTTGTTCCACTCCAAGTAGCAACGAAGTCCACCAAGAAAATCCTTCAGAACGCAAGATCTTCGATCCAGTAGACTCCGTGTCCCGCTTCCTTTTTGAGTTAAGTTTACTGGAGCTTTGATTCGATGGTTTGTTCTCATCAACATCCATTATTTATCAACAACCAGTTTTCCTCACACCGACCGCCATCTTAAACTGATTGTCTTTAGTCTTCTCTCGGTCAAATGGGAGACATGACGGGAACTGGGTGCTAAATAAAAAAACACATACAACCTACAAAACCTACAACCGACCTCACCTACGGACGGTAAGTCGTTTCAAGCTCACATTTCAGCTACCAAAATAATACAGTCAACTCTCTCTAAGACGGACACTGTCGGGACCGTATCCAGCTGTCCCTCTTCGAGAGGTGTCCGTCTTATAGGAAGGTTAGGAGTTTAGTTACAGTAAAATGACTGAAAAACAGCAGAAACGGGACCAGCGCTAGGTGTCCGTTTAAAGTCTTATTAAGGTGTCCGTTAAGAGAGAGTTGATTGTACTCTGTTTCAAACAATGAAAAAGCTAAAAAAATTCACAGTTCCAGAACCATACACTTTGGAGCGACGGCTTCCGGTGGACGGCACTTCAAGGTTTCACTTAATTCGTCAAGACACTTTGCGATTCCGCTGGCTGGCCAGTGCTAATGATTTGGCTATGTCTTCATTGGCACCGAAAGTTGCAAAACAGAAAGCTAACTCCCGACAGGCAGAGTTTTTTCTTTTCTTTTCTTTAAAAAAAAAAAAAAAAAAAAAAAAAAACATGTGCATATTGTGTACATTTGCAGCTGAAAAAAATAAATAACGTTCAAAGCAAACTTGATGCCTTTTTTTGGTGTTGATTTTGAGTTGAAGAAAATAAAGGCAAACCAAACTAAAAAAAAATTGAAACTTTAGATGTTTACTCTGTTAAACCGCACGTATTTTTTTTTTTTGCTCTGAGAAACAATATCGACACTTGCCGCTGATAAACCCTCCTCGGGGCATTAAAATACAATCAGTCGGAGTGAACAAATGGAATGTAAATTTCCTGCAAAGGTAAACACAGATGATTTCATAAAAGGATTTCGCACTAGAGCAATTAAATTTTCTCAATAACAACAAGCAATAACCTTGTATGTTAATAAATGACCATCAGTGAATATTACAAAAATACCACATATAAACATTTTTTTTTCAAAGATCCATTTATTATGAATTCGACTGTGTCTGAAAATTGTTTACATCTTCCACTTTTACAAGTCTTAAACTCGTTAATTGTCGAGTGATCAAAATTTAGTTTCTCCTTTCAGTATCAACACATTTTCAAGCACACAAGTGGAAAGAATAACAGCCATCAACCTTGATTTACTACCAAATTCCCATAGTCTACGTAGAATTAGTATGGCAATCCTTAATGGGATTTTCAAACTTGATTCTTGAAAAATGACTGCATTTTCTCAAGGCTCCGTTTTTGTTCTGAACATGCAATAAATATTCAAAAAGACATTTTTTGTGATACCGGAATTGATGGCATCAACTTCCAAGCGTGTGTATGAAGGCGCAACGCTCTTAATGTAATAACATTTGGCAATTATCACAATTCATAACATTTGTGTTTTGCGCACAAACTAATAACATATTCAGCTTGTTTTGTGCACACAATCAGTCTTCGTTCTTCATATTCAGGTACACACGTTTATTACTACAAATATCAAATTCAATAACTATTGGTTCGGGTTAGTCGGCTTGTTTAACGCCGAACAGTAAAGAAAGAAAATACAGTAAAATTGATGTCTGCTAATTCTACAACGAGTTACTTTTTTAAAATATTAAATTTGAACGATCGCCAAGCTAGGTGGATCAGCTAAATTCTGCTGTTTTCGTTAAACAATGTCGCCTTGAAAAACCATTCTTACGACATGTACATGGCATAAAAATAATTCTCCGATATAAAATCAGTGTCGTAGTTTTGCTTGTGCGTAGGCGAGAACATAATAATTTTAGAATGCGGAAAAAGTCGATACTTGAAACTTTACAAGTGTAGCCGTACTAAAAGCAACTTTTTCTCCTTTTGCTTTAATTTAGGTTTGAAATTTTAAATAGATGTCAATGATTCACACTTTTAACAGAAAACAAAGGAAAATTTGTTTGCTGCGCTTTATACTGAATTGATAAACAGCTCACTCTATCGAGCAAACTGACTGTACTTCAACGTCCTTCGCCACGGGAGACGTTTGAATTCCTGTCCTAGTAACCCACGTTCCATATTCACTTTTCGGAGTCTGTGTTCTTCCTTCTTTGATATATCCCACATTTGCCGAAGAGACGACATTGCGGTGGCATACTTGACTCGTCAATGGGTTAATAACCCGGAAGACTGCACGACGTATTTCACGATTACGCCAACAATAAATCATAGGATTCAGAGAACTGTTAAGAAATATCAAGTTTTCTGCCCACGGGTAGAAAACGTACAACAATTGAGGAGTATCGCCTTTAATGGTGCGAATGAGCAAAATAACCATCCCGGGTGTGTAGCAAATTAGCAGCGCTCCGAATATGTACGCCATTGTCTTCGCGAGTTTAGTTTCGCGCGCTACGCTCGGGGCGAGAGGGTCGCAGGTCTGTTGCTCTGAAACGATCCTTCTATGATGTCTCCTGGCTTCACGAAAAATAAAGAAATACACAAAAGCTGTTATGGCGTAGCACGAGCCAATGACAGCAAAGCAAATCAAGTAAACGATACGGTTTGGTATTCCAGCGAAACGAACGCATGTCAGGGTGACCCATGCTAACCACACTCCACCGATGATACTCAAGACGCGAGGTTTGGTGACAAGCCTCATGTAATTCAGCGGTGAGAATATAGCAACGTACCTTTCACAGCTTATTAGTGTTAGATTGAGAAAGGACGCGCCTGTACAGAACAAAGCCATGGTCAGATATCCGATCCATACTCCGCAGTCATCAGTTCCCGATAGCGCTAGAGACTGTCTCGCTATGTAGAGTGGTTCCACAATAGAGCCCACTAGCAAATCTGTACAAGACAGGCTGACCAGGAATAGATTCGCGTACGTGCGGATCTCACGCGTCCGAGAGAAGGCCAAGATAAATAACGTATTGCACGAGACAGCAGTCACTACGCCGAGCGCGCTGACCACGCAGGTAACAATTGCCGTGATACGTGCAGAGAGGGTGTGCGGGAAGCGAATCACGTCTTGAAAGTTGCAGTTTATCACGTCCATGTCCTCAGTGATAGTGGAAGAACTTAACGCAGGCATTTTTTGACTTTACCAGTGATAACCCCTCTATACTGAACCAACCAACCAACTAATTAGTAACGTTGTTACTTTCCACAGCAACGCGGTGTATATCTCTTAGCCTTGGCCGCCAATAAGCGCACGTCAACGAATCACCAAACAACGCTAAAACGCCCGAGGGAACCAAAATCAGAAGGCTCTTAAACCGAGTAAATGATCTGATTGCTGCTCTTAAACTCTTAATCGTTTCCCAAGATAGTTGTAATCTTTAAAAGCAAGATAAAACTTCGTGAGCCATTGAGAGATTGATTTAACCAGAGCGGTGTCGCTTTTACTGAGCGAATGTTTTAAGAGCGAGTTGATTCAAACACACCTGCCTCATTGTGAGCCATATACGACATTGTTTATTTTTTATTAAATCGACATGTATGCACGTCCAGAATAAAGGGATGCAAACTAAATGGCATGTTCATTGACAATTTGCTTGTGTAGGGTAAGTTATGACCAAAATTGCATAAAACATCCCGTGTCGATAATCGCCATATTTTGGATTATTACATGAGAAACAACTGAAGCGCTTCCCCAAAAAAATATAGAACATTTTGTTTCGTTTAACTGACGGAACCGATTTAACATAAACTTTGGAAAGCAATATATCCCGTGTGAGTTTTAATTTCACTGAGATTGCATGCCTAATTAAAAATCTACATGAAATAAGGCAATACAAGAGAATTAGAATTTTCGCCGCTTTTTGTTATTTCCTTATATCGGATGAAAATGCACAGATGTCGCGAATTGAATCGGAAATCAAATTCAAGCTGTCTTTTGCTACACGTCAAACATAGCAGAAACAAAAAAAAATTGATTTGAAATTCGACAGTCCTTCAACGAAGCCCAACGACAATAAATTGCCTGACTTAATAAAACAAATTGCAATTAATTTTCTGCCAAACCACTCATTCACAAAGTTGACTGTCATTAAAAATCATCTGCAAGGACTTTAAGCTAAACTTATACTATTCCTTTAGTTCCAAGCACATCTCATGTTAGTTCACAGAATTTGGTGTTATTACATCAAGACGATAGCCATATCCCCTGGTTGATCATTTCTATATTCTCCTCACCCGTCTGCATTCAAGTAACTGATCTTGAAATGAGAAATTAGATATTAGACTCAATCGCGAATTAAAGAGCGAAAAAGTGCTGTTCCTTTCGAAACTTTCGCTTTTTAATACTCTAATATGTAGGATCTTTTGACAGTGCTGCCTCAAAACGGATCGAAATTGTAACAAATAAACATAGTCGAGGAAATATTTTACCCTTCATTTACAAGTCAGATAAGCTGTACCTAACTAAGTAATGTTTGCACAAGTTTTTAGCCGATATCAACAAAAGAGGAAAAATGGAAGTAATTAGATTTTTTTTCCAGTGATATTGCAATTTCTCTTAAAGTAATATCACACGTCTAAAATCTTAAAATTTAACGATTCCGGTGAAATGTTTAAAAACCTTATACGCTAAAACCTCTTTATTGAAAAAGGGAATAAATACATCATTTTTATGGCCAGTGTAAATGCTAATTTCCAAGCACAAATCTCGCTGTGAGATTTGAGATTTCGTGCGCAGTTTATTAGCAAATGAAAGAAAATTAAGAAACCTTTTGAATATTGACCCAGCGTCTTGTTATGGATGGTCCCATTAACAACACTAGTGAAAGATTGAAATAATACTGGCCACTTAACAAGGAAATTCCGTGTTTTTCTGAATTGTCAGTTGCAAACTTTGTATTATCCGACCTGTCAGGGATGACTTGCAGACGATAAACCAACACAAAAGAAACTTAATATTGGGGAAATAGAACTGACTCTTACATTTATTACCGTTTAAAGTCTTTTTTCTTTTAACAAATGATAACAATAAGATTTTATGTCACGGTCGACATGCAGACACAGGAAACTGTAAAGATTAAACTATAAATAAAACGACAAAGTCTTGATTTATTACAAAGGTAAAGTCGGACTAGCATCTCGGATGTTTTAAGAAAGAAAGAGAGCTACAGTCTGTTATTGTTGAAGTTTATGAGATTTTTATTATCATCTTACAGAAGGAAAAAGAGGCAATAAACAGATGTCGGTTGTAGGAAGCAATTGCAAATAACTGACTTTATTCATTTTTGTTATTATACAAGATGCCAAAAATATAAGTATGACAATACAATACACTCACGACATTCCCGTTTTAAAAAACGGAATCAAACCAGTGACTAACAAACTAAACTACAATGTATACAAGAGGTCACGATCCTACCTTCGGAAGCCTTCGGGAGCCTTCGGGAACACACCGAGCCTGCGTTTTTTGTAAGAGGTTGCTAAGCAACATGACGTGTCGTTATGACGTGAACCTGACGAGAATGCGTTCGGTAAGCTCGGGAGTGCTCGTGCAATGTTTTGATTGGTTAATGACAATCGGAAATGTTTCGGCTAGGTGTTTGACACTAAGAGAATTTGACAACATGGACACTCGCTATTCCTGGCTAATAAAACACCACAACCGAAATATGTACCATCAAATATACAACAATAATAAGTACACTATTTACAACAAAATATCATTTCGTAACCCGTTAACTGGCTGAAAAAATGTTTTTGCACACTTCCAACAAAGGGGAAACAAAATATTGGCTTGCTAATCTAAGCTTCTTCAAGATCATCAGTTTCTTCTCTTATGCCAAGTTCTTCAAGCAACCGTTTCTCCATCTGTAAATATTCCTGATATTCCTGTAAAAACATAGAATAGAAGGACACTGTCAAAATCTTCAGAAATAACAACTTAGGCGAGGAAAGAAATTCTTGTAGTTTATCTTTGTAGGTAATGCTAACTTTTGAAAAAGTCCGTCAAACACATGCATTTATTAGGCTCATAGTGGTTTAGATCTCGCGGTCTTTGTTGTAACATTGCATAGCATACTGCCGATAAACGTTGACAGCCACCTTAAGTTTCTGACGAAGTAATTTCCGTCAAAATGGTTCAAAATACGGTAACAGAATGCCGAGCTTCCAATAAAAATGTGTGAAATATTGCGAGCCACCTTACACTTAAGTTTAAACAGGTTAGTTACTACCTGTCATAGAGTGATTTTCAGTCGAAGGTTGAACAGTTAGAAATCAAAGCAAATTCACGTAACCGGCACTAAGCGCGGGAAAACGCGCGTGACCAAGTCGAGGTTGGTTTTGGTGTTGCATTTGATTGGTTGAGTAGGTGATGCGATTTTTTAAACCAATCATAGAACGAAGTAAAATGTCACGCTGCTCACCATTCTCTGTCGAGCCTCGACATCTGCGTCACTTTCCTCTGGACGTTTTGCTTCCTACGTGTTAAGAAAAATTTAAAGCGAGGTTTTACTACAAAAACACAGTTTTCCAACTCTTTGGCAACTCTCTCTGCTATGGGCATTGTTCCTGTTGTTCATGTGTTGTTTGTTCCATTGTTCTCTCGAAGGGTAGTGAGCTATTCATGTGAGACCTTGTGTAAGCTGCCACCCGGCCTAGTCAAAGTGACTCTTCCCATTTGCAACGTTGCCCCCAACTGAACAAAACAACCATGTCCAAGAAAACAACGCGTAAATCGTCCCATTCTTATTAAAGGGGCTTTGTCACCGATTTTAACAGATTTTTGAACAGCCAAAATATATACTTTTGTTATAGGAAACCTAAAAATAATGGGCCATTTGTATTAATAATTTCTATATTAGAGCACCGAAACTGTCAACAAGTGTCCTTGGCTGCGGATGGCTTGGATGTTAATGGATAAGGACTTGAAAAATTAGGGCGAAACTTTTCAACTTGTTTCCATGCATCTTCAAAAAATCGATATTTATAGCCGTGGTTTGATTTTATTCGCAAATTATGGTTATGTCTTCCTTTAGATATTCAAAAATAAATGTTTTTCGTGGTTTAAGTTGCCTACCACCAATTTCAGAATAGTTTGGACAAAAATCTGCGAAATCCCCGTAGCGTAGCCCCTTTAACCACCCTTGTTCCATTTTGATTTATTTCATCTTCTTTTCTTCTCCACCTTAGTAATGTAGTGTTCTTAGCTTTTTTTTTTTTTGCATTTCAGTTTATCACTGACCTGTTGTCGTTTGCTCTCCTCAGCATCCAGCTGTTTCTTCTCCTGTTCTCGTATCTTTATTCTTTCTTCCACAAAAGTCAGTCGTTTTACTTCTCGCTCGAAAAAGTTTTCCATTGCATTGGCCTAACAAACAACAAAAACAACACTAGTTCAACTGACGGGTTCACAAACTGATCAAATGCTTCTACCTTCTTATTACTCCGGCTTTCGCCCGAGTTGAAATTTCGGGATGAGAGTTAACGGAAGAATAAAGTAGGAAAGCCAAATTGGTGTCCATCTTATTATCCATAAAACTCATCTATTCCTTTCTTCTCATTCCTAAAACAATACTAAACAATCGCTGACTGCTGTCAAATGGGGATACTGCCCCACTATACCCCCCGTGGGGATGGAGTTGTAAAATCCTTACACGTCTTAATTATAAGTTAAAGAACACGAGAACAAGGAAGCTAATTTAATCAAGAAAAACGTCTTGATTAAAACTCAAAAAGAGTAATAGTGAAAACCAGTTTTGAGAATTAACCTCATTAGCTGATGGGTGCCTGAGATTCCACGGAACCTCCATAACATGCAACGTTCCAATGTCGTCCCCTACAGCCAGAAGCTGTTGTTTACCTAAAGAAACATAAAAGCAATAACAGATGGATACCCAGGGTGAATCAAACGTCTTGGCTTATGACAAACGCAACACCGATTTAATCTGCATAATGTATATTGACGTCCAGTGACCAACCAAACAAACCTTCTGAATCATGAGGGTAGGTTGTTATGGTGTAATACTAAAACTGCGTTTACTAACCAATTACGCAAGATACGTTTTAGGGTCAGATAGTAAAGTGGGACAATGAATGTCGAGGGATTTGCGGAATAGAGGTGGGCGAAATTCTCACAATCAGCCCTTGTCAAACAAGAATGAGAGGACACTGTACAAGCTAGAGTTGGGAAATGACATCATCTCAATTGGGCATTGGTCAATACTGTCGTGCAGTTTTCATGCTTTCATGAAAGTTTGAGTAGGTTCAAATCCGATTAGAATAGGCCATTTCCGAGTTACCTTTTGCCTCTGTGTCAAAACGAGTCTACGTGCGACTGAACCATTCATATGAGAATGTGTATGACCTGCACGTCCATTTTCATGTAAATCAAACTCATTTTCATTTGAATGGTTTCGCACGAGGACTCGTTTTGAAAATGAGGCAAAGGGCAACTCGGAAATGGCCTATTTATTACGCTGTACAAACTAAAAGTACCTTTAACTTTAAGGCCTGTAGATGACCACCCTAACTACAACTGTTGAGCAGCACGTTCATAAAATTAATTATTCGAGCAGAAGACTAAGACGAAGCCCCTTGTTCACACTTACTTGAAACCTGGTGAGGTGAAATTGTGGTTATGGGAGAAGCAGTAACATTCTGAGTCAAGGAAGGCTCATGTGACCTGACAAAAGTAACATAATGGGATATTACACGGATTTACACACATCTATCAAATTCTAAGAAACAATGTCTTCTTATTGATGACTTTCTATATTCTAAAGGCATGTAAGTTGAAAAAGTATTGACATTGTAAGGAGAAAATTGATGTTAATCACCTGTCCAGTAGGTCCCATACATCCACGTTTCCATCGGTCTTTGTGATGAAAAATACCCCTGAAAGAAAGGAGAGTCTTAATAATAAATGATAAATACAGTGAAATGTAATTTAACATAGTTAATGTCAAGAAGCAAGAGCCTTGTCAGTGGTGTATGTTTGTAGCGTTTAGCGTTTTTGGCGTTTGTTTGTTACGTTACTAGCGTTCAAAGGGTTGCTGGAGTGCTAGCAAAGTCGTCACTTGTGCTGGCACCTAAGGTGTGTGTAACTCTAGTTCCATTTTACCCCCTGATTTCTCTAACTCCAGATTTCTCAAGCCAATTTTCACCTTCCTTGGTGGTTCGAGTCGAGGTTGCACTGTTTACTTCTCCACTCCTTGTTACCGTATGCAGAATTTACCTGGTCTGGATGGACTCCAGTGTCCTCGTGTTAGCCTCATAAGATGACTCGATGATTGAAGAAGTGGTCCACTCTGTTAACACAACAAAACATTTGGGTGAACAAGGGTTTCTTAGGGTAATGGCTAGCACCACAGTTGAGTTTCCGCTTCAGAAAGGTGTATTAACTCAGACTCCTTTTTTATGTCTATTTTTCGTGACAACGATGATGATGATGATGATAATGATGATGATGATGATGACAACAATGATGATGACAGTGGCCAATTCAGGGGAGGTGCCCACAGGGCTGCACCCCCCCCCCCCCCCATTTTTCGGAAATGGCGCATTTTCTGTGCACTGCCGAATTATCTTCTCAGAATTCATAGTCAAGTCTGCAAAAGCGCCCCCCCCCCCCCCCACGCCCACTTAACTGAAGGTCTGATCAGCCACTGGATGATTAAAGAAGCTTGTCACTTGAGTTTGGCGTAACCATTTGTAACAATTCTAAAAACCTACTACTTGAGGTATGTGTATGGTGATGTTAACATGAATACAAGAAAAAACCACACCCTTACCGTTACTCCTTCCTTCCAAATTGCAAATGTCCATCCACCGACAGTAAGAATGATGTCTCTGAAGAATGGCGACCTCTGCAGGGTGGCAATGGGGCCATCATGTGCTGCCCATACCTGCTCTGGGCGGGGAGCTAAGGTGTAAAAAAAGCAAAGGTCACAGGTAAACAGAAAAAATGACACAACATTGTACTAACTCGAACCAGGATTTACGGATTGACGTTCACCTATGGATTGATGTTCAGATTTCAGGCTAGGTACCATGCAGAGTTTACAAAGGGGCGTGTACACGTATACAGTCAGCTCTCTCTTAACAGACACCTCTATAACATGGACACCCAGTGTTGATTCCATCCCTGCCATTTTTCAGTCATTTAACTGAAACTAAACTCCCTATAAGACAGGCACCTCTTTAAGACAGACAGTTTGATCTGGTCCAACGGTATCCGTTTTAGAGAGTTGACTGTATGAAGTCACCTGACAAATGGCGAATGGCAAAAATGTTAACTTGCAAGAAAACAAAACACAATTGAACTGTACTCTGTCTACCTTTAACCATAGGCATCTGACAAATGGCCAGAATTTTTACTGACATTTACACCCTCACAAAAATAATCACTTAAAATCAGCAGTAACACAACTGAAACTGATTGGCGTCAAGCCACACTCACTGACTATCTTCCCGCTATCTGTGTCTTTTTCAGGTTTCCAATCAATGTACACCAGGTCGCCTTCCTAAAATTAAATCAAAACTCAAAATCACTCGAGACAAAATAATGGTTAATGTACTTCTACTCAGCAAACTGAGAATCTTTAGCAATGACTTAAAAACTTGCATTTTGGTCAGTGAATGAGTACCTCTGTGTGTGCGATTCAAATGAAAATTTGTATTTGTTTTTTTCAATTTTAGCTAGAATGCTATTTAAGACTTATAAATTAAACTATTTGGTCCCCAGGAGGGACCTGTAGTGGACTATATTGGAGGCTTGGCCCAAATGAGGAGCTTTTATCCGGCTGGAGGTGTATAAAAGAGAAGCTATTGCATGAGTTGGAGTATAGTAAAAGGACAGGGAAACTGTCTTGAAGTCACACATATTCAGAAGGGCTTTCATGGTTTCCTGAACAGACCCACTGAATGGTTGACTCATCTATTAAGTAATTTGGGCAAAGCCACCCTGTGTAAAACATTTTCGAGTAGCTTTCTTCTCCAGCTTTGGTCCAAGACTCACCTCTGTACCAACAAAAAACTTGGAGCTGACATTCTCCAGTGGCTTGCCTTGGTCCCTACCCTTTGATATACTGGATGATAAGTTGGATATTCCTCCTGTCTCTTTCTCTTCACTTGGTTTTGCTGTTTAAATTAAAGTGCCCATAACGTCAAAATTTTTTTATTTCTCAGCTGATTCTACATTTCACCCAAGACTTTTAAATTTGCCGCCATTTTGGTCCACCAAAATTTTGCCAGTTGTGCACTTACCGAAATCTCATAGCGTGATCAGTTAATGCACTAGTAAGTAATTGCTAATTAAAATCACTGCATGACTGTGCAGCAATCAACATATCTAGCATTAGTAGTTACACAGTATATGGCACAGATTTTGTCAGTGCGTATGGGAGAAAAATTAATATACAAACTTGTATCCTTTACTATTTTACTCTAAGCTTGACCTTGTTAAGTAGGGCCCTATGGCTTGGTCACTCTTGATGTCATCAAAACAGTTTTACTCACCACCAGCAGTTCTTGCACCTTGTCGTTCTGAAATGCTGAACACACTTGGTCCAAACTCACCAGCACCAGTTACATGAGACACAGTCACCTAAAAAAAAAGACAACATTGTAATACTACATGTACACAGTGGAATCCTAATTCCTTGAGCCTCTCAGGGAAATGAAGATTGGTTCAAGGAATTGGGAGTTCAAGAAATCAGGGTCAAATTGCAGTATTTGATTGAGGAGTGAAACAAATCCAAAATGACTTTTTGACTTCAATTTGAGCAATATTGGGAGGTTTGAGAAATTGAGAGTTCAAGAGTTTGGTTTCTCCTGTTTACTGGCTTTGAATTCTTTAGTAGCACAAAATAACATATTTCATTTTTTTAACCATGTACAAGGGTGACACTGGGAGGAAATTGGCCTGACATCCTGACAGTACATCAGATCAAGCATAGCAAGATTGAACTTTGAAGAAAATCTCCAAACAAACAGACAGCCATTCATCAGATGTAAGATAGTGTTTAGAGGACTAATAGCACTTACCCTGAGGACAGGTTTCCATGTTAAGTCCAAGTGTTTGAATGTAGGAAGAGTTCCAGCTGGGTTTTGTCCAGCTGCTTGTGCAGGTGCAGCAGACTTACTAGGGCGTGTGTCCCAAACAAGGACAGTGCTGAAAACAAAAGAAAAACAACAAATCAGTTAGAGAATTACATGATATAATCTGTTTCGCTGTAATGGTAATGGTTGGTTGGTTTGTTGGCATCTGTCAGCCAAGTGTCTATGGAGTAGCATTGTGAGTGCCAGATGCAATCATGGTAACATGACTGTGATATTAAAATAATGATAGTTACTGTATCCGTGTTGCAGTGTTGGGCATGGATGACATAACAACTAAAGGTACTGTTAACATGTAATCTAGCTGAGTAGCGAGAATAAAGTTTGATGTTAAAAAAGCCAAGAAAACTGGTTGGTTAAAGCTGAGGATAATTATATTTGATTTACTAAATAACATTGCTCTTACTTACCCATCTGCAGCACATGACATGAGCTGATTGCACTGCTGTGATTTGTTCTCAACAACAACTCCCATGCGCCCAATCTAAAGAACAAATCAATGTCATTAAATTATACAGTTGATCACGCTGACCATGTAAGTTACATGGGGTGTTAAAGTAAAACTTATAACTTATAGACTTGTATGTTCACTTATGGTATAGAACAGATGGCAAAATTTTCAATCCACTTTAAACTGTGAACAATGAATGCACAAATTTTGTAATTATGGTAAGGAATTACAATATATAACTTTGTGACTGTCAAGGGCATTTGTTTGACCATGCACTAACTCCTTATAAAAGATTAATTAGCATCAAGTGTAGTCATGTTATTAGTAGAAGTACAAATGTAAAAAGCAACAATCATGTAATCCTTACCTCCATGTGATCTGGAATCCACATGATGTCAGTGACGACTGTTTTGTGACTGTGTTCAATTGAAGACACTGCACAATATCTGATAATGGGTGATCGATCAAAGCTTGATTCATCTTCAAATCCAGGCTTTCAAGATTAAAAACAGGAAAGCATTAGATTTACATTCTATTCAGTAACAATTATTTCGGAGTGTAATAAATTTATGAGTTTGAATTAGAAATTTCGAGTTCGAGTTAAAAATTTTGAGTTTGAGTTAGAGATTTTGAGTTCGAGTTAGAGATTTTGAGTTCAAGTTAGAATTAGAATTTCGATTTTGAGTTAAAATTTCGAGTTCTAGTTAAAAGGAAGGGCCTGTAAAATTACTGATTTCATGATAGAAGACGAAAAAAAGAAAAAAAAGAAAGAAAATGAAAATGAAAAGCCCACAACATGGCGTGACATTTTCGCCGTTGGTCACGCATAGTGTCGCCCTTTTCAACAAATGAAAGCTAACCGCAAGCAAATAGGAGTGGAACTAACCGCAAGCAAACCAGAGTGGAGCTAACCGCAAGCAACTCGATATTTTAACTCGAACTCGAAATTCTAACTAGAACTCGAAATTTCTAACTAGAACTCGAAATTTCTAACTCGAACTCATGAAATCGACAGACCCATTATTTCGCTGCACATAAGTTGAAATAATTTGTAAACTTCATATTTTAAGGAGATTAGACAGTCCAGAACACACAGAGAGAATTCAAATAAAGACAGAAAACTTAATACTGGTAATATTTTTTTTGGAAATTATGTTTGCATTTAACTGCCAATCAGACATGAGGACATAAACGTCAAACCGCAAGAGTAAATAAATACCAATTTTCAGATATGAAAATGATTCTCAACAGCCCTAATTTTTTTTGGGCAATTTCTCCATCTGTTCAAATGTCCTACGTACAACATCATCTCATCTCCAAGAAAAAAATTTCAACAAGTAAGACAGTGTGAAACTACAGAAATGTTTCTCACAACACAATAATTGTACAATGTACATTAATTTTATTGTTTATTTCTTACCAAAGTATTCATGGAGTTCTTCTTGCTCTGACCATGAGATTGCCTGTGACTGCGTAATCTGTCACTGTGGTTTGTTATGTCCCACAAAACAATCTAAAAACATCAAAGATACATTTATTTCATAAACAGAACAAACCACCAACACGATTGTTAGAATGTGACAAAACAAACTAGCTAGTAAGAAAACTCAAAATTAAGAATTAAAATTTTATTAGAATTGCAGAAGATCAAGATGGCCAGTTGTACTTGGGAAGCCTAGGAACTTAATGCATCGTATATTTTCACGCTGTACAGTCAGCATAATGGCAGTGTTAGTAGCAATTCAAACTTCATTAACTTAATTGTTTTTCATTGTTTTTCAGTGCAGGCTCTAGACCTCTAGAGTAGGATGGATTTGTCCTGCAACCACACACCATCTTTTTGTATAATAGTGAATTGATTATGTTAAGGCCATGCTGGTGGAGGGTGGGGGTGGGGTGGAAAATTACACTGTATGTTACTGTTACCTGTCCATTAATGCATCCTCCAGCAATGATATTTGGATCAGATGGATTAAACTTAAAGGAAAAGATGTCATCAGGAGCCTCTAGTAGTGCCTTCAGGAAAATCAATCACATTAAAAATTAAAATAAATCTGATTGTAAGGCTTGGAATTTTTAAGAGTTGTAAAAATTTACCCAAAGTGTTGAAAAACGGTTAACACATACCAGAGGATGAATTGGATCTGAGAAACTCCAGATAAGAACCAGTGAAGATGTCATAAGAATGCGAGAAAAGTTATCCACTCTGTCGTCAAATGAAAGACCCTCACCACAGGAAACTGCAATGACTCCTGTCAAAACCAAAATTAAATATTAAATCAATTTTACTCTTTCAACAGATTTTCAGGACTTATACTAGACTTTGTTGCACTTCAATTCACAATTTTAGTCGCCAGGCTGGCGACTTCGGTTCCAATTTAGTCACCAGCTCCAAAATTTTAGTCAACATGGCGACTAAAGTGGTCTTAACTTGGAGGGATGTGAAATGTAACACCTTGTAAAAATGATAGACATGTACTATCAATATCATCAGGTTCAAAAATTATTATATAGTTCTTATATACCTTTGATAGCAGGATGCCACTGAATGTCTGTGATAGTTTTCTCTTTGCTGTATTGAAGATCAGTAAACGACTGGTACTCCTGCCAAGAAAAAAGCACAGCAGCACAGTGACAAATCTGCCATACACACCTCACCCTACCCATGTAAGGCGATGAGACCCAGGAATAAATTCAATAAGAGAAACCAGAGTGCATGGTCAGAAAAGAAAAATATCCAGCTGCCTATACAACTGTTTTTATTTACATGTCTTTACAATGTACTTCATCCGGCTGGTGAAGAACTTTACACTGAGATTAATTATCTTTAAATGAGGTTAAATATATTATTTAACTTAGTTAACATCTAGGAGCTAATCTTGGCTGTTCTGTAGTTGTCTGGCGTTAACTTGGCATTAGCGTGGCGTTGACGTGGCGTTTATTAGCGTACTTTGGCAGGCGGGCAATTTCCTGTGCGTGGCGTTTTACTTCCAGTCAAGGCGATGCGGGCAACTTCCGGCGCACTCGTGGTCAGCGGTTACCTGTCGCATTCTTATGCGTGCAACGTTGCACGTGCTAGTAGTTTCACTGATTCGCATAGCTTCACTGAGTTTAGTGCTCGAGGCATTCTGGCTTACTTAGACTTTTTTTTTTTCCACTGAATTCCTCATTCAGTGTGATGGGTGCTGGGAATGGGGCTGGGCGTGGTGGGCGGGGCTCGTGGCTGGGTTGTGGCTAGGGCAGGCTTTTGGGGTGTTCTTGCTACCTGGGTTTGGGGTCGGCAGCTCCAGCCCCCAGGTTCCTAGGCACCCAACCTCCATGTGCGACGCAGGCATTAATCAATAAGAACCTTTGTTAGATATTTTTTACATGAAGATCATTGCCATGGCTAGCTCCAGGATTTTAACCTAAAAAGACCATTGCAAAGATCTTTAATGCAAGCTGCTTGAAAATCTGTAAAATAGTTTTATGAAATGTACATGGTTGTATTTCTTCAAAATTCAAAATCAGTACAGTTTTTTATACTGAAAGACTTGAATTGCTAATCAGCTGCCGTTATTTTAATCATATTTTTGCCAGCTTGACAATTAAGGAACCATATAGCTAGTCATAACAAACCTTTAAATAATTGTCTGATTTTGCACCAAAAGTAGTTTCATCATCTGCCAGGGATAGGTAGTCATCATAGAACACATCTAATATCTCATTCTGCTGCAACGCCAGCTCAAACCTGCAACAACAGTAAAACACTTTGTTGTTAATTTATTTTGAGGCATTAAGAAACTACAACCCTCCAAGTTAAGACCATTTTAGTCACCATGGTGACTAAAATTTTGGAGCTGGCGACTAAATTAGAAGAGAAGTCGCCAGCCTGGTGACTAAAATTGAAAGCAAGATTGAAAGCATGAGCTTAATTTAGTGACTAAAATTTTTCACTGGCGACCAAACTTGAGCAGTCAGTGGCCAAATGGCCACTAAGGAAAAAAATAAACTTGGAGGGTTGAACTAATGTGAAAAGTGAAATACCTTACAAGTCATGTAATTCCATTTAACATTATGGGAATTACAGCTGTAATAAGTTTGTGCAGTTCCAGAAAATATCCAATTACCCACCCCATGTAGGTAATTTGAAATTCTGATTGGGGGGGAGGGCAGCAAGGGGCGAGAGGGTCTCAAAAGCCAAAATATTTACAGGAGAGTATGAAACTATTTACTGGAATCCCCAGATGGACTTGTCTAGGAATTCATTAAAACAACTGATGTGGTTGAGATAGGGCCATTTTCTGGAACAACACATTACCATAATGTTACCTATTTACTAGCCAGGGTCTAAGGTAATAAATACAATTGTTTTCCACAACTGATCATGAAAATAAATATGTTATTACATCTGAACAAGAAAAGATAATTATGACTGTCAAATGGTTACAACCAAATTTTTAAAAAAAGTAATGTAATACAAAATTCTCCTTACCTTGGTGTGACTTTCTCAATAAAGCTGATTATATCAGCTGTTGTTCTTTTGATCTCTTCTTTGGGCTTTTCTTCAAGAGTTCTTGCTACATATTGTGTCACAGCATTACAGGGTTTTCTCCTGTAAGGAGGTGCATTCATAAAAGAAAATACATTTTCATTAGATTTCTTGTTATCAGTCAATTTAAGTGGACCATCTCCTGGCCCTTCCATTTGAAGTAAGACTTGAACATGTTTTAACTTGTTTGTACATGTACTTGTATCCCTTACCACTCTGTTTGATTCCCTATATCTGTTAACACTGGAACAGCCTGAAATGAAAAAGACATGACAGGTTTTAACTACAGTGGTACAATGTGCATATTTGCCTTTAACTACAAGTACATCTAATTAATAGTAAAACCTAGAGCTTTCCAGAGCGCTCAGGCCAACCAGAGTGCTATTCAAGCTAACTCGATTACATTACATTATGAATGGGTTATAAATTTGCAGATTGTCATGTCACCTGCAACTAAATCCAAAGTGCTAATGCCTTTCCTGAAAGTACTGTAGATGAATAACTTCTAAGTACAGGAAATACTGACTATAGGGGAATTACTGATATGTACCTGTATACCCTTGTCTAGCTCCTTCTTGAGGAGTCCATAGCTATCATCTTCATATGAAGGACATTCGACAAAGCCATCTTTAGCATCAGATACATTTCGATCACTGAATGTCACAGGTGCACCAAACTCACGCCTTTTTCTTGAAATCCTAAACTTGACCTGAAAGGCAAAGAAAAACTTAAGTCAACTCTGGTATATACTTATATTTTTTTATACACAGCAGAAAATAATGACTTGATCGCAGCAGTGTTAGTAAAATGAAAAAATATAATTATGTCCTTTCATTTATCACATTTATTCATTAAGTTGTGGGAGATGAAGACTTAGTGGTCTAATATGAACTGTGAATGATGCAGTCTAGGGTTAAGCCTTTGCCATGGTCATTCATTGCGATAGTGTCCTTAGGCACAGTATGCCTCTCTCTACCTGGAGGTAACCCAGCAATGGACCAGTATCCCATCCAGAGGGGAGTATATATACTCTTAGTTGTATTTTTGCTTTATGCTATTGGAACCAGACATAAGCACAGGTCTGATTGGCCACAAGGTTCATACAGACTTTAAAAATGGCCAATTGAAGATAATTGACTTGTGTGTAGCATTATTGTACATGAGGGTAATGGAATAACATCTTCAGCAGCTAACCTTTGGTCTGTTTTCCGTCACATTCTCTTCCTCCACTTCAATTTCACTTCCAAGTGATTCCCATGGCTGAGGAGTTCTGGGAAACTTTCTAAGTGTAAAAACCAAATCCTCCTCTTCTCCTTCCTCTATTTCTCCATCCTGAACTTCATCTTGAGGGGGCTAATGAGAAATAAACCCACTCATTTACATGCTTACAATGTAAAGCCTTAAAAGCTCAAAATCATAATCCAAAATTATGGTAAAGAACATGCTGTAAATCCTTTATTAAGCTCCCCCAAATAAGTGATCCTACTTCTTCTTTAAACCTTCCTTTTCCCTTTTCCTTCACAAACGACAATACATGAAAGTTTGTATAAGAGTGTCAGGGGTGATTATATTGTCCAAAATTTTAAAGGGAACCCCTAAAAGGTACCAGAATCATGTCTTGTTAGGCATGGGCATTCATTTTCATGCCAAGAGGTCTGGGTGCCAAATTAATGGTGTTCATTTCGGTGTCTGACATTTGCAGACTGCAGACTGCAGACCGCAGACTGCAGACTACGATTACTTTTTAGCTGTTTGCAGGGCAAAATAGTGATGCCCAAACAGCCAAAGACCAGCTAACCACAAGCAGGCTGCAATGAAGGCTAACCGCAAGCAAACGGCAGTGAAAACTAACCGCAAGCAGTCTGCAGTCTGCAAATGTCACACACCGGTCATTTGGCTTGACTTTTTATATCAAAACACCCCAGAAGTACCAAACCACAATAACATGTATTATTTAAAATGCTTGAAGGCATAATATACAATAAGGATCACACCTATCATTCTATGGTGAGCATCATCCTGCAGCATGCTGGGTAATTAAAAGAATCACTTCTGTGCAGGTAAAAATGGTTTGTCTTCATTCTTTAGGTCACAATTTGTATGTACACATTGTAAACAGAAACACTTACATTTAAGATCCTCTCCTTGGCTTCTTCTGTAAGAGCAAGGTAAAAATTCTGACCATACTTGAACAAAGGATCATACACTACAAGCAGCTCATCAGATTGGTAATCCTACAGCAAGAAAATGAATATTTTAGATTTTATTGAAGCCTCAAATTTTTTTATTATTATTGTTTTTGCTAAATTATTCAACACCACTCTGAACATACCAAAACGATTTGCTTGACTGGATGAAAATCTGAAACGGCCGCCCTGTCTTTAAAATCTTGAATGATTGCTTCCTTTGGGATCAACTTGTGCGGATTGTCTTCTGTAACATCCTCGTCGCCCTTGCAGCCAAATATTTCCTGCGTTTTGCTTGTAAAGAAAAGTGGCATTATGTCCGATGGAATCTCCTCCTCGCCTTCTTCGTCGCCAGCATTGCTAGCGTCTGTATCTTCTTTTCTTTCTTCCGGCATTTTAGCATCAAATTGTACCGGGAATTACCTGTATTTTTTTGCCAAAGAGCTCATGATTTGGTTCTAATTGCCGCCATTTTGAATAGCAATGTCCCGGATCAATTTCAAACAAACGTAACCATGAGAACACTCCCTAAGTGGGGAGGGGTAGGGGAGAGGGAAAGTTGATAACCAGACCGGATCAACTCGGATCTATCGCTGATTTGAATAAGAATAGCAGCTATTCAAGAACGAGGAAATACACAATAGTGCAATTCTTATTTAAATCAGGGGAAATCCGCGATCCGAGTTTATCCGGTCTTTCTTTTGTCCCTGCCCATGCCGAATTTTTTTCACGTGACGTCATCAGGTACTAAAAGCAAAGATTGCATCCATATCAGGCATAAGAGGAACTGAAAGTATATCTGTTTGCAATTTTTTAGCTCAGTTACTTCCTTCGTTTGGAAACGCTGGGAAACAAGAGCACTTTGAATTTTAGAGTTATGGCGGTTGCGTGACATGCAGTTGCGATCGTGTTTGTCAAAAAATATACATTTATCTTGTGATTTTTAGCCATTGAGAAGTTAAAGTAGTAGGAAATGTGTTTATTTAAATGTTTGTTTCTACAGTACGCATAAGCAGTGGCCTTAATTGACCAAAGTAAGTTCCAGGACTTCCAAGTGTTTAGAGTATTTTCCTGCAAAACATTTCGACGAATATCTGGATTTTGGGATAACGCACAGACCTAAAACTTGGGGAAATGACTTTTTTACATACCGTATTTCATATAATAAATATCCCATTTTGTTGACCTCAATCAATGAGTGGTTTTTCAGTTTATAGTTTTGTTGCGTGACAGTGAAAACGATCATTTGTAATCAGCCTGATAACAACCATACATGCAGCCAAAGTATAGGTCATGTGACACTGAATTAACCAATAAAAAAGATCTGTGTCCATGTTTGGAAAACGAAAGCCGTCCTGGGAATTCTGGGAAAGCCCATCAAAGCGACCATCAAAGCAGGAAGTGATCGAATTCTGTCGTTTCCAAGCAGCTTTAGCTCGTTTCTTTTCGGCCGAAGAACGGTTTTCCCTAGTTAATTTGGCTTTAAGTGTCATCCTGCAACCATGGGGTGATTTCAGCTTTTCTCCGAGGGCGTCATCATGCAGCCTGCTCATCAAAATAGCGGCGAATAACGTTAACTTGTTTTCGCGCGCTGTGGAGCGAGAATTGCGTGTGCATGCCGATCAGTCAGAGGTAAGAGTACTGTTCAAAGTTTTCGTTTGCTTCATTTTCCAAGATCTGTTTGTAACTTTTAAGCGAGCATTAGGATCTTAATCTATCTCTTTTAAATGTGTTGCAATAATTTGGAATGCTTGTCGAGAGAAACTGTACTATAAACATAATGATCATTGATCGCGATTTGACGAATGGGCGTGATAGATTTATTGATAAAAACCCTTTCCTTCTCATGTTGTTACGCTCAAAAGAGTCCATGATAATTGAGACTTGATCTGCTTCAGTTAAGCTTATGTCAAAATCCATCAAAGAATTTCGCAGTGATACAAGCGTCTTCATTTAACTTTATCGCGACGTTACTAATCGAACCAAATCGAACGTAATCACGCGATTAGGTTCGATTCAGTTTGGTAATCGAACAGAATCGAAGTCTCACAAAAAAGTTTGAGAAATCGAACTCAATCGAACGTTCGATTAAGTTCCATTAGGCTCGATCAAGTTCGATTGGGTTTGATTGGGCTCAACGGTCCTAAAATTCACGGTCTAATTACATTAGGCTGGAGTGGTGGTATGCAAATAGCGGGTGTCACAGTCGTAGCTGTTTACTCTAGAACAACGTATAAGGAGGGGAAAATTGGGGTTTGCGGTATTGGCCAATTTTTCATGCAGTATTGCGGTAATTTTAATCTTGAATTGCGGTATTGTGGTATTCTCCAAACCTGCGGGACGCGTTTTCTTGGCGGTTTGGTCGACGATAGTTGGTTTAAAAAAATGTATCCTTCACATTTTTTGACCATTTTTAGCCATTTCTGGTCTTTTCGGAAGCAACCTGAAACAGCCTTATTTTATCGCACATTTTAATGAAAAATTTTACTGTTTTAACGACCAGTCACCAGGCCTTGTCATTGTTTCCTCGGTCCCACAATTCGTTATTGCCTCTAATTTTGCCCTCGCATCAACGAATTCGCCAGCTCTACAGGCTTACTATGAAATTGCGGTATTTTCCCAGAGCGTCCTCTGGGATCGGGGTATAGTGTACGCAGCTGACGGTTTTGTTGGGGAGCAAGCAAGTGGCAAGGTCGCTACTATATAAGAAACAAATGGCAAAGTGGAAGAAGGCGAGTTTTCGCACTAATCTTGAACGCGTGCTTTCCGACGGAATTGCCAGCTACGTAGACTACTTGGGACTCAATAGGTTGATAAAACCAAATCATAACATGAAATAGAACTATGGTGAAGTGAGATTGATTTTCTGTTGTCTGTTGAACTTTGTGTTTTGGGATTTTTTTGCAATTTTACAGACAGTTTATTCCTTCAGTGTAATGTTCCATTCCGAAGGTCTATACATAAATAAAAATATAACTAGGATTATTATTCATCTGCAGCTGTTACTTAGACAAACTGTTTAATTATCTGGTAGTATTAGGGTGAATTTAAGATTTGTCCATTGTGTTCGATTTCGTTCAATTGGGTTTGATTAGTTCGGAAATCGAACGCAATCAAACTCTCACACAAATTTTTAAGTTCGATTCTGTTCGATTATTGAACTAATTGAACCCAATTGTTTGATTTAGTTCAATCGAGTTCGAGTACCAAACAGTTCGATTAGTAACGTCGGGCTTTATAAAGCGTGGGTGTCAATGTGTTGTAGTATTTAGGACACTTGATACCCATGATACCCATGCTCATCCGGAACAATCTGCAGATTTGTTGGATAGTCTACTTTATTGACAAATATTGCATTCTATCGAATAACAATAGTTCCTATTTTTTCATTTCTGGTTCTTCAAAGAGCTCCAACTCAGTTAGTCTTAAATTTTGTGCGATACTCTGCAGTTGCTCCTAAGCTGCTACAGAAAATTCATAACTTGTGCTTTTCTGCTATCAATAATGAAGGAAGCTTGAAAAAAACCTCATCCAGGCCCCAGTTACTCAAAGGGGGAATAATGATAAATACCTGATAAATTACTAAACAGTGGTGTTAACAAAATAAACTAGATGTTATAGATCCAGTAGATGGTAAATTAAAGGATTGGTTTATCGAATTATGGATGCATGCAGGACGTTTGGAGGGCACATTTATGACAGATGCATCTGAGTTGCTCCAGGCAATAATGTACTTCTTGAGTGCTCTCCACTCTTCCTAAGATGCTTCCCTTCCTTTGTTTTTGGGTATGGTAATGAGTGTAAAACAAAGGAAAATAAAATTTGAACCAAGGAAAAAATTGAACCACAACGTACATGTATCCATAACTTGATATACCCACCAGCTAAAAGCACAAACCATAGTGGCAACCAAGTTGAGCAGGAAAACAGGTTTTATTTTTGATTGCGTTCAAATTTTGCACACATCAAATTATACTGGCATGACCATGCATATACTGCAACAGCTACAGTGTCAGGAACCAAGATTATTGATCATATCCCAGATTGCCTCTAGGATTGTTGCGTGTACTTTTCCCTCACAACCTTTCTGGAAACAGCTGTATATTGAGTGGGATTGGGCTCCAGAGGAGGAAAAAATAGACATTGTTATTTATTATTTTTGCTTTATTATTATCATTATTATTATTACCAATATTATCATTTGCTATCTTTTGATTCTACACTTTAGCTTTACAGTGATATACATGTATACAGTTTTCTTTGATTTATTTCAAAACACTTGCAGCAGGCATGGGAAGATTTTCCCAGAAAGCACTCTATTTTGTTGGCAGTAACTTTAATTAAGTTCTCGTTTTGTTTTAATCTTGGATTTACTTGGAACAGCATTCATTTTGATTTTGGAGTCCATTTTTTCTTGTTTATTTATCAAATGTCCCGGTTTTTTTGCTTAATAAACATGTTTGACAAGTAAATTTTGTTTATTAAACAAAAAAGACGCCATTTTCTAGTTAATAGACAAAAAAGGTGGTATTTTTTGTGTATTAATCAAGAAACTTTTGTGTATTAATCAAGAAACCTTTGTTTATTAAACAGGAAATGCGCGAGTTTTGTTTATTAAACAAAAGTTTCAAAACATTTTGCGAACACGAAATTTTATCTCTGGCCGCCATTACGGACGAAAATATCGAAAGCGAAAACAACGCTACGGAGGAAGCACCATTTTTAAAACCTCTATAGTAGAAGTCTCTTTTGCTAAATCTTTCCACTTAGGGATATCTAAAGGTATGACTTCTTTTTATTACAAGGAGAATCTTTGTCAAAATCTTCGACTACGCGGCGCGATCGACTGCCATGCCGTGAACGAGCTGCAGTGGCTCGATGGTCAAGTTTGAGTTAAACTTGAATTTTAATTATCTGGTAGTATTAGGGTGAATTTAAGATTTGTCCATTGTGTTCGATTTCGTTCAATTGGGTTTGATTAGTTCGGAAATCGAACGCGATCAAACTCTCACACAAATTTTTAAGTTCGATTCTGTTCGATTATTGAACTAATTGAACCCAATTGTTTGATTTAGTTCAATCGAGTTCGAGTACCAAACAGTTCGATTAGTAACGTCGGGCTTTATAAAGCGTGGGTGTCAATGTGTTGTAGTATTTAGGACACTTGATACCCATGATACCCATGCTCATCCGGAACAATCTGCAGATTTGTTGGATAGTCTACTTCATTGACAAATATTGCATTCTATCGAATAACAATAGTTCCTATTTTTTCATTTCTGGTTCTTCAAAGAGCTCCAACTCAGTTAGTCTTAAATTTTGTGCGATACTCTGCAGTTGCTCCTAAGCTGCTACAGAAAATTCATAACTTGTGCTTTTCTGCTATCAATAATGAAGGAAGCTTGAAAAAAACCTCATCCAGGCCCCAGTTACTCAAAGGGGGAATAATAATGATAAATACCTGATAAATTACTAAACAGTGGTGTTAACAAAATAAACTAGATGTTATAGATCCAGTAGATGGTAAATTAAAGGATTGGTTTATCGAATTATGGATGCATGCAGGACGTTTGGAGGGCACATTTATGACAGATGCATCTGAGTTGCTCCAGGCAATAATGTACTTCTTGAGTGCTCTCCACTCTTCCTAAGATGCTTCCCTTCCTTTGTTTTTGGGTATGGTAATGAGTGTAAAACAAAGGAAAATAAAATTTGAACCAAGGACAAAATCGAACCACAACGTATCCATAACTTGATAATGCCCACCAGCTAAAAGCACAAACCATAGTGGTAACCAAGTTGAGCAGGAAAACAGGTTTTATTTTTGATTGAGTTCAAAATTCTGCACACATCATCATAATTAGCATGGCCATGCATATGCTGCAACAAGTACAGTGTTAGAAACCAAATTTATCTTTTGATTCTACATTTAAGCTTTATAGTGATATATACAGTTTTCTTTGATTTACTTCAAAATACTTGCAGCAGGCATGGGAAGATTTTCCCAGAAAGCACTCGTATTTGTTGGCTGTTTTGTTTTGCTCTTGGATTCACTTTTTCACTTTTTGTGTTTTTATAAGGTTATGAGAGTTGGTCAGTTCAAGTAACCATGTCTGTGTTCAGGATGTCAAAGGGTGTTTGTAACATGCTTAGGTAAGTTTTAATATCATTTAAGTTAAGGCTGTTTTGGATTGTTAACAACTGCACCAGTTCATATATGCTGGAGACAACATGTAAGTAATCCTGTACCAATTACAAGTATTAAATTTTTCTACCTCAACAAAATTTTCATTATACATGTTTAAAAATACAGTTAGGTATAACAAACTTCATTTATTGTCTATAGGTAATACATATTTATTTTCTCCAACACAGTGTTCAAGATTAAAGGCTTCCTGCGATGTCAAGGCTATCAAAGGTAACAGTTGTCTTCGTGTAACTTGTTTATAGAGCAGTAGCACCATTCCTTTGTTTTACCCACTCAGATTTGCAAGTTGCCATAACAGGGGTGTAGCTATTAAGATTTCCAACAGGCAAAATTTTGCTGATCACAGGCAGAAAATTAATTTGTGTCACATTTAAGAGATAGAGTTAACCAGACATGGTCTTTCAGCCGAAAAATCATGAAAAGTTCCACCTTCTAGCTATAATTTACATCCCTGCATATCAGAGATAATCTGGAATGAGACAGAATCCTATCTATTTGGATTACATGTAAAGAAATTTTATGCTACTTACATGTTCTTCTGTTTTGTTTTAGGAGTCATCCTTTCACAGTGTAGCCTCAACATCACAGGAAGGCCAAGAACAACAACAAGTAGAAGCCCCAGGCTTACTTGTCAACAGACCACTGAGAGTGACGCTGTTAAGTAGTGAATGGAAGTCATCAAAGGGGGGATTGTCTACCATCAACAGAGAATTAGCGATACAGTTAGCCAAGCAGCCCAATGTGGAAGTCAGTGTTTATCTCCCCCAATGTAGTGAAGAAGACAGGAAGGTTGCCAGTGATCATAATGTACAACTCATTGAAGCAGAAAGTCTTCCAGGTTATGAACCAGTTGACTGGTTGGCTTTTGTTCCAGAAAGCCATGCCATGGACTGTATCATAGGACATGGAGTACATCTTGGTCGACAAATACCACTCATCAAACGGCAGCACCATCATTGTAAGTGGATTCAAGTTGTTCACACAGCCCCTGAAGAACTTGGAATGTACAAATGTTATGCAGATGCCATTGCCAAAGGTGAGAAGAAGCATCAAATAGAGGTAGAACTCTGTGAGAGGGCTGACCAAGTTGTAGCAGTTGGACCCAAGCTGGCAGATGCTTGCTCCCGTTATCTTCGTTCTTGTCAAAAAGACCAAGATGTTCTCAATCTCACCCCAAGCATTTTCACTGAATTTTCTGAAGTAAAGCAAGCTACAGAAGAAAGAAACACATTTCATGTTTTAGTGTTTGGACGTGGTGATAGTGAAGATTTTCAGTTGAAGGGATATGACATTGCCTCTCGAGCAGTTGCAGAGTTGAAAGAGAATTCCTATCATCTTATGTTTGTTGGTGCACCAAGTGGAAAGGAGGAGGAGATTAAAGAAAAATTACTCCAGCATGGCATTTCCCGAAGTCAGCTGACTGTTCGCAGCTTCAATGAAAGTAGGGAACGGCTGTCCAAGTTATTATGTGAGGTCGATCTGGCCATAATGCCATCAAGGACAGAGGGCTTTGGTTTGACTGCTCTTGAAGCATTGTCTGCTGGTCTTCCTGTACTTGTGAGTGGTAACTCAGGACTGGGAAAAGCTCTCAAGAAAGTGCCCCATGGCTCAAACTGTGTTGTAGATTCAGAAGATCCAAAAGACTGGGCCAAAGCAATCGGGGCTGTTCGCGAAAAAGACAGGGATGTACGACTTGCAGAGTCGAAGGACCTTCGAGAAAAATATTTGGAGAAGTACAGCTGGCAGGAACCTTGTGGTGTTCTTGTGGAAAAAATGCTGAACCTCACTTTTGGTAAAATATCATTTTCAGTTGCCTTTCTATTTTATATTTGAATAATATAATTATTTCATCTGGAATGCAACTGAAGCATTTTTGTTGCCTGGATAAACAGTTTTGGTAGTGGCAGAATTATTGAACGATTGCTAATCACTGTTTTGTTGATATGAACCCTTCTTGTTTTGAACGCTTTCCTAGCATTAGAAAACCAAACATTTTTGCTCCCAGAATTCAAAATACAATTGAAGGGGTGAAGGCAAGAAGCGCACATTAAGTTTTTGGCTAAATTGAACATTGTCAAAAACAACTCCAAAATTCGCATGTGGGTTTGTTTACATGTGTTAAACACTGTCCTGCATTTATTTTCGCTAGTTTGAGCTTGTTCTTGGAGAAAAAAAGAAGAGAATATTACTATTAGCGAATCATTCCTGTTTTTGTAATTCAGTTGGAATTTACTTGCTTGCTCGCTCAAACAAGAGATCTGGAAATGGATCGGTACAGCAAATATTGTGACGTAAGCTTTTCACGCGCAAAGCCTCTTCAGATTTTAATCGGACAAGTTGAATGCTCACCTTCGTGTATGAAATGCACTTCTCTCCACTGATTCTCGCTTATTTGACATATATTTGCGCCCGTCTGGTGGTAGAAGGACATCATTAAGTCTGTATACCCGCAAGATCGCTAGCGAGCCTCAAAGAAGTGAGGTTCGTTTGTTCTATGATCGCTAAAACGGCGGTAAAATTAGCGGTCGGGAACGGAAAGAGTTTAAATGCACTTCTCTTCCAAACCAAGTTCACCTTCGTTTGTTTGGGCTCATTTGCTGTTCTCGTGTTCGCTCGGGTCTCGGGACATTGTCAGACTTTCACAAGATGTTTAATAATAAATCCACACGTCGAGATTACACTCTTTTCACTTCAACTTCGATGCAATTCGCTGAAAAGTTACAACAGTTCCTGGTGTAAATAATCGGTAGAAAGGAAAACAATATCTTAGCAGAACCGAGTACTTACACAAGTGTGTATCCTCAGTGTGATTCTCAAGCCTTCCAAAACACTTTAACATGGCGGTCCGATTCGCGCCTAAACAACAACGTCCCGCAAGGCCTTGTGGGCACTACAAAAGATCTCTACGGGACCCTAGAGAATTTTACTAACATTCCGCCCCCCATGAACACCTAGGCTCAGGGGTTCATGACAACGATTTATCAGACTCTTGGTGTCCTTAACTATAAATGTCTCTTAATGTCAGTCTCTACTAGTTCTACTACTCTTATTCATTTGCCATCATTTGGCGTCTCGAATGTTTGGAAATGAAGACTGGCTTTTAGACTCTATTATTTTCTGTTGAATTTTGAGCATAGGACTTTCCATGTCGAAGAAACTCAGGGATATCCCATAATAATCTTTAATGCATTGATCGTGATTATTGCGTTATTTTTGAGCATTCATTTCACTTGTGCAAAACGCTTTCGCGATTTATGGTATGCCCAAAAAGAACAGAATAGGAGCTTACTGCAAGTCAAGCGGAATGAAAATCAACCGTTTAGATTTTGTGAGTGTGCATCATGGAATTCCATTGATTGTTTCATCGCTGTCTGTCGAGAGGAATGAAACCCGGGCTCGCATGTAAGTTTTTTTGTTTGTTTAAGCTAATTTTTTTTTTGATCGGTTTTCCAGCCGGCTTAAATTCGATTCAGTGTATTCATAACATAAATTTTCAAGGAACAGCCTATTACCGGTAGCTTAAAACTTACTTCTTTTGTGTTGCCTGAAAAAATCGTTTTATGAAACCAGACTGTCACTGCCATTTTTGAGCTACCGTGAACGGCTAACTTTTTTAACGCGTTTTCTCACGATCAAGCAAAACATTCAAGTTGGTCTAGACAAACTGTCGCGTTTTACAAGTAAACCAAAGATCAGTCAACGAAGATCGCTGTCTCAGTCAGCATTTACCAGAAATATAAAGCCGCCATTTGCTGTCGACATCCATTGAAGAAACATAAAACGTTGACGCAAAAGTTTTCGAAACCTGTGTTTCATGACCAGAAACACACAGGCCGAGTTGTCAAAACTTGACATGCTTACGCTCCAAACGTTGCCGGTTCGGTTGAAAAACGCGACGGTTTGTCTACAGACCAGTCTGTTACAGACCAGGAGCTGGAAAAAGCCATTTCAAACACCAAACTTAGGAAGAGCCCTGGTTCTGATGGTGTCCTTCCAGAAGTCATTGTTTATGGTGGTCGCTGTCTGAGAGCTTTTCTTCTCATCCTATTTAATATCATTTGGGTGTCTGAAATGATTCCTCAAGTGTGGAAAGATGCAACTATCACCATCTTATTTAAGAAGGGTGACAGAAGCGAACGTGGAAACTACAGGGGGATATCACTACTAAGTGTCATGGGAAAAATATTCGCAGATATCATCTTGCCAAGACTACAGCTGCTTGCGGAATTTATATATCCCCAGTCCCAGTCAGGGTACCGAGCTGGTAGGGGCACTATTGATGGCATATTCACTCTTCGTCAGCTTATGGAAAAGACCAGAGAGCAACGTAACAACATGTATATAGTCTTTGTAGACTTTGTGAAAGCTTTCGACACTGTCAATCGTGAACTTCTCTTTTCGATCCTAGGCAAACTAGGATGCCCACCAAAGTTCATAAGAATAATAAAGAAGCTATATTCTGATGTTCATGCTAGGCTAATCGTAGACGGAGAGCTAACTCAAGCATTCGAATACAACTGTGGTGTCAAGCAAGGATGTAAGTTAGCACCAACTCTATTTGGCATCTATGCGGCTGTCCTGCTCTGGTTGGCCTTTAAGAAAATTGAACACACCTGCAGCATCCAGATAAGATTCCGATTTGATGGTAATCTCTTCGATCTTCGCAGGCTCAAAGCAAAAACAAAAGTCCTCACGGAATTCATCAGAGAAGCACAGTACGCCGACAATATCGCCTTATTCAGCGATACCCCAGAAGGTCTGCAGTCTTTACTTACATCGTACAATCAACTTGCTAAGAGAATGGGGATGCGCATTAACACGAAAAAGACGGAGACTATGTGTATTGGTAATACTGCCGACTTTTATGTTGATGGCATAAAGCTGGTCAATGTCACTCACTTTAAATACCTTGGTAGTATCCTGTCAAGTGACTGTTCAATGAGAGCGGAGCTCACGTCTCGTATACAAGCTGTGTCATGTGCTTAAGGTCGCCTTTGAAAGAGAGTTTTCGACTCACGAGATCTCACTGTATCAACCAAGATCGCTGTTTATAATCAATGTCTAATGCCTCTCTTATTGTACGGTAGTGAGACATGGACTGTCTATCAGCATGAAGTTAGAGAACTTCCTACTCTGCAACAACGCCATTTGCGCCTAATTCTCAAGATCAGGTGGGACGACTATATAAGCAACAAAGATGTCCTCCGTCGCGCAAACGTAGATGACATTGAAACCAAATTAGTCAGAAGTCGTCTCCGCTGGCTTGGGCACCTCTGCCGAATGGACAATGACAGAGTGCCTAAGCAGCTGTTATTTTCAGAGCTAGAACACGGATCTCGCCCAGTTGGTCGTCCTGAACTAAGATTCAAGGACATTTTGAAAAAAGACCTCAAAATTGGAAGCGTTCTTGAAGCGTGGTGCTACTATGTACATAACAGAAAGGAATGGAGGGCTATCACGGATAACATCTGCACGTCATACGACAAAAGAAGATATGAAACATACTCAAAACGAAGGGATGCTCGCCGTAAAAGGGCGAAGGACAGTTAAATATAAACTGTGTTATACCCGTTCGCGGGTGCAGGCTTATTTTTTTTGTCTAGGCAAACTTGAATGCTTTACGTGTGAAAATTCGCGGAATAAAGTTTGCCGTTCACGGTAGTTCGAAAATGGATTAGTATTTTTTTTAGTGAAACGAGCTGAATTTGCTTTGCTAACGGCAGTGTTATTCACAAAAAAATAATCATTTCCCGTAGCGAAATTTACCGCTGAGAAATTTCGAATATGTTTTCTTCCGTAATAATTTTGTAATTTGTCGCGCAGACGAAGCATAAATGGCAATCGCTTTGATGATAGCATCACTAAGTTTCAAAGCCTTTTGCAGCGTCACAGTAGCATCTACGAAATGTCACATCTTGCTCTTTTTTTACTTTTTCATAAAACAGCGCATGAGAAAGTTTCTTTTTATATAATAGTGTTTTTTTTTTTCACAGATTGCAAATTGTTCACTCTCTAGACACTAATCCTTTAGATACCGACTCATGCCGTGCAATTCAAAAGAAGAGATTTCTTTATTTTGCTAGGATAACCCTATGCTAACCCTAACCCTAACCACCCCAACCCAGGCTAGGGTTAGTACAATAACCCTAGGGGTTGGGCTTAGCGGTTAGGGCTAAGGTTAATGTTTGTATAGTTAAAACAGTAATCGGTTCAACTTCGCTGATTTCATTGTTTCATGGAACAAAAGGTTTCTTTTGTCAAAGTCCAGTTTTTGCATGCATAATTTTTTGGAAACAAGGCAGACAAAAGCGGGAAAAAAAAATAAAGGACAGTGTTTAACACGTAAACAAACTCGCATGCGAAATTTGGAGTTGTTTTGACAATGTTCAATTTAGCCAAAAACTTAATGTGCGCGTCTTGCGCTCACGCCTTCAATTAAACTTTATACCTGCTACTTTGATGGACAGCTAAAGAGTGCGAACAGATCAAACTTTGTCCAGGCCCTAAATAAAAAATGTTTTGAGGAATTCAAAATCTTGTTTTCTACATGTTGTTAAAAAAAATAGCCAAACACAGATACACTGTTACAGAATTCCTAAGTGTTTATTGAGGGAATCCAGCCTCAGACTTAATAAAAGGAAATAAATATGGAGTTGAGCATTCAAAACATCACATTTCGCTTTTGCAGGTTCATCCAAGGTAAAGACTTCAACAAAGAATAAAAGGCCAGTTAATACCACTTCAGTTCCACAGAAAGGTGGATTGTTGTCCAAGGGTAAGGAGCAAAACAAAAACGACTTGTTGGTTATTTTTTGCAAATCAAACCCGAGTGAGATTAAAGTGTTGTAAAAGGGTTGTGTTATATGTTAAAATTGTTTCTTGTAGGTTCATGCAAGAAAAAAACTTCAGCAGAAGGTATAAATCCATCTCTTGGTAGTGCTCGGGTTCCAAAGCAGCCAAGATTATTGACAAAAGCTCAGAAAGGTACATTGCAAATGTTTGAAAAGTTGTGAATGTTTAAAACTATAAGTCAATGCACAACAAATATGGATAAAAGAAAGCAAACTTTTGGTTTTATAGCCAAATTATTCACAAGTAAGCTGCAAGTCACCCTGAATGTTTGCTATGCCATGCTCACCACGTACACATGCAGAATAGATAGTGAGTAATGTTATGAACCGATTGCAGGTTTATTTTGCTGATAGAACACTGTTACAACGTTAAAAGTGTCTGATGTTAACTTGAGCAATTGTTTAATGCAACTTTTATATGAACTTGAAAAACATTTTACTCGTGTGCATCTTGTGTTGTGATATGTATTGCCTAACACAGGTACACGCATGAATGTTAAGGTTTATTTGTTAATAATAATTTATTTGATAATAATAATAATGAATGTAATTATGATTGTACATGTATATAATTTATTTAGTGTATTCATTTTCAAAATAAAAAAATGTCTTTGAAGGTTCTTCCAAGAGGCAAACTTTAGTGCGAGATAAATGGCCATTACCTAGTCATGCTCAAGCTCCAAAGCAACCAAGATTTTTAACCAGTGGTCATAAACTAAAAGGTACGTGTAGCATTTTAAATGGCTAGACTGTTTATTTTATATAACAAATAAAAAATCAAAAGCCATCATTTCTTATAATAAACATTGCAGGCATAAATGAGAATAAAAAAGCAATGAAAATAAAAGCAAAAGTGACATACAGAGGATCAAATCTTTTTAATTAATACAAGATGAATAAGGCAAGTTAAAAATCTGGCTTTGAAAAGCAAACTTTTAAGGAATTCCTTTCCTGCCTGTGCTGAATTTGGGTTGCAAAAGGCAAGAAACTGGGATGTGCCAAAGTTACATTTCCTACAGTTACTGTTTTACATGTAGAGCTGTATGTAAACCCTTTGATCCTTAAACGAGCAGATGTTAAGTAGAGGGATTTGTTTCCTGTCGTACAAGTAAGCAGGGCTCCAAGCTGCGACCATTTTGGTTGCCATGGCGAGTGAAAATAAAATTTGGCGACTAAATTTTCCACACATGTCGCCAATTTGGCGACCAGTCCAGTGCAAAGGGCTGGCTAGGCATCAACTGTGTTTTTTGCAGTTCAATTACTTTGCCAAACAAATTTGACTGCAAAATTTTCCATTACAAGTATTTCAATCGCCTATCTTACTTATCTTAATTGTGTTGATTGATTTTACTTTTCCGTTATTTAACTGAACTGTACAAGATTTTACATGTTTATCTCCCTTACCTGTTTCTTCAATCTTTTATTTACTTTTCTGCATGATAATTGAAACAGTTCAACAACAAAAACTCTTCAATGCAAATGAAAATAACTACGTCAAACGTTCTTCGGACGATTTTAATGTGGTTCATGGTCAGCGGTCTTACTTCATGTAAGGTGACATTTGGCGACCAAATTTTTCTAGTGGCGACCATTTTACAAAAGGAAGTCGCTAGAAGGCGACTTCTAAAAACTTGAGCTTGGAGCACTGGTAAGACTATATATATCTGCAGACAAAATGATTCCTTTTATTCAGAGATCTTCAGAGTAATATTTGAGAAAACGGAACACTTGAAACTTTAGTCAAATTTTAATGTATTGTTACAGGTACTTCCAGAAAACAAACTTCAGCACATGTACAAGGGTCATCTAGTGGTACTCAGGTTCTAAAGCGAAAAAGATTAGAGACTGATGGTCGTAAAGGTAAGACTTCAAATTAAAGGTGTGCTGACTTCCTTGGGAGATAAAAGAAAGTGTTAAACTTAAAGTAATGTTTTTCTTTTGCTTACATCAGAGTTCTGACAAACAGGAAAGTAACATGTTGTGACATTTTGGCTGTCATTGCAACACAACAGAGTCTTTTTAATATGAAGGAATCATCGAACTTAGTTAGTCAGAGAAAACATAAGTCAACTGTTCTTTTACTTGCAGGTTTGTCTGAGAAAGGAACTTCAGCAACATCCACAAAGCAACCTAGATTATCGACTGATAGAGATGCAGGTAACATTGTGAATAAAAACGCTTAACTGTATAATTTGTCATACAGAAAAAGAGTAATGAATTTCTAGGTTTTAATATCTAAGCAGCATTGAAACTATTACCTCCCTCAAACAAACAATAGGCTACTTAAGTTACGGCCGTCCATCTTCACCTACAGCTAACAGGCAATTGTGGCTAGTTCAATTCATAAAGAATCCAGTTATCAGAGATGCCATGCACAGAGTGAGAAAACATTTTTATGCAACAAAGATAAATGTGCACCCCATCTTATGTTCTGTAATGGATTTTTCAGCTGCCTACAATCGTTATGTATACATGTAGATATGTGTCACTGAAGTTAACTCCCAACTGACAAAGTTTTCACTTACAAGTTGTATTAGCAGTGAAACTTTGAGCCTAAGCTCTCTGTTAGCAAAATATAATAGTCAACCTGGCACATCCGAGTTGACTATTTTCATAGAAAACAAGGTCCAGTGGTGTTGTTTTTTGGTAGATGCTCTGAGGGTTGTAGTCCAAAACCTACAATTTTATGCATTTTTACAAATTATGTAAGCCTAAAATCAATAATAACTTTTCCTTGTAAGACCAATGCTTGCATGACCATGCTTTGCAATTATTTTCTTACTTAACGTATTCAGTGTTTTAGAAGAAGCGGTCGGCTGTCGGAGTTCCATTGGCTACTTGATTGTGAGTCGCCAGTTACTCTGGTCAAGGTCACCAGACCTTGAGAAAAATAAGCTAACTTGTCACAGCCACCTACTCTTCTAGCTACTGATGCCTACTTCAAAACATTTTGAAGCCCATTACATATTCATTATCACAAATAGTATCAAAGGAAACAAAAATATAACTGGTTTGAAAAAATTTGAACCAAAAATAAATTTAAACCACACACAGATACACATGCTTAGTTATTATTTACTTCATGTTATGGCTGGACAACATATGTTAAAAAATTCTTGTCTAGAATGGTATATGATAGTTACAGAAAGAAGAAACTTAGAAAAGAAAGTTTTGAAACGTAGGTGCTACTATAATATGTGTTCTGTTAATTCTCTTGTAGGCCATGGTCTTGCTGTGTTTCTCAGAATTCTCAAAGCTGAATACAACAGACGGTCTCTCTTGAAACCGCTCCTTTGGGAGAACACGTTTAAGTTACCTCTTGACGATGTTTACACAAGATTATCAATCGTTTCAAGAAGAAAAACAGACTTTCAACTTCAAAGTAATGAAGTCGACATGTATGATGTCTTTAAGACTCTCAACAAAGGTGATGATACCATGGTTCTAGTAGAAGGAAGCCCTGGAATTGGAAAGACAACTTTCTGTCTCAAAATCTCGTATGACTGGACAAATGAAAAAATCCCAAAAGAGTTTTCTTTTCCCAAATTTGACCTTTTGCTTCTTCTGAAATGCCGAGACATCCATGGAGATATAATGGAAGCAATCAGTGAACAACTTCTCCCTGAAGATACGGATGAAGAGGATAAGAAAGAGATAATGGATTACATTAAGGATGTTCATAACCAGGAAAAGATTTTGATTATTTTGGATGGCCTTGATGAGCTTCCCAGAACAGCTGAAAACCATGTGGATAAATTACTTCACAGAAGAATTTTATCATTTTGCTATGTCTTGGCCACATCTCGTCAAGAACGAGGAATTACGGTACGACAAGAGGTCGACTTTGACATTCTTTTGCAAATAGCAGGATTTACAAGAGAAGATGCTTTTGATTACATCAGGAAGCATTTTTTGCATTTTGGCCCTGAGCATTTGCCAAAGGGAGAGAGGCTTATCAAAGCAATCCAAGATAACGCTTTTCTACATGCACTGCCAAGCAATCCATTAAACCTGCTGCTTCTTTGTGTTGTTTTTGAGGACTATCAAGGAGAACTGCCCTCTTTTCGCACAGAACTTTATCAGATCATTGTTAGATGCCTTTTAAGGAGACATTGTGCAAAACATAACTTGGAAGCTCCTGATGATGGCCAAGCTCTAGAGAAGCAATTTGAAGATAGTTTACTAGCATTAGGAGAGTTAGCTTGGATTTGCCTTCTGGAAAAACGACATTCTTTTCGTGAAGAAGAATTGGCAAGATTTGAAAGTAGCAATAAAGATCTGGCAGCCCGCAAACTTGGCCTTGTGTTCAAGGAAGCCAGTGTGAAAAGGATAAAACCACAGCATGAATATCACTTCTTCCACAAGACATTCCAAGAATACTTGGCTGCGTCATATCTCGCACACAAGTTACGTAAAGAGCAAGTGAATGTTTTGCGTGACCTGAAGTTAACATTTTATGAGGATATTATAGAAGACTACCAACAAGTGTTTCTCTTTGTGTCTGGTATACTGGGTGAGGATGCTAGTGTTCTTTTTGAGCAGATTGGTGAGATGCTTCAGAGAAAAGACTGGGACTGGCTCTTGTGCTCTGAAGAAGAGGCGACTTTCTTTATCGAAAGTTTCAATGAAAGTAGAAATGCAGAACAAGTGGCAATGGCTCTTTGTTCCTTCATCCCATTTCCACTGACTCTAGACATTGATGAAGACTCTACTGCAGATGTTTTGAGGGTTGTGAATGCCTGTAAGCACTTTCCACGTTTACAGCACCCTCTTCATCTTACTGTGAATGTAGAAGTGCTTTCAGATTCTAATATTACTTCAGTTGTTGATTTCATAGCCTCCTGTTCGGAGTTAACAACACTTTCCCTTGCTGTTGGCGTTCTGTCGATCGAAGACTTTGCAGATAGTTTCTGTGCAGCATTGTCTGGAAACTTTACTTTGTCTTCCTTTACTGGTCAGTTATTACACAGTATTCATGGCACACCTGGTTGCATTTTAGCTGCAAGTAAGACCTCAGCTACTGTAACATTTAAACTGGCTGATGAGCTTAATGATGCTTGGGTAATTAACCTAGGAACTGGATTGTCTCCTACTACACCATTTACATCTGTTGTCTTCAATATTTATGGTTCAGCGGGTAATACTGCAATAAAGGCTTTGAAAAGCATTTTATCAAACAGATCTTTGACCTCTCTTGACCTCATCATATATGGAGAAATGACGGATTCTCAAGCAGCTGCTGTTGGTGAAGGACTTGCAGCAGAATCCATTTTGAAGTCCCTCACCTTGATTGTTTTTGGAAAACTAAGCTATGTTGGTGCCGTCTCCTTAAAGAAAGGCTTTAAAGAAAACACTTCTTTAAATTCTTTGAAAGTGAAAGTCTTTGGAGAGCTCCCTGACAACTGGGCAACTATCACTGAGAATGAACTCATGGAAAAAAAGTCATTTCTGTCACTTACAGTTCATCCAAATATCGCTGGAAAAATAACTGCACAGGTGGTTTCCCTTTGTCCTGGTTTTAAACTGCACTCATTAACTTTAAACCTTTGGGGCGAATTGAGATGCAATGAGGCAGAAACTCTCTGTAAACGCTTAGTAGAATCCTCAACATCTTGTGTCACTTTGAACATCCACGGAAGAGTAACAGATGATGTTGCTGAGTGTTTTTTAAGGTATTTAAAGCTTTGCAAGACCCTGTCCTCACTTAGGATCAAAATTTGGGGAGAACTGACCAGAGACGGAAACAGCGCTCTTCAAGAGCTATGTAATCAAAGAGATTGCTTTTCCCTTAGTGTCTGTAGGATGACTTCAGATGACTGGATTTGTAAAGAACTTCATTCCACTATCAACTTGCCCTCTTCCTTCACGCCAGTCTTTACGAAAGTCAAAGAAACCCTTACAAGTAAGCTTAGTCTTAACATCACTAACCACGGGGACGCGACTGGAGACTGGTGTCATGGTCTGAGGGATGGTTTGGCGAATGACACATCATTAACTACACTAAATCTTAAATTCGATGACTTCAGAGACATGAGTGAAGACTGGACACATGATCTGGGTGATGGGTTGGCGAAAAACACTTCATTAACTACACTTAGTCTTACATTTATCGACTGCATTGACATGAGTGGAGACTGGGCACATGGTCTGGGTGATGGTTTGGCGAAAAACACTTCATTAACTACACTTAGTCTTACATTTAACGACTATAATGCCATCATTGGAATCCGGACATATTGTCTGGGTGATGGTTTGGCAAAAAACACTTCATTAACTACACTTAGTCTTACATTTAACGACTGCAGTGACATGAATGGAGGCTGGGCACATGGTCTGGGTGATGGTTTGGCAAAAAACACTTCATTAACTACACTTAGTCTTACATTTAACAACTTTAATGTCATGAGTGGAATCTGGGCACATTGTCTGGGTGATGGTTTGGCGAAAAACACTTCATTGACTACAATTAGTCTTACATTCAACAGCTACAGCGACATGAGTGGAGATTGGGCACATTGTCTGATTGATGGTTTGGCAAAAAACACTTCATTAACTACACTTAGTCTTACATTTAACAACTTTAATGTCATCAGTGGAATCTGGGCACATTGTCTGGGTGATGGTTTGGCGAAAAACACTTCATTGACTACAATTAGTCTTACATTCAACAGCCACAGGGACATGAGCGGAGACTGGGCACGTGGTCTGGGTGATGGTTTGGCTAAAAACACCTCAATAACTACACTTACTCTTGCGTTTAATAACTGCAGTGGCACGAGTGGAGACTGGTTAAATAATCTGTGTGACAGTCTGGCAAGAAGTGACTCAATAGCTACTTTGAGTTTCACAATTAATGACTGCAGTGATACAAGTAACCTTGGATGTGATCTTGGGAAACGTTTGGCAAACTGCAAGTCGCTAACAACTCTCAATCTAACAGTAAGCTTGTATGGAGAGGCCATTGTGCGCTGAAAGCCATAAACTGTACACACCACTCAAATGATGAAGACAACAGTCCAGACTGTGTAGAGATCCGCTTACATAGGCGATTTTTGTTGCGCAACTCAGTGCAATTTTTATTCCCCTGAGTTTGCAACTTCAATATGTCGTGTGTAAACCAGCTGCAATTTCAGCGAGATTTTATCGCCGCGATTTGAATGCAACCCCCAAAAACATGGTAACAGCACAGGCGCACAGTTTGTTTTGCTTTGGTTCCCTCTTGTTTTGCTTTGTCTCAATTTTGTTTTGTTTCAATTTGGTTTGTACTACAACTCGCTAAAGACCTAGCGAAATGTAAATACAGAAAGCTGAAGTTATTACTTACTTTTTCTTCGTATCTCTTCATAAGCAGCTCCTTTTTTTATTGTTTCTTTTAGAATCTTTTGAAGTTGTTTGGTACAGGCATGACAGTACCTTGGCCAACACTGTGTAAGAAACTCTTCCTCTGAGTAACTCCAAAACCGTTTTAATTCCCTCTTTTATCCTTGTGTACATCCATGTTGATATGTCTATCATATATCGCGCAACAAAACATCCCGAGGGGTCCCTTATGATTCATGATTGCCAAATTTCATTCAAAAATCGCGGCAAAATTGCATCAAGTTTCGAGCAGGTTCGAACTGACTCCTGCGATATCGCGGCAATTAAATCGCACTGAAATTGCAGCTGGTTTACACGCACGATATTGAAGTTGCAACTTCGGCCCGTCAAAAATTGCATTAGTCATAGCAATTTTTGGACAATTTGTCCAAGGGGAAAGGCGCAATGAGGTTAACACTATGTGAAGCACCAACCTGTAAGCAAGACCAGACCACAACACCGGGAACTCCGTGCCCTACAATTTGCGACAAGTGTGTGGGTTCTTTAACGTCCTCTGCTGCCATATGACACTGAAGATGCAGGAGATGGAGCCAACAGTTTATAGTCCTTATCCGAGAAGACTAGAACTCCTAACCATTTGCAGATGTATTCACAAAGGCAGCACATTCTCCTCAGTTATTTCAGTTATTTTTAGACTGTGAGTTTTGTTCTGGTCTGGGGCTCGAACCCTCGACCTCCCATACACAAGTCCGGCGCTCAACCAATTGAGCTAACCACGCGGAATTCATTAAGTTGCACGATAAAATCGCCAGTGTAAACGGGCCTTAAAACTTATGGTTTTTAAATATTTTTAAGCAGGTAACATTTGTTATGGTTAGGACAGTTAGAATCATTGTGTGCACTTGGCAACAGTGGTATGGAAAATGTTTCATAGGGGATGTTGCAAGATGGAGTAGTTTCAAACATTATTCTCGTTGTTTCTTTGCAAAACTTATTTGCCTACAGCTGTAAAGGGTTTGTTTTGCTACTCTGTGTGTACTCTAAACAGGTTTCTCAGTTTACTTGGATTTTTTTGCATTTTGTTGCATTCCAGAACAGTTTTAAAGAAAAAGAGACTGGTAGTAGGCCCACATTTTTCTCTGGGAAGTGAAGTTGGTAAACAAGCGGGAATGGGCAGAGATCAGCAGGCATGAGCAGACGCAGGCGTCATACCACGTGATTTTCTCGTGCCCTTAGCTCACGTGCTCACATACTAAACTAACCCTGAAAAAAATGAGGGTCTACTCAAAGTTTGCATGAAAAAAAGAAACTGCTGTCTACTCAGGTAATTTGGAACCGCTGCATGTGTTACATTCCTCACAAAGCTTTCTTTGGTAAACCAAGTCTTACATAAGATTCACCGTGTAGTGTGACGTCAAGCTATTGTAGAATTCTGAGAGAAGGGACACGATCTAACATTTGCTTGCAGTGAAGACTGATGTATGGAAATTTAACTGCAAGCAACTTTGTTTCATGTATTTGCCTGTGGAAATATTTCCTACATAAGCGTCCATTGCAAGCTAGTTCCAGTTTGACTATGAGAGTTTACAAATTTCATCTGTTCTCAGTTCCTGAGGACTGTTACTGTTGTTGTTTTTCCCTTTTTCTCACCAAGCTGTTGCCACTTCCCAGTTCAGAGTTGAAAACCAGATGAACACTCAGAGCCTCTCTTTAAAGAACTAGAGATTCTAAAATTAGGTGACCTTGTTAGCTTGCATAATGCACTTTTTTTGTATCAGTATCATAAGAACCTTCTTCCGTCTTCCTTTGATAACTTTTTCCAATCTATTTCATCAATTCACCAGTACAAAACCAGGCTTGCGTCCAGATCAACTTATTATATTAACTCTGTCAAAACAAACTATGGTAAATTCAACATTCGCTTTGCTGCTGTAAAAGTTTGGAATGACTTGGATGAAAACATCAAATACCTCCCCCTCAAAATGTTCAAAAATGAAGTTAAACTTAACATCTTACAGAAATACTGCCAACATTAATGAGTGTTCATCTGGCACCTAGTAGTTACTTAATATTCAATACTTATTTTCTTTATTTAGCTTTTATATATTTTGCTGTAGAATGTTTGTTAGCTATTAACGTTTTCCATTAACCGTTTTATTTATTTATTTATTTAATTTTGCTTTATTGCCAACCACCGTCCTAGTTTTAATCTAATTTAACTTCGCTCAGCTCGATAAGCTTTTTAGTTTTTCTGAGTGTTGCTACCAATATCCTGTTTTAATTTATTTTTTTTATGAAGCATTGTATGAAGTCTTTTTTTGGTAATAAAGTTGTTGTTGACTATGTTATGGCAGTGGAAATGAAAAGTGACTGATTCAAAGTTATCAATGACATTTTTGGACAGAAACCGAGCCAAATGTCCCATTTCCTCATCAGAACCTGATGCAAGCATAATTTACATTACTTAGTTTAGACACTGAGGTCCGTTATCATGGTGAGTCAGTGATGAGAAGGAACCATCAGTTCAGTTTACTGTTTTTTAGTTTTGTAGAAATATCCAAAGTTTCAGATTTTTATTGTCCAATCAAAGGCTCAGTCAATTCTTAGGGAGGGGACAAAAAATTGTGGTGAGAGCACAAACCCCAATAAAAATCATATGCATTGAGATGTTGCTTACAGCATTCTCAAAGCATTTGTGACCGAAAAGCAAGACTTTGGAAGATAAACGGGGTGCCTGAATCCGCTCCTGTTTTGTTGTTGTTGTCTCAGATTTAGACTAGTTTGAAGGAAGCAATTTCAATTATAATCAACATTGTGCCTTGATTTCTTCCTTCTCAATGCACGCTCTCTCAACGGACCTGTTAATTACAATGCAGTTCAGTGTAAATAGTGTACATAAAGAGAACATTTCTTGTTTTTTTAAGTATGATGTCACATACTTAGATTCAGATCTGTAAAACAAGAGACATGGTTCACTGCCGCTTGACATTGATGTTTTCATGGTAACCAACCACGTGTCCAAGTAACACTTGCGATTTTACCTTTTAAGGTTAAGGTCTTAAAAAAAAACTTTTACCAGCAAGGAAAAACAGCAAGAAACTTACCAAAAAATTGATTTAAATTAATACATAGCCAAGCAATGTGTTACTAAACAAGTCAATGCAAAGAAGTTTGACCACATCTTTTACCTTTAGTAAGCTACTTGGGTACGAAGAAAATAGGTTAGCAGTTTTTCCTTGTCAGAAAAAGCTTTTGAGAAAAAAAAAATCTAAAGAAAAGTGTTCCGCTAAACATTTGCAGATCCAGTTCTTATGAAATTTAGCTGTTATGACACTGAGGAGCAAAACCAGATATACATTACATGAATTATCATAATTAGATCATAACTTATATGATTAGATTTAGCATTGTAATACTAGTAGGCAAGAAGTGTCTATCATTGCTCTTTAGCAATGTTTTGTAATCTTAATGCTTAGATTTTTTCTCAAGCTGTTTTAATAGTTTTGTATCAGAACAAGAGACTTGAGAAACATTCATGGACATAAAATACCAAGTACAAAGAGACTTTTAAATGAAAGTACTTGGGACTGTTGAGAAGCAAAATCGGATGAAAATGTAATCTCAGTATTTTAATAAACTCTTTTGTTGTTTTAATGTTTGTTGTTGCTGTTGGTTTTCACAGAGGGATCAGGTGAAGGGGCAGTATCACGAGAGGTCTTCTAAGTTTTTGTGTAAACTATGCTAGAATTATAAAGGTTCACTCACTGATCAACAAAATAACGTTTAAACACCAAAAAAGGCATAAATTCACTCTCTAAGGGCGCGTTCGTTTGGGAATATTCTGGAATAAGAATATATTCTGCTCCTGGGAGCAGAATAGCAGGAATGGAAATCCAAGTATTCCGGAATAGGAAGAGCAGCCAAACGAACGCTAAGTTGCATTATTCCAATTATTCTTATTCCGGATTGATCCCAAACGAACGCGCCCTTAGTGTTTTTCTCCAAGGAACACTGTCAAACTTGAAAACGTCGGCCCGACGTTTTCAAGTTTTAGACCACTTGTTTCCTACCTGTCCGTAGCCACACCAGTTTTAAATCACTTTCGTGACCAGTACAGTGCGTTTTAGCAAGGTTAGGCAACTGTTAGTGCATTTCCAATCAATACCAACACCTTCATTGTATTTTCAAGTAGCACTTAATCTTGGTGAGACTGCCCCTTTAACTCTTTCATTACCAAGAGACCAAAATGTTATTTCTCCTTACAGTATCCATACATTATCAAACAGAAAATCATCAACCAGAGGATATTGTCCAGATGAACCACTAGATTCTCATAACTGACCTTAAGAGGAATGTATAGCGATCAGTAAGAAGAATTAACGTCTTGATCTATCCCTTGAGCTACTTGTTTTGTTTGAAAAAAAAAACAGTGTATCTTGACTATTAACGGAGAGATGCTTCTTGTGCAACACTGATACAGGCTATGTCCACACTAAGGCGAATAAATTTAAAAACACAGGATTGGCCTTCTGTCCACACTAGAACGGCATGTTCGGTCACCGAAATCGGAAGTTTTTGAAAACGCTCTTCAGAGTGGATTCATTGAGAACGCTGGCTACAATCTTGGACAATTCAAATGAAAAATGAAGACCACCCCTCCCCCCCATTTGAATGATGGGAAAATGGGCGCGTTTTGGTTTTTGCAGAGATTCATCATTGATTCGGGGGGAGGGGGGGGGGGGGGGTCTGATTTCTTATTCTATTCTTTCAAATTTGAGAAGATCAAGGTTAAAATCACCTAATATTGCACAATACTTGGTTCCTCGATCAATCTTTAGTCCTGTCTAGTCCTTCCAGCCCTTTGTTCAAATCTCTTCAAGTTATCCAATTCTTCGATCTTGTCACCTTTTATATTGCTATATTCATGTACAAATTTCATAACGAGCTCCTTCCTATTGCCTTTCATTCTTTTTTTACTAGAGTAACTAATATTCATAATTATAATACTAGGCTTGCAGCAAAACAGTCTTATTATCTTCCTTTCGTAAGAACTAATTATAGCAAGTTTAACATTAGGTTTCAAGGCCCCTCTATTTGGAACTCCATTGATGATCATATAAAGTTATCATCCGCATCAATGTTTAAGAAAAAAATGCAAGTTGAGTATCTCGAAAGATACTAGCTAGCGCCTGTATTGATCAACTCTAAGGCTGTTTTGCTCTATATTTTTCCTCGATATTCATATATATTTTTGTCTTTTTTACATTTTGCTCACTGTAATGTTCTGTAATGTTTTGTGTTGTTGTGCGCTTTACAGACCTAAATTTGTATTATATAATTGTAACACTGGCTGCCTGCCCTTTTTAACTCTACAGTTATTTCAGGCAGCCAGACCCCTAATTACTTATTTAATTATACTATATATATTCTTTTTCTTGTAATTTATTAGGGTAAATAAAGTTGTTGTTGTTGTTGTTGTCCAAGATTGCAATCTTGGACAATTCAAATGAAACGTTAAGACCCCCCCCTCCCCCTTTCAATGATGGGAAAATGGGCGCGTTTTGATTTTTGCAGAGATCCATCATTGATTCGGGGGAAGGCGGGTGGGGGGGGGGGCATCTGATTTCTCATTTTATTCTGTCTAAGATTGTAGGTGTGTTAGTGTGGCAGTGTGGACGGTGAAACAATTTGAAAACGGTATAGTATGGACATGAAACATTTAATCCGTTTTCGGGTCGAAAACGCCGGCTGTTTTCAAATTTATCCGGCTTAGTGTGAACATGGCCTGTAATCTTCGCCAATATTGACTCCTCCCATAAAAGATTATCTCCCCTTAACAGATATTTCGTCACGGTTCCTCTTGTGAGTCGACATAGTTTCCATAAGAGAGTGGACCGCTATATACCCTTGCGGAACACTCAGTCACGGTACTGGGTATTTCTCTTTAAGATCCGCGGTTACATTTTGTAACTGACCTCAATTCCATCACAGTTAGGATCTGATGGTGCACGTACGAGAGAAAGTTGGGAGAATTTGCAAGTTTATGTAAGCTTCGCGGTTGGAATAAGAACTTTCGAATTCTCCCAAACTTCCCCGAGTGTTTTCGTCAGGCTTTGTAAATTAAAGGCAAAGCGGCCGGTTTTAAAATCCCTTTAAGGCTGGTTCACACTTGTGTGATAAGCATAAGAGAACTCGTGTGTGAATTGGCACGAGATAAGCACCGAAAAAGAATCTTTTCTAATGGGAAGTAGGGAGCGGAAAGCACAAGCACAAGATTTGGTTGTTGACGTGACTTCCATTATGCAATGTTTATCAGAATCTCTGAAGCACTGCGCCGACTTGAGTGTGTCGTATTATACTTATTGGAAGTGCTTGTGCTTATCTCACAAGTGTGTACCAGGTATGAAACCCGCAAAACAGAATTAAGTGCATTCCAAGGTTACAATAGTTGCTGGTTTGAAGTATTAACAGTCATAACTTATGGGAGGAAGAAAGCAACACACATACAAGCATGTCGCGTTTTCCTCGTATCTCTCGTGACCCTTTATAACCAGATAAAAGTGCTTGTTAGTGAAAAAGGCTTACAGGGAGTGTGACATTTCGTAACAATAAATTTTTGCAATTTGGCTTTTTTTTAGATACCCAAGGCACTTTGCCTTTTTGCGGTTACATCGTTCAAATTAAAGACTGAAACAGGTTGACGAAACAAGAAAAGAAAAAAGAAAAGAAATGAAAACAACTCTATCTATATTGAGTGGCACGCTGAAAATTGCTTTAGAAACTTTCTAGGATCCAGGGGAGGGGCCCGGGCCCCCACCTTATTTTTTTCGGAAATAGCGCATTTTCTTTGAAGTGCCGGAATTATCTTCGCAGAATTCAACATTCATTGTAAAGCGGCCCTCTCCTTAGCTGGAGGTGTGGATCCGCCACAGGAAAGTGATGACAATGTACTTAAGATGTATTACAGCAACTGTTTACTGGTTAGATAATGATGAAGACAATTGGATTGGGCTGAAAACAACTTTACTCAGTGTTTGATATCAGAACGTTTATTAGTCGATTTTACTTGACAAGTATTAACAGTACATTTTCGCGACATGCTTATAAAAATATTCTCAAATTTTCACGTTTCCAAAAAAGAAAAATCATGCATCGGTTGAGATTTCAAACGACTCTGGGTACGAAGTTCATTTAAACACTAGTACTGCCAGCATTTCAGTATTGTTGCTGCTCGTTGAAATTGCAACAGGAATTTATTTTATCAGCTGTCTAATTAGATTAAAATAACGTACAGGTTGTTTTTCTGGCAGTCGCAATCTAAGATCGTAAGTCCAAAGTCCTTTTGTGTTATTCCATTTTTCGAGTCTTGCCAATCCAGCAAGTATCCGGCATGTGACACTGAATTTAAATTTGCAAGGACCACCGTGACGAAACAGAAGTACCGGATCCTCTAAATGTAGAAGATCTAATCAGCTATAACAAAATAGTAAACGAAGAAAAGCAAGGCTGATTGAACAGTTGGGAACTATATATATTTCCAATATTTCGGAAGGCACGGCCTTCCTTCTTCAGGGTGTTACAAAGACACAGGGTGTGACACTGAATTGACCAATAGAAATGATTTATGTCCATATTTGGAATACGAAAGTGTCCTGGGAATTTTGGGAAAGCCCATCAAGCAGGAAGTGAGCTCCATGTTTGTTTGATTTTCGTCTTGCCTTCTTGATTTCTTTAGCAGGGGAAGACACTTTTCTGGATTTAGTTTGGCTTTCAGTAATAATCTGCAATCATGGGGTGATTCAAGCTTGTCATCATGTAGCCTGCTCATCAACACAGTGGCGATAAACGTTTTTAGCCGTGAAAACAGTCAGCATTGTAGCTCGGTCATTTGATCAAAGGTAAGCATTACTGTAAAAGTTTTCTTTGTTTTGATGCTCCAAGATTTCTTTACAGCTTCCAGACAAGTCTTGAAATCTTTATCAGTCTTTTATCTCAAGAGAAACTGTCCAAATATAATCACAGCGCTCACTGCTTGTTCGATCATTAGTGACAGGAAATATATATGGAAACATTCTTCTGTTAATTCTGTTTGTTGTCAAGTGAAGCTGTAATGCTGTATCAATGTTATTTGTTCTTGTCACAGTACTGTTGCAATCAGAAGAGGAGCAGATAATAAGGACTTGATCTGTTTTAGTTAAATTTATCAGATAATTAAGCTTACCATTAAGTTAAAAGCGTCAATATCTCAATATGGCGCAATGACTGGTTGTTGACTGCCCCTATGTAGTATTTATGACACTTGATACCCCCTTCCGAAGTAAACTCATGTTCATCCAGAACATAGCTTGTATTCCCCCAGTCTGTAGATTTGTCGGCAAGTTAACTTTGCTCCCAAAGAAGAATTTTTTTAACTGATGGTGAAAGTTTAGACTTGTTATAAACGTTGGACGAGATGAGTGTGGTTACTAGATCAGCCGCACCCTGGTATGACCAACAGTGTGGAACCATCCAAGTTAATTACTAACCACGTCACCTCTTCTTGGGAGCAGTTTAAAGAGATTTCAACAAGTAGCATAGCACTTACATGTAGCTGCTACAACAGAAAAAAGTAATTTTTGCTCTTTTGATGTCATAATTTATGGAAACTTACAAAATTTGTCATCAAAGCTGTGATCGCTAAATGTTAATATTCATGATTACACTCTTAACTAGGCTATTGTCTATACATGTCTCTGTATTTGCATTTCTCCCACATCACAATTTTGGAAAATAATTTACACAGAAAAAAAGAAGTGATTCACTGTTGACATGTATCAAAGTTTTTTTTTCTGTTAAAATGTGTATCTTTCTCTGCTTTACCACAAATATTTATCATAATTTGTTTACAAAATTACAAGTCAAGGTTAAAACCCATTGACAGAGGTAGAAAAACAACAGCATGACGAACTATAAATAAACCAGGGATTATGTTTGACATCTGATAAACTTCATTAAATTTACATGTGTTGGCTAAATATTGCAAGATGAGCCATCTTAGTGAATCATCAAATATTTTTGTAATCTCCTTTGATTGTCCTGTTTTCTGTGCTCTGTGTGTATCAGAATGTGTGTGAAGGCTGTTGGCTCATACTTGATGTTTTTGTACCATCCCTCGTCACCTACCTGAGTAATTAATTTTTTACTCTTCATGTTAGAGGGGTGGGATAAAGCAAGACACCAGACCCTAACTCTCCAATCTTTGTCCATAAACTTTGAAAAAACCAAAGTGATATAGTCTTCAGCATTCGTGTAAAATGGTATAGTTCCAGAAAACTTCTATCTCTCTCACCCCTCTCCCCACCTCCCCCCCCCCCCCCCCCCCACACACACACACAGAAGGGGTTGGGAATTCCAGGGACGAGGGGGGGGGGGGGATCTCCCAGACCCAAAAATGTAATTAAAGCAATGCATGTATGAAGCTAAATTGGAATTTCCTAAGGGGTTGGGAGAGGTCATAGCGCAAATCTGTTTTGTGGGGATATGGATATTTTCCAGAACTACACATTTGAAATGAAAATGTGCAGTTTCTGTGTTTTTGTAATTAGTTTTGTCATATTAACAATAAACCAGCACATTTTCTTGTCTCTTGCTGATCCTACAAAAACATTTTCTTAATACAGTCACTGACATACACCTGTTGGTTGTTTATATCTTTAAAGGTTTAGTTAGTCACTCAGCTCCAGTAGTCATGTCTGGGTTCAAGATGTCAAAGGACGTTTGTAATAAGACTTGGTAAGTTTTTGTTATTGAAAATTTTTATAAGGAATTACTTACCGGGATTAAATTAACTTTGTAGAGGAGGGAAATGTAATCGTCATCATGCAAAAGGTGAATGTTATTTTAATTAATATACTGTATAATTTAATTTCTGGATTACACAGTCCTATATGTACAGTATGTGTTCAATTACCTGTTTGGACTGAAACTAAGACTGGTTCTAATTTTTTTATTTAATTTTATCTTAGTGTCAGTGTTCAAGACTAAAGGCTTCCTGTGATGTCTGGGCTTTCAAAGGTAACAGTTGTTAATTTGATTGTCCTTGGGTGATTTGTTTAATTTTCTGCCCTGTGGACACTTCTCTGTTTTTGTTAAGCTGTCATTCACATGCCTTACACCTTGAATATCATAGTGATGAATATACTGGAAGAGGACAACTCCACATTTTATATTTAGGCTATGTGCACACTAAGCCAGATAAATTGAAACGCAACTTTCTTTTATCGGTTTGGCCTTAGATCTGTCCACACTAAAATGGCATTTATTGAAAATGCTCTCCAGAGTGGATAATTTGAAAACACTCACTAGGTGTGTTAGTGTGGACACTGAAAATGGAACTTGTTGAAAATGCTTAGAGTACGTCATAACAACTATGGAAGTTGATCTTTGCATTGGCTCAAGGAGTTTGCAAAGGCTCTACCATACATTCAAGTGTTCTGGGGCTGAGGTAACATTTCAGTGTACATAGATGTGGAAACAATTTGAAAATAATAGGTGTGGATGGAGAACATTTTTTAAGTTATAAGGCTTAGTGTAAATGTAGCCTCAGTATAGAAGGGTGAAAGATGGTGCATCAAGAGCTATTTAGGATAAGATAAGATAAGATAAAAACTTTATTACCGTGTCTGTGTGTTTAGCCCTTATGGACTAACTGTCATCTCTTCAATAAAATGACTTCATACATGTGATGGGGTGCAATGAGACTTTATAGAGACTTTATTTTCTAATTTTTGTGTTATTAACACTGTTTACAAAAAGATAAAACATATAAAATGCAAGAACGCTATTCAATATGGCAAAAAATAGAATCAAGGAAATTCAAGGATATTCCTGGTTGCATAAACACAAATAGGACTAAAGTAATATAGCAATGAAATACACATGTTGCAACACTTTAGTAAATTTCTTGAAATCTCTTTTCTTTTAGGGGTTCTTTGATCCTAGCATAGCCTCCACATCACAGGAAGGCCAGGTGGGAGTGGAAAAGAGGACATTGAGAGTCACTCTGTTGAGTAGCGAATGGAGATCATCAACCAATGGAGACGTGTCAACCATCAACCGAGAACTAGCAATACAGTTAGCCAAACACCCTGATGTACAAGTTAGTGTCTTTCTCCCTCAGTGTAGTGAAGAGGACAAGAACAGTGCTAATAATCACAAGGTTCAACTTATTGAAGCAGAGAAAATGACGGGTGTGGATCCAGTTGATTGGCTGATTAATGTACCACAACACCATAGCATGGACTGCATTATAGGACATGGAATACATCTTGGTCGACAAATACCACTCATTAAAAGACAACATCATCATTGCAAATGGATTCAGGTTGTTCACACTGCCCCTGAAGAACATGGAATGTACAAAAGCATTTCTGATGGTGAGCAGATGCACCAAATAGAGATAGAACTCTGTGAGAAAGCTGATCAAGTTGTGGCAGTTGGACCCAAGCTGGCAGATGCTTACAAGCGTTATCTTCGCTTTGGGAAAAAGCAACAAGATGTTTTTGATCTCACCCCAAGCATTTTCACTGAATTCTTGGAGGTAAAGCAAGCCACTGAAGAAAGAAACACATTTTGTGTTTTAGTAATTGGGAGTGGCGACTATGAAGATTTTAATCTGAAGGGATATGACCTCGCTGCCCAAGCAATTGCAGAGTTGAAAGACAAATCCTACCAACTGAGGTTTATTTGTGCACCAACAGGGAAAGGAGGAGAAATAGCAGAAAAGTTACTTCAGCATGGCATTGTTCATAATCAGCTAATTGTCCGCAGCTTTAATGAAAGCAGGGAAGTACTGGCCCGATTATTCTGTGAGGTGGATCTGGCAATAATGCCATCAAGGACTGAGGGCTTTGGATTGACTGCTCTTGAAGCGTTGTCTGCTAATCTTCCTGTACTTGTCAGTGGTAACTCTGGTCTTGGGGAAGCTCTTGAGAAAGTGCCTACTGGCTCAACCTGTGTTGTAGATTCTGAAGATCCTAAAGAATGGGCCAAGGCAATCAGGGCTGTTCGCAAAAAAGACAGGGATGTACGACTTTCAGAGTCAAAGCATCTTCGTGAAAAATATTTGGAGAAGTACAGTTGGCAGGAACCTTGTGGTTGTCTTGTGAAAAAGATGTGGGACCTTGTGTTTGGTAAAATTTCCTAATATTTACATGTATTAAAGAAATTTTCTGTTTTTACTATATCACAATAATAACAAGATGAATATTTATTTTGTGCCTTTGATGTACAGTAGTGGTGTGCCAATCATCGATTATAATATTGATATTTCATTGGAAAACTTTAAGAGAGAATACAATCTTGTTTCGCTAAACACTGGAAAATTTATTCTTGGTAAACACATTGTAAAAGTCTTCATACAAATCTCTTGATTTTTTTTCAGTGGACTCATGACAGCAGCTACAATACATTGAATGTCCCTTACCTGTTACATTTAGTGCGTTTGTATTTCATTAATGCTCAATCATTGCACCATATTGAAGTCAATGATAACTTTGTTGCTTGATTCCTCTCTCAGTTTTACTTGTTTACATTTTTTTGTTGTTTTTTTATTTTTATTATTACTTTTCATTTGGTTTTAGTGGTTACAAGACATACATAGATACATACGTCAAACAATGTACATATAGAAAACTGTTAACATGTAGTATTTAACTGCAAAAAATTCAAAGTAAAGAAGAGAATATGAGATTAATCCACTAATATTATTTATAAATTAACTGATGATCAACTGGTTGGCACAGTCTGATTACATGTATTACCCACAAGTTGAAAAATGAATTAAGTTGAAAAATGAATTAACTGTCATTTTTTTCCCAGAAGATTCATCACAAAACAAGCTAACTTCAACTGTAAAGGACAAAAGGCCGTTACCCCTTTTTAGTACTCAGCCTTCCAAACGAGTTAGACAAGAATTGACTGAACATGATCCTCATGAAGGTGAATATTAATATGCCAACAAAATACATGATAAGACTCGTGTCAGTGGAAAAAAGGATTTTTGTGCTTGTCTATACTGGTGTCTAGATGACCCAGTTTACAGTATTTGCCGTCAAGGTGTACAGTAATAATTTGGGAAAAGCTGTGCTTAGTATTCCTGATTACATAGCAGTTGCCTATATTGGGTGTTGGGGTTCAAATATTTGTGCCACACTTCACCAAGATATTATGGCACAGTTATCTTTGCATGGGAAACTGTTGTTAAAAGTTAAGGCATAAAGCAGAACGTTTAAAGGATATTATTGCCAACGAGTCAGGCCTTCTGGAAGACCAGAAGGCCTGACGAGGCGGCAGATTATAGAGCCGTGAGAAGATTTGTATGTGCGGAAAAAATCTCACAAACGCTCCAAAATGTAGAAATGTAAGTAATGTAATGTAAGGTAGATCGTGACGACACAATGTCTGATGTTTTTAGCCAATCTGTTGAGCAGAAACTGTTCAGCACGTGCACAATTTGTCATAGTTGTGGCCAATCAGCGCGCTACTTATTTGTTCAGCACGTGCACGATGCATGATTCATGGCGTCGATACGTGATCCGCAAACTCACATGTGTGAGAAGCTAACAACGGCCGGTACGCGATATGCTTTTAGCCATGCATGGCGGGTGCCAAGAATCGCCTGCGTAAGGCCTAGACTGTAACGAGAGGCTCTTCCGAAAAGATTTATTAACCGCGCGGCCATGGGCCGAGCGCGGTTCTTGCTTTACACGGGATTTTTTTTTTTTTTCGTTTTTTTGTCGGTGACCAGACCCAAACCTCCACTCGGCCAAATCGTGATTGGGGCTTTGAAATCACGCAACCTATGATGTTTATTCGCCAATTAATTCTAACCGTGACTTTTGAGAAAGAAAGCTGTTAATGAGCCAAAAATATAAGCGCGGTTTTAAGTTGCTATAGCAACTTCTTGTTCAAGAAGATCTGCCCAGAATCAATGGAGAAACAAAGAAGATGACCTCGGATACAGGCAAAGTGAAAACTGCCCACGTTTGTTGCAGTATTGAGCTGAGTGACACTGAATCGCTGCAGAATTATTTCCCTTCGCATTGCCAGTAGATTCTTCCAGTACCAAGTAAGCTTTATTGAGATTATTTGAAATTTTTATTTCGATGAAAAGTGCGTTCTTTGCTTCATTTTTCCCCTACTCGCTAGTAATGGCAATCTTTCGGACTGAAAAAAGATCGAACTGAAAGCATTTAGAATCTGTACGTGACCGCTTTATCGAAACAATCTCCGCAGGAATTCCAAACCGCGGTATGGAAATCGCCACGAAATGTTCATTGCTCTAGTTCTACATCTTGTATTTTAAGAGCACTATATACTCTGTATATGTGCTTCTAAAAGCAAATAAAAAGGAAATTTATTTTATGGAGTTGTTTCAAATGACGACCAATGACGCGTATGGCGACAGGAGCTTGTAATTGTAATTGTAGCTTGCGCCCCCACGACGCGAGGTCATAATTTCAAAATAAAGTATTTCTTAGTTGGATGACCTCGAAAGTAAACACTTTATACCTGTTTCTACCAGTATATTTTATTGTAGGCCGCGAATGCCCTAAATCTTTTTGATTTTCGAACGATTTTCTTCAGCGCCAGAATCAAAACAATAACAAACACTCGCAGTCGACAGAGAGTCTTTAATATTAAATTTAGTAATCAATTAGTCTTGTGAAGCGGGTAGGGGGTTGGGTAAAATGCAGCCTTTATTTGTGTTACTATATATGAAGTAAACAAAGGCTATATATTTTCCGAGTTTCAGTGGCTCACAGCCACTCTGATTTAAGGTCTATTGGACTTAAAAAACAGCTGACACCTTTCCAAAATAGCGGCATAGAACTGCAATGGCTTGCAACCCTCAAATTACATGGATTTCACAAGGTTTCTCACTATAGTATCATTTTAGAACTCCTTCATTAGGCCTTCACCAAATCGCATCAGTTTATTCCACAAACATTCCGCAACGAATACATGCAATGTACATTGATCACACCCACATCATAAAGTGTACTTTTAGTCAAACATTTTCAATAAATTTATTATCCTCACAACCCTTCTCTCTTGTTGTACTCGTTGGCACTTCTACCGATAGGTACCACTAGTTTAGATACTGCCTGAAGTTTCATGTGACATAATAATTATTAAAATGTGTTTTTCTTCTGGTCAAGGATCCCCTGGCTGTCTGCCTTCATCTGTGGAACACAGTCAGTTGTCTTCAACTGTGACCAGTCAGACTTATGAAGGACACAGTTATCAGAGAAGTCACATTCAGAGTGAGTAGGAAAATTATTGTGTACACTTACAGCTTTACAAAGTAACAGTTACTGTACTATATTAGCAGGTGACCTCAAAGGCCCTCCACTTTATTGCACAAATTCTGTAAGTATTATATTGTTTCAGAATTTTTTAAGTGTTAGTTTTGTATTTTCTTTTGGAAGGCTCCTCTGGTCATGGCAGGCCAGCTTCATCATTGGAATACAATCAGTTGCCTTCTAATGCAGGCACTCAGTTTCCAACTCAAATGTATCAGCCAAGTCAGACACAGAGTGAGTAGGAAATTATTCTCTAGAAATACTTAATATTTTTGTTAGTTTAAACTTTGTGTGGTGTTTTAATTAAAGGAGAAGTTCACTCCAGAATGGCCATTTATTTTCTTTACGCCAATAAAAAGTTTCTACAAAAATATGTTATTCACCAAAATTTCAGCTCCCAACGAGCGCTAAATCCCTACGAAATCTTTCTCTAAAGTAGCCCAAAATTCGACAACTGAACGCCGCCATCTTGGAGCTAGTAATGTATGCGTGACGTCAAAGAGTTCAGCCTGAAGTTTAGCGGGAAAATTTAAATACTCGAAACTCCTTGTTTCTTTGTAGTGGCTTTTGTTTGTCAAAATGCCTGTTTGTGCAGCTCCATGTTTCTCAAACAGAGCTTCAAGAGATACAAAAAAACCTTTCACCTTTCTTTCCTTTCAGACAGGCATTTTGAGAAACAAAAGCCACTTCAAAGAAACAAGGAGTTTGAAGTATTTAAATTTTCCCGCTAAACTTCAGGCTGAACTCTTTGACGTCACGCATACATTACTAGCTCCAAGATGGCGGCGTTCAGTTGTCGAATTTTGGGCTACTTTAGAGAAAGATTTCGTAGGGATTTAGCGCTCGTTGGAAGCTGAAATTTTGGTGAATAACCTATTTTTGTATAACCTTTTTATTGGCGTAAAGAAAATAAATGGCCATTCTGGAGTGAACTTCTCCTTTAATAAAACACCAAGAGTGTGAGGATATTCACTGCTTAAAGGTCACAAGTGATTAAATAAAATTTAGGCTCATTTAGACTCAAGCCAGTGGTGATCACAGCTTGGTAGCATACAAGCCTTTCCTTTCAAATCACCCATGGCTTCACCTTTCTGGAGGCACCTTCCCCAAACTCAACTGTTGATGTTGAGTATAACATACATTACCGGTAAATGTCACCAAATCCTTTGAAGCTATTTTAGCAACCTCGTTCCCAGGGTCTCTCTCTCCCCGCCCCCAAGAGAGACCCTGGGAACGAGGTTGCTATTTTAGGTGACACTGTGCCATAATATTTGAATGTGTCAATGCTTTACTCCTGGTCAAGGTTTCACTGGGAGGCTTTCTTCATCTGTGGAACACAATCAGTTACCTTCTACTGTGTCCAGTCAAACTTATGAAAGACCCTGTCACACTCAGCGTGAGTAGGAAACATTATTTTGTACAATTACTGAACAACTTCAAGGCTGTAGGCAGGGTGGGTATCAGCGCCAGAGGAGTGAGTGTTTGCAGGGTCCGGGAGTATTCTTCCCTGGCTGGAAAATTTGAAAAATTAGTTCTTGAAGACCACATTTCCTGCATTCTGAGAGTCATTTTAAGGCCTGTTCCAAATGCTGCCCCACTCATGTGCCGAACCTAACTCAGTAAGGTTCAACCTTGAAGCGACTTTTGAGCGACAGCTGATTCAAATGGCGTATCTGTGTCAAACTTAATTTGCGGAAACAAGTCGTTAACAATAATAATGTTGATTACAGGGGCCGCGGAGGGGGAGGGGCTGGTAGGGCTATAGCCCTACCACTTTTTTGCTTGGGCTGGTTTTTTAGGGCTTCAGATGCCAGGGATAATTTATGAATTTTACCACTTGAAAATAATAAAAGGCTTCTTCTTTTGTATATGCGCTTCACGAAGTCAAAGGCTCGGCACTGCTGTGGCAAGGCAACTTCAAAGTATTGCTTGTTTGTGTTGGCCAGATTTTTTAGCCCTACCACTTTAAAATGGTCTCTGCGGGCCCTGGATTGAACGTCTGCGTTGAGGATGATAAAAGTTTTTGCAATCGAAATCAGCAAACTATTACACAAGTTTGTTATAATTTTGCTATAGATCGTTTTCACGTGACGTCATCAGGTACCAAAATCCAAAACTAAAGAGACACGATAGTTTTTATCCACATCAAGCATAAGAGATACTAAAATTATATCTATTTGCGACTTTTCAGCTCAGTAGCGTCCTTCGTTTGAAAATCAGCGCACTTTGAATTTCAGAGTAATGGCGGTGCGTGACACGCAGTTACGATCGTGTTTGTCAAAAAATATACATTTATCTTGTGATTTTTAGCCATTTGAGAAGTTTAAGTAGCAGGAAATATGTTTATACAAATGTTTGTTTGTCAAATTCCGATAATCAGTGGCCTAGATGATCAAAGTAAGCTCCAGATGTTTACGGTATTTTCCGGTCGCCATATTGGTGTACCACGGAGGTACACCAATATGGCGAATCCATACTGGGCTCTGTAAATTTGTGCAAAACATTTCGACGAATATCTTAAGTTTGGGACAGTGCACAGACCTAAAACTTTGAGAAATTACTTCTTTACTTCTCTCCTATAATATCCTATTTTCTTGACCTCATTCACTCAATAGTTTTTCGATTTATATTTTTGTTGTGTGACAGTGAAAACGATCTATAATAATATTTCTGGAAAAGCAAATTCATTCCGCGAGATTTATTTTATTAAAATGGTTTTCTCTCGAGAATTAGTTTTTAAATACTAACCTACAAATCTGATCTCACAAATTGGGGTAACAGCAAAAAGGATTTACCACCAAAGCAATTCTCCCATGAAGTTCCACTTTTCTTGAGCTGAAACATATTAAAAGATAAACAAAATGCGAGGGCGGTGAGCGAAGTAATTTCCCTGGAATTTTATGCCATCATGCTTCATGCATGACTGGTCAGACCGAGTCATGCCACTCCACTTTAGACCAATCATGAGCGCTGTTATGTCGAAAATACATTACAATAATTCATGCATTAGGTTCGGCACATGAGAAGAACGCCGTATGAATCAGCCACCGCTCTGATGCCACGTAGTGCGGCAGACCCTGCCGAACTTAACGTTGTTTGCCGAACGTAATTAAAACTGCCGGACCAAACTGATTCAAACGCCGCTCTTCTGCCGTACTTTATTCACCAGTTAGGTTCAGCACATGAGTGGAGCGGCGTTTGGAACGGGCCTAACTCTCCCTCTCCAATTGGACGAACCTTTGTGGCCTGTGGGGAAGTGCAGATACACCCGTTGCACCCCCGTGCCTGCAGCCCTGAACTTTACAAAATGGTAATTCAAATGCGACCTCAAAGCCCCATTGCACAAATTCTGCATAGAAGATTTTAAATGTTATTTCTGTATTTTCTTTTGGAAGGCTCCTCTGGTTGTGGCAGGCCAGCTTCATCAGTGGAATACAGTCAGTTGCCTTTTACTGCAGCAGTCACTCAGTTTCCAACTCAGACATGTCAGACCAGTCTCACTCAAAGTGAGTAGGAACTAATTTCTTCAAATAATGCAATTTTGGGGGGTTTCAACTCTATGAGCTATGGTCCCAGAGGCACCTTCCCTAAACTCATCTATTGATGATGAGAATAACATAATATATAAAATTTCAGTTGCCAAATCGTTTGAAGCTTCATGTATTTTAGGTGGCACTAATGATCATGTCTGTGACATAATAATTATTTGAATGTGTTAATGTTTTTTTTAATAATCAAGGTTTCCCCGTGAGGCTGCCTTCATCTGTTAATCACAGTCAGCTGTCTTCTACTGTGACCAGTCAGACTTATGAAGGACATGGTTATCAGAGAAGTCACATTCAGAGTAAGTAGTACATCTACAGCTTTACCTCAAAGGTGCTCTGACCTTACTGTACAAATTGGTATTACATTGTTTCAGAATGTTTAAGTGTTTAATATATTTTTGTAAACTATTTTCATTCAGCTGACTCTGGTCATGGCAGGCCAGCTTCATCATTGGAATACAGTCAGTTGCCTTTCACTGCAGTCACTCAGTTTCCAAGTCAAATGTATCAGCCAAGTCACACTCAGAGTGAGTAGGAAATATTACTTTCTACAAATAATACAATTTTTTGGTTACAACTCTATAAGTGATGGCTCCAGAGGCACCTTCCCCAAACTCATTTTTCGATGACGAGGATAAAAAATATAGATCTATCATGTCTGTAACATAATGATTATTTAAATGTGTTAATAATGCTTTTCTCCTGGTCAAAGTTTCTCCAGGAGGCTGCCTTCATCTGTGGAACACAATCAGTTGCCTCCTACTATGACCAGTCAGACTTATGAAAGACCTTGTCACACTCTGAGTGAGTAGGAAATGTTATTTTGTGCAATTACAGTACAACTTTATAAAATGGTAATTCACATGTGACCGCAAAGGCCCTTCACATTGCACAAACTCTTTATTTTATTTGCATTTTCTTTTTGAAGGCTCCTCTGGTCATGGCGGGCCAGCTTCATCAGTGGAGTACGGTCAGTTGCCTCTTATACCTGCAGCAGCCACTCAGACTTACATGTATGGAGAACCAAGTATTCTGAGAAGTCATCATCCTCAGGGTAAAAAGAACAATCTTTCTGTGCGGTCAAAATAATTAATAATAACTTGTAACAGGAGTTTTGAAGTCACTTACCTTCATTCCATGAGTTGCTTTCACTTCGGTCTAGCATTGAATGCAAGTATTGTTCAGCTAGTATTTCATATATGACTGGGTTACTGGCCATTTTCATACTCCTTCATATTTGACAGAATTATGTGTGTCTAGGTGAACTTTTATCAGTGAGCAGGGTTCAAAATAAAATTTCGTTTTTAGCCAGAATTTGTCGGCTTTTTTTGTCAAGGCTCATTTTTTCCCCGGCGTTTTCAGGGGACACAATCCATATGCATACATGACGTACCCATAGGCTTGCAATGCATTCTAGGGCGATTTCAAATACAGTCGGCCATTTGCAAGTTTTCCGAATTGAAAACATTTTACAGCAAAGCAAAAGAATGGATTGGAGCAATTTGACTTCTTTTCTTATTTTGAATGTTTGAGAAGTAAATAAGATCTTCCAATATAATTTTCTGGAGGGACACAATACCTGAGAAGGTGGGGCGGCCCGTTATTCATCTTAACACAGAAATGAAGTTGCCACATTGGCGACTAAACCGCAAAACCAGAAGTTTTAGTCGCCAAAGATGAAATTTTGGTCGCATTAGCCACCAGTGAGTCGCACTTTCTAGCCCTGTAGCTGCTTTATTGTCTGATATAAAATGTTTCCTTCAACTTACAGCAACTTTGATCAGTTGACCGATCAAGGCATGATATTTTATATTTCTTCGGTGAAAAGTAGCCGGCAAGTGTTGTCAAAGTGCCGGTTACCGCCGACAGCCGGCTGCTATTTTGAACCCTGGTGAGGACACTTTGTGATGCTTATTATAAAGAGTGTGCATCTCATTAGTGTTCAATCCTGGACATATCTGGTTGTTTTAGCACATTTTATTGTTTTGATGGAAGTATGGTGAACTAAACAAGGATGTTTAGGGTGTTACTAAGAAACAGTTTAAACAACAATCAGCTGAATATACTACAACAATTATGCAATGAAGCATAAACCCCTGCAAAACCCCTGTATTAACTTGCCCAAAATAATGGTATCAGCTGGTTGCATAAGCTTGCTGGCTGCATCAGCTCAAGTTTAACCTTGCCTAAATGATATTTAGCCACATTAAAAATATTTAGCAATTATTGGATGAGGCTGAGTATGATATTATGAAGTATGATATGGTGCCGTCCAGTTAGCTGGAATTAAGTGGGGATTGAAAGCCAATCAGAAACAAAGAAATATTTTGAATGAATAATAATGTCAAATATTGCACTGACGGCTGGCATTTATCTTCTTCTTTGTGGAATGAAAGCAGCAAGCTCTTTAATAAGTTTAAATGTACATTGTTTCAATCATATGGGTTTTTTTTCTGGAAGGTCCTTCTGTTTATGGCTGGCCTCCAGGGGAATACAATCAGTTGCCTTTTACTGCTGCTACTCAGACTCATGGAGAAGCTGCTAATCAAAGGATCCACACTCTGAGTAAGAGAGAAGTTTTCTTTTTCAGTTGCAATGATATTGATAAAAGAGAACTTGAAGACTATCCAGCTAAAATGTATTTTGCCTTGTTCTGTGTTTCACCCTCTTCTCAAGATCACTCCTCACTCTCCCTTGGCCTTGCAGAGTTAAGGGTGAATAACCATCAGAACAAGAAAACACAGAGCAAACTAAGAACCAGGCTCAATGACAAGGGTCCTGGTTAATACATGTAATGGTTAAACAAGAAGATAGAATAATAATAATCTAGTGGGCCTTTTTTGAAATGTTGTTTTAACGGTACACGTACATGTATTTTTCATCATTGAAAGGCTCCTCTGGTTATAGCTTGCAACCTCTGCCACTGATACCCAGTCAGTTGCCCTCTGCAGCAGCTACCCCAACTTATGAAGAACCCAATTACATGAGAAACCACATTCAGGGTAAGTAGGTACAATGATTTTATACAATCACATTGCCGTTGCCATTGTCGTTATCGTTGTCGTTGTCATCATCATCACTAAGTTATGAATGTATTATTTTTATTTACAAAATGAATGAAAAAGATTTGCTATTTTCCTTCTCCAGGCTCCTTTAGCTGGCCACCCTTGTCAGGGAGATACAATCAGTTGCCTACTGCTGCAGCTATTCCAACACATGAAGAACCCACTTTCCAGAGAAGTCATCACACTCAGAGTGAGTAGGAAAAATAATTACAGGCATGACAAATGACATTAGTGAGTTTATGGCCATCCACCTTATTACACATTAGTTCTTCTCACATTGTTTAAACCAGGATTTTTGGCACAGATTTCCTGTCAACGGTTCAAAGGTAAAATTACGAGTATAACAAAATACAAAATAGGAGAAAACAGTATTGTGTTATGGTTGTAAAGAGAAGCGTAATGCTACGAAAACCAGGATAAGCCTGGGCGATATGGGTTACATGCCTCAATGCAGACTCTTTTAAGTCAAATTGTTGTAGTAGATGCTGTAAGGATTGTTGTCCAAAACCTACAACTTCAGTGATGCATTTTTAACCCCAAATCAATTTTTTTCCTTCTAAAACCAATGCGTGAATGATCGTGTTTTGTCAATGAATACAAAAACAATGGGAGACCTAATCAGATTTTCCAGAACACTCTACTAAATCAAGTTATATGATTGTCTCTAAGCATGTAGCACATATGTTTATATGAGTAGTTATTAGACGACATAACTAAAACAATTCTTGTCCAGAATGGTGTATGAAACTTACAGTAGGAGGAAACTTAGAGAAGAAACTTATGAAACTTAGGAGTTAAATAGATTGTCCACAGCCTCTCGATTTTCAACGCAAAAAGGAGCAAAGGAAGCGAGAGCAAACGCGCGAATCACGAGTGCGAAGCGCGAGCGCGCGCGGGGGGGGGGGACATCCAGCTCTCTCGCCGTTCTCACCGCGCGCCTCATCAATAAAAAAAAACACGAAAAAATAGAGGGCTGTGAACTGTCTGGGAGTTAAATAGAGGTGTTACTATAACATTTTGTTGTGTTTTATTCTCTTGTAGGCCGTGGCCTCTCTGTATTTCTCAGAATTCTCAAAGCTGAATACAACAGACGGTCTCTCTTGAAACCGCTCCTTTGGCAGAACACCTTTAAGTTACCTATTGATGATGTTTACACAAGATTGTCAATTGTTTCAAGAAGAAAAACAGACTTTCAGCTTCAAAGGAATGAAGTGGACATGTATGATGTCTTCAATACTCTCAACAAAGGTGATGATACCATGGTTCTAGTAGAAGGAAGCCCTGGAATTGGAAAGACAACTTTTTGTCTAAAAATCTCGTATGACTGGACAAATGAAAAAATTCCAAATGAGTTTTCTTTCCCCTCATTTGAACTTGTGCTACTGCTGAAATGCCGAGACATCCATGGAGATATAATGGAAGCGATCAGTGAACAACTTCTCCCTGAAGATACAGACACAAAGGTCAAGAAAGAGATAATGGATTACATCAAGGATATTCATAACCAGGAAAACATTTTAATCATGTTGGATGGCCTTGATGAGCTTCCCAAAACAGCTAAAAACCATGTTGATAAATTACTTCACAGACGAATTTTACCATTTTGCTATGTCTTGGCCACGTCTCGTCAAGAAAGAGGAATTGGAGTGCGACAAGAGGTTGACTTCAACATTCTTTTGCAAATTGAAGGGTTCACAGAGAAAGATGCTTTTGACTACATCAGGAAACATTTTATGCATTTTGGCCCTGAGCATTTGTTTAAGGGAGAGAGGCTTATTAAAGCAATCAAAGAAAACACTTTCCTACATGCACTGCCAAGCAATCCATTAAATTTACTTCTTCTTTGTGTTGTTTTCGAGGATCATCAAGGAGAACTGCCCTCTTTTTGCACAGAACTTTATCAGATTATTGTCAGATGCCTGTTAAGGAGATATTGTGCAAAACATAACGTGGAACCTCCTAAAGATGACAAAGCTCTAGAGAAGCAATTTGAAGACAGTTTACTAGTACTAGGAGAGTTAGCTTGGAGATGCCTACAGGAAGATCGGTTTTCTTTTGCTGAAGAAGAATTGGCAAGATTTGAAAGAAGCAATAAAGATCTGGCAGCTCGCAAACTTGGCCTTGTGTTCAAGGAAGTAAGTTCGAAGAAGGTCAACCCACAGCATGAGTACCACTTCTTTCACAAGACGTTTTAAGAGTATTTGGCTGCATTATATCTTGCACACGTGACACTAAAGAAGAACACGAATGTTTTTTTCGAGTTCGGTCTTCAATTGTTTGTGGAGACAGTAGAACAATACCGACAAGTGTTTCTCTTTGTGTCTGGTATACTGGGCGAGGATGCTAGTGTTCTTTTTGAACAGATTGGCGAGTTGCTTGTGAGTGAAAGCTGGGACTGGCACATGTGCTCTGAACAAGAGGCGACTTTCTTAATCGAAAGTTTCAATGAAAGTAGAAATGCAGAACAAGTGGCAATGGCTCTTTGTTCCTTCATCCTATTTCCACTGACTCTAGACATTAATGAAGAATCTAGTGCAGATGTTTTGAGCGTTGTGAATGCTTGTAAGCACTTTTCACGTTTACAGCAACCTCTTCATCTTATTGTGAAAGTAGAAGAGCTTCAAGATTCTGATATTAATTCAGTTGTTGATTTCATAGCCTCCTGTTGGGAGTTAACAACACTTTCCCTTTCTGTTGGCCTTCTGTTGGGTGAAGACTTAGCAGATAGTTTGTTTACAGCATTGTCTGGAAACGTTACTTTATCTTCCTGTACTGATGGGTTATTAAAGAGTATTAGAGGTGAGGATCTAATACGTCGTATCACTTTAGTTGCAAGTAAGATCTCAGCTACTGTAAAATTTAAACTGGATGATGAGCGTGATGATGTTTGGGCGATTACGCTAGCAACTGGATTGTCTCCAACTACACCATTGACATCTGGTGTCCTCAAGATTTATGGTTCAGTGGGTAATACTGCAATAAATTCTTTGAAAAGCATTTTATCAAACAGATCTTTGACCTCTCTTGACCTCATCATATATGGAGAAATGACGGACTCTCAAGCAGCTGCTGTTGGTGAAGGACGTGCAGCAGAATCCATTTTGAAGTCCCTCACCTTGATTGTTTTTGGAAAACTAACCTATGTTAGTGCCGTCTCCTTAAAGAAAGGCTTTAAAGAAAACACCTCTCTAAATTCTTTGAAAGTGAAAGTGTTTGGAGAGCTCCCTGACAACTGGGCAACTATCACTGAGAATGAACTCATGGAAAAAAAGTCATTTCTGTCACTTACAGTTTATCCAAATATCGCTGGAAAAATAACAACTGCACAGGTGGTTTCCCTTTGTGCTGGTTTTAAACTGCAGTCATTAACTTTAAACCTGTGGGGCGAATTGAGATGCAATGAGGCAGAAACTCTCTGTAAACGTTTAGTAGAATCCTCAACATCTTGTGTCACTCTGAACATGCACGGAAGAGTAACAGATGATGTTGCTGACTGTTTTTTAAGGTATTTAAAGCTTTGCAAGACCCTGTCCTCCCTTAGGATCAAAATTTGGGGAGAACTGACCAGAGATGGAAACAGCGCTCTTCAAGAGCTATGTAATCAAAGAGATTCCTTTTCTCTTAGTGTCTGTCGGATGACTTCAGATGACTGGATTTGTAAAGAACTTCATTCCACTATCAACTTTCCCTCTTCCTTCACGCCAGTCTTTACGAAAGTCAAAGAAACCCTTACAAGTAAGCTTAGTCTTAACATCACTAACCTCGGGGACGCGACTGGAGACTGGGGTCATGTTTTTGCATTTTGTTGCATTCCAGAACAGTTTTAAAGAAAAAGAGACTGGTGGTAGGCCCACATTTTTCTCTGGGAAGTCAAGTTGGTAAACAAGCGGGAATGGGCAGAGATCAGCAGGCATGAGCAGACGCAGGCGTCATACCACGTGATTTTCTCGTGCCCTTAGCTCACGTGCTCACATACTAGACTAACCCTGAAAAAAATGAGGGTCTACTCAAAGTTTGCATGAAAAAAAGAAACTGCTGTCTAGTTAGGTAAACAATTTTAAAGAAAACACCTCTCTAAATTCTTTGAAAGTGAAAGTGTTTGGAGAGCTCCCTGACAACTGGGCAACTATCACTGAGAATGAACTCATGGAAAAAAGTCATTTCTGTCACTTACAGTTTATCCAAATATCGCTGGAAAAATAACAACTGCACAGGTGGTTTCCCTTTGTGCTGGTTTTAAACTGCAGTCATTAACTTTAAACCTGTGGGGCGAATTGAGATGCAATGAGGCAGAAACTCTCTGTAAACGCTTAGTAGAATCCTCAACATCTTGTGTCACTCTGAACATGCACGGAAGAGTAACAGATGATGTTGCTGACTGTTTTTTAAGGTATTTAAAGCGTTGCAAGACCCTGTCCTCCCTTAGGATCAAAATTTGGGGAGAACTGACCAGAGATGGAAACAGCGCTCTTCAAGAGCTATGTAATCAAAGAGATTCCTTTTCTCTTAGTGTCTGTAGGATGACTTCAGATGACTGGATTTGTAAAGAACTTCATTCCACTATCAACTTTCCCTCTTCCTTCACGCCAGTCTTTACGAAAGTCAAAGAAACCCTTACAAGTAAGCTTAGTCTTAACATCACTAACCTCGGGGACGCGACTGGAGACTGGGGTCATGGTCTGAGGGATGGTTTGGCGAATGACACATCATTAACTACACTAAATGTTACATTCGATGACTACAGAGACATGAGTGGAGACTGGGCACATGATCTGGGTAATGGGTTGGCGAAAAACACTCCATTAACTACGCTTAGTCTTACATTGAACGACTATAGTGTCATTGGTGAAATCTGGGCACATGGTCTGGGTGATGGTTTGGCAAAAAACACTTCATTAACTACACTTAGTCTTACATTCAACAGCTACAGGGACATGAGTGGAGAGTGGGCGCGTGATCTGGGTGATGGTTTGGCAAAAAACACTTCATTAACTACACTTAGTCTTACATTCAACGACTGCAGTGACATGAGTGAAGACTGGGCACGTGGTCTGGTTGATGGTTTGGCAAAAAACACTTCATTAACTACACTTAGTCTTACATTCAACAGCAACTACAGTGACATGAGTGGAGACTGGGGACGTGGACTGGGTGATGGTTTGGCAAAAAACACTTCATTAACTACGCTTAGTCTTACATTCAACAGCAGCTACAGTGGCATAAGTGGAGACTGGGCACGTTGTCTGAGTGATGGTTTGGCAAAAAACACTTCATTAACTACGCTTAGTCTTACATTCAACAGCAGCTGTAGTGACATGAGTGGAGACTGGGCACATTGTCTGAGTGATGGTTTGGCAAAAAACACTTCATTAACTACACTTAGTCTTACATCCAACAGCTACTGTGACATTAGTGGAGACTGGGGACGTGGGCTGGGTGACGGTTTGGCAACAAACACTTCATTAACTACACTTAGTCTTACATTTAACGACTTAAGTGTCATCAGTGGAATCTGGGCACATGGTCTGGGTGATGTCTTGGCGAAAAACACTTCATTGACTACAATTAGTCTTACATTCAACAGCTACAGTGACATGGGTGGAGACTGGGCAAATTGGCTGAGTAATGATGGTTTGGCAAAAAACACTTCATTAACTACACTTAGTCTTACATTCAACAGCTACAGTAACATGAGTGGAGACTGGGCAAATTGGCTGCGTAATGATGGTTTGGCAAAAAACACTTCATTAACTACACTTAGTCTTACATTCAACAGCTACAGTGACATGAGTGGAGAGTGGGCACGTGGTCTGGGTGATGGTTTGGCTAAAAACACCTCAATAACTACACTTACTCTTGCGTTTAACTGCAGTGGCACGAGTGGCGACTGGTTAAATAATCTGTGTGACAGTCTGGCAAAAAGTGACTCAATAGCTACTTTGAGTTTCACAATTAATGACTACAGTGATACAAGTAACCTTGGATGTGACCTCAGTCGTCGTTTGGCAAACTGCAAGTCGCTAACAACTCTCAATCTAACAGTAAGCTTGTATGGAGAGGCCATGGTGTGCCGAAAACTATAAACTGTACACACCACTCAAATGATGAAGACAACAGTCCAGACTGTGTAAAGATCCGCTAACGTAGGCGATTTTTGTTGCGCAACTCAGTGCAATTTTTATTCCCCTGAATTTGCAACTTCAATATGTCGTGTGTAAACCAGCTGCAATTTCGGTGAGATTTTATCGCCGCGATTTGAATGCAACCCCCCAAAACATGGTAACAGCACAGGCGCACACAGTTGTTTTGTTTTGGTTCCCTCTTGTTTTGCTTTTTCTCAATTCTGTTTTGTTTCAATTTGGTTTGTACTACAACTCGCTAAAGACCTAGCGAAATGTAAATACAGAAAGTTGAAGTTATTACTTACCTTTTCTTCGTATCTCTTCATAAGCAGCTCCTTTTTTTATTGTTTCTTTTAAAATCTTTTGAAGTTGTTTTGCACAGGCATGACAGTACCTTGGCCAACACTGTATAAGAAACTCTTCCTCTGAGTAACTCCAAAACTGTTTTAATTCCCTCGCTTATCTTCGTTTTCATCCATATCGACATGTTTGTACAAATTACGTGCGACAAAACATCCCAAGGGGTCCCTTCTGATTTATGATTGCCAAATTTCAATCAAAAATGGCGGCAGAATTGCATCAAGTTTCGAGCAGGTTCGAACTGACTCCTGCGATATCGCGGCAATTACATTGCACTAAAATTGCAGCTGGTTTACACGCACGATATTGAAGTTGCAACTTCGGACCGTCAAAAATTGCATTAGTCATAGCAATTTTTGGACATGTTGTCCAAGGGGAAAGGTGCAATGAGGTTAACACTGTGAAGCACCAACCCGTAAACAAGACCAGACCACAACACCGGGAACTCCGTGCCCTACACTTTGCGACAAGTGTGTGGGTTCTTTAACGTCCTCTGCTGCCATATGACACTGAAGATGCAGGAGATGGAGCCAACAGTTTATAGTCCTTATCCGAGAAGACTAGAACTCCTAACCATTTGCAGATGTATTCACAAAGGCAGCACATTCTCCTCAGTTATTTCAGTTATTTTAAGACTGTGAGTTTTGTTCTGGTCTGGGGCTCGAACCCTCGACCTCCCATACACAAGTCCGGCGCTCAACCAATTGAGCTAACCACGCGAAATTCATTAAGTTGCACGATAAAATCGCCAGTGTAAACGGGCCTTAAAACTTATGGTTTTTAAATATTTTTAAGCCGCCAGGTAACATTTGTTATGGTTAGGACAGTTCGAATCATTGTGTGCACTTGGCAACAGTGGTATGGAAAATGTTTCATGGGGGATGTTGCGAGATGGAGTAGTTTCAAACATTATTCTCGTTGTTTCTTTGCAAAACTTATTTGCCTACTGCTGTAAAGGGTTTGTTTTGCTACTCTGTGTGTACTCTAAACAGGTTTCTCAGTTTACTTGGATGTTTTTGCATTTTGTTGCATTCCAGAACAGTTTTAAAGAAAAAGAGACTGGTGGTAGGCCCACATTTTTCTCTGGGAAGTCAAGTTGGTAAACAAGCGGGAATGGGCAGAGATCAGCAGGCATGAGCAGACGCAGGCGTCATACCACGTGATTTTCTCGTGCCCTTAGCTCACGTGCTCACATACTAGACTAACCCTGAAAAAAATGAGGGTCTACTCAAAGTTTGCATGAAAAAAAGAAACTGCTGTCTAGTTAGGTAAATAATTTGGAACCGCTGCATGTTACAGTCCTCACAAAGTTTTTTTTTTTTTTGAAAACCAAGTCTTACATAAGATTCACCGTGTAGTGTGACGTCAAGCTATTGTAGAATTCTGAGAAAAGACATGATCTGCCTTTTGTTTGCAGTGAAGACTGATGTATGGAAATATAACTGCAAGCAACTTTGTTTCATTTATTTGCCTGTGGAAATATTTCCTTCGTAAGCGTCCATTGCAATCAAGTTCCAGTTCGTCTATGAGAGTTTACAAATTTCATTTGTTCTCAGTTCCTGAGGACTGTTGCTGTTGTTGTTTTTCCCTTTTTCTCACCAAGCTGTTGCCACTTCCCAGTTCAGAGTTGACTATGTTATGGCAGTGGAAATGAGAAGTGACTGATTCAAAGTTATCAATGACATTTTTGGACAGAAACCGAGCCAAATGTCCCATTTCCTCATCTGAACATGATGCAAGCATAATTTACATTACTTAGTTTAGACACTGAGGTCCGTTATCATGGTGAGTCAGTGATGAGAAGGAACCATCAGTTCAGTTTACTGTTTTTTAGTTTTGTAGAAATATCCAAAGTTTCAGATTTTTATTGTCCAATCAAAGGCTCAGTCAATTCTTAGGGAGGGGACAAAAAATTGTGGTGAGAGCACAAACCCCAATGAAAATCATATGCATTGAGATGTTGCTTACAGCATTCTCAAAGCATTTGTGACCGAAAAGTAAGACTTTGGAAGATAAACGGGGTGCCTGAATCCGCTCCTGTCTTGTTGTTGTTGTCTCAGATCTAGACTAGTTTGAAGGAAGCAATTTTAATTATAATCAACATTGTGCCTTGATTTCTTCCTTCTCAATGCACGCTCCCTCAACGGACCTGTTAATTACAATGCAGTTCAGTGTAAATAGTGTACATAAAGAGAACATTTCTTGTTTTTTTTAAGTATGATGTCACATACTTAGATTCAGATCTGTAAAACAAGAGGCATGGTTCACTGCCGCTTGACATTGATGTTTTCATGGTAACCAACCACGTGTCCAAGTAACACTTGCGATTTTACCTTTTTAAGGTTAAGGTCCTAAAAAAAACTTTTACCAGCAAGGAAAAACAGCAAGAAACTTACCAAAAAATTAATTTAAATTAATACATAGCCAAGCAATGTGTTACTAAACAAGTCAATGCAAAGAAGTTTGACCACATCTTTTACCTTTAGTAAGCTACTTGGGTACGAAGAAAATAAGTTAGCAGTTTTTCCTTGTCGGAAAAAGCTTTTGAGAAAAAAAAATCTTAAGAAAAGTGTTCCGCTAAACATTTGCAGATCCAGTTCTGATGAAATTTAGCTGTTATGACATTGAGGAGCAAAACCAGATATACATTACATGAATTATCATAATTAGATCATAACTTATATAATTAGATTTAGCATTGTAGTACTAGAAGGCAAGAAGTGTCTATCATTGCTCTTTAGCAATGTTTTGTAATCTTGATGCTTAGATTTTTTTCTCAAGCGTTTTTGTCTCGTGTCGTCATGACGTTGTCATGACGACACGAGAATATGCGAGGGGGAGAAGGTGCATTCCATGCGCGTTTGCTTTGTGAGGCCGCGGAATTTTCCCGCCATGTCAATATTTTTCCCGCCATGTCAAGATTTGCTTTGTGAGGCCGCCGGATTTTGTGCGTGTTGTGAAAGAACAAATAATTTTTGTTTATAAGTAGGAGTTCAAAAATATTGCTGCATTGAAAGTTTTTTGCTTTTCTGCTGGTTCATTGTAATCGTTTGTCGGTTGGGAGTGTTTATTATAAATGGCTTTTTAGTTGAACAGAATTGAACTTGAATTTAAGGGAAAATCGCGGCGTAGAATGTAAAGCAGTGAAAGAGATGTATTAAATTTGAGCAGTTTTATTAGGTGAAATTTTTGTACATTTTTTAAATGGAATGGTTGAGACAATTAGGAGAGAGTGTTTGATTTATGAACTTGCAGCGAACGCAAATTCTTAGTGGTCCAACAGGCAATATAAATGGAACAGAAATAAGGCCCCTTTTAGCTGGCGACAGTGCCTATTCACAAACGAACTGGCTAGTGAAACCCTACCCGGACAGAGGACGCCTGACTCAGGAGCGGAGAAAGTTTAAAATCTAAAGTTCGGTGCGCTACGATCTGTAGTGGAACGAGCATTTGGCATGTTGAAAGTTCATTGGAGAATTGCGTTGAAAAAGGTTGGACAAAAAACGAGCATCCTAAAAAAGGCTATGATTGCTACGTGAGTTTTCCACAACAATTGTATGTATCGTCGCGTTTCAATAACAGAAGATAAACGATTAGATAAAGACAATTATTTTGATGCTAAATCTTTAAAAATGTCAACTATGGCGTTTGTTGCCTGCTCTGGGCGTCACGGAACATTTCAGCTGATCGTTCAAATCTTGCGTTGTCCTGTTCAATACTCTTTTCACACATTTCAATAAAAGAACTCTGCATGCCAATCTGGATTCGTACTTTCTCGCCTTTCTTTACTCAGGATGTTGAAATAGGGGAAGTCTTCTTTAATTTTCTGAATTCCATCTTCCACAGTCGAGCGAGATCGCTGCCTGAACTGCTTGAGTTCACTCGTACTCTAGATTCTGCTGCCGTTTCTTCACCTGCTGTAGCATTCTCTGGCTTTCTGGCCACCTTTATTTATACGAAGAATAGATATCGTTCCACATTTTTATTTTTTTCTTTGTGAAACTCCCCACAGCTTACTGAATTTGGGGGCCCACGCTTCAAGAAGTTCGTGCATTTCTTTCTCAGTCCTGTCAGCAGACTTAACGCGAGGTTTTTTCGTTTTGTGTTTGCCGTAGCAAGTACTTCGACATCACTTGCAACTGAAGACTGAGGCGATGGCATGCTTCTTGTCAGTAGAATTGGTGATTATCGAGAAATGTTTATCAGTACGCCGAGATAAAATCATTTTAAGTCAGCTGCGTTAGGGGGCTAAAAAAGCTTGCTTGACTTATCTTACAAACATCTCAAAAGTTAAAGGGCAACTCTTGGCTAGAAAACTATATTTCAGTAAAAGCTTCCGAATGTTTCCAAAATTACACAGGAAGCAAAAAAATTGAATTCAGAAGCTTTTTTACCGGTTAATTTTAACGTAAAACTTCGTATTTTACGTGACATTTCGCCATGGATGCTTCGATTATGATCACGAGATGTGATACGTCACAGGTGTGGAACCGCAACAAGTCACGAACATGGCTGACTCAAATTCTTGCAGTGAGAGCTCAACTTCTGCTAGCGACTACACTGATTTTTAGAGAGCTATAGGAGGGGATATGTCAGGGGATAATTAAGAACCTTCTATGGTATTTCAACCCTGGCGTTTTGAGCCTCCAGGGAAAAAAACAGCGAGACAGAGAAAGGGAGTAAAATATCGAACCTCCTCACCGCCGACGGCGACGAATGGTGAGTGAATTGAAGTCCTAAATGTACAGTTTCTTTCTCTATTACCTCGGCGAGTTGTTTGTGAGCTAAGACAAACCTGAAAAGCCTTGTTTTTATTTGCATGTACGCGAGAAGCTTAATTAAACATGCTTTTATACAACCAAACTGTTTGCTGCATTTTGTTGTTCAGTTATATTCGGTCTTAAAATATTTTTGCTCATGTTTATGACAATAGGTTTTGACCTTTTGAGCTTCAGCCTAATGTACACTATCTATCTTGTGCGTTTGAAAGCTTGCAAATACAGAAACGCAAGTTAAATTCTTTGTCTCTTTTGTGTTACCGATTTTTCTAAATTCTGCTCGAAAACGAAGAATTCTGCCGGCGAATGCCAGCTACCGAAACTAGACTATCCGAAATTCTGCGGCAGATTTTATCTAGAACATACTCAGGCTTGCAGTTAAATGTGGACAAAACTCTGCTGGGTGTCTTCACTTCTTTTGTTGGGAGAAGGGAGTTTGCGCTTTCTGTAGTTGAAACAACTTGCCTCGAGGAAACTTTGTTCAAGGTTGTTCGTGCTTGTATGCGTAAAACTGTACTGAGAATGATTTTGTAAACTGATTACTGCCACCGGGACTATTACACGACCCTGCAGTGCGTGATTTTATATTTATCGGTATAATTAAGTTGTCATGTTTTTATTTTGCAATTTCTTATCTTTTTGCGAAAAGAACCCCCACGAAAATCGAAAATTGTGCTGTTTGGCTCCTTATTACTTTCGCGTTTGCTTGCGTTTAATTCATGGTTTGCATTTGAAATGGTCGTTGCGCTCTTCGTGTCTTACAACATTTGGCATGTTTTCCTTTAGTTATCTCGTCAACTGACATCTGCTCGAATCTGCACACGAAACTGTTTCGTGGTCAGGCTAGGGAGGGTGAAGGGAAAGAGCGTGACACGCTTTCGTACCCGGGTTTTATGCTACACCCCAGGTTGCCTAATTTACAACAATTGTTTCTCAAAAGGAATCACAGAATAAGTACTTCACGCAACACTTCTTCTCTTAGTTATCCGGATATTGTTGTTGTTTGATTCCCCATTTCTTCGTCTAATTTTATATCCCGCGAGAGCGCCTCTGCTAGCGCGCGGGGTAGTGGCTTCTTATTGCTCAGTACTGACCTGCACGCAAATCACGCGCGCCTTTCGAAGGCATATACTTCAAAGAAGCATTTTGCTGGTGGGAATTGCATTCTATTTTGCCAATTAACAGCAGGAAAAATCTGAGGGTGGCGACAAATTTCTCAACAACAGAATCAAAATATATCGGTCTGTTTCCGAACGGGTGGATTTCGCTTACATATAGGACATATAGAGGCTCAGTATTCCTGCTCATAAATGAAGAGATTTCTGACAAATTATGGGAGTCAGCACTCGCAGACCCTTTTCAATTTACTATCTACTCCAGACAAAAGGCATCTTTACCACGATATGGTGCAAGAGAGGATGCATCGTATTATAAAGCTATGTACATTTGCTGACCTTAGAAGGCCGATCAATCTGACGGATTTGTTTCGTTTCACGACACATGATTTACTCTTTTTAAGTTAGTCCTTTCATATTTAAGCACTGAAGCACTAACTTTTTTATCTTGGACATCATTGAACAGCATAGGGTCTTTCTCTCCTTGTCATTCTCATTTATGAAGAGACGCTTGGCGTGTTTTCCTCTTATCAGAAGCATGCAAAAGCAAATCTGCCTTCCACACCTGTGACGTAGCATCACGTGAAGTACCAAAATCCGAACGTTTTCAAAATGGCCGCCAAATTGGCGTAAAAGAAAATTCGTAGTAAATTCATTTTGGCCGATATCTTTAAAATTTTACCTTCTAAAGATTCCTGTGTGCTATAAACAACTTAAAGAAAAAATAAACAAATCGGGGTAAATTTCCCAAGAGTTGCCCTTTAACAAGGTCAAAGACAGACCTCACGTTAAGTAACCCAGATAAGAAGATGTGGTGATATTCGGCCGGGATGGGAGCTGCAAACAGGAGCGAGAAGCAGGAATTTTGAGAATCTTTAGGGAAAGTTTTTTCGTAACTGCATAAAATGTAATTAACAAAATTTGACTGGAACAAATTGCTTGATCTGTGTAGCGGTGTATGGTTTCAAGTACGGAATAGGTTAATAGTGTAGTGTGTCAAATTTATATAGTTGCGGTTACACATCGTCCTTTTAACATGGTAAAAGGGCTCTTTACCTCGGGAAACTCACAAATAGAGAGGACGTTTTTTTGGTAAATATCATAAATAATATGTGCTGTGTCATTTTGTTTTTCCGCGTGCTTTGTAATTTTGTTTTCCCGGGTGTTTTGTCATTTTCATGGCCTGTTCGCCATTTTTATTTCCCGCTTATGAAAAAAAAAACACTAAAAATTATCTCAGCAAAATGTTCCCCCAAGGTAAATTTATGGCGGTGTGAAAAAGAACAAAAGAATCGCCCATGAAAGTTACCGAGGCAAATAGGTAGGTTTTCCAAGTACCCCAAGATAAAATGACCAATCGTGAGGCAAACCTCAAAGATAAGCAAATAAAATAAACAGAGAATTTGAAATTAAATATGATGGCGTGAGGTTTAGATTTCCTGAGGTCAACTTTGCGTGTTCAAGGCAGCAAAAACGTGGTCTTTCTTAGAATCATGGCTTGATGGCTTGCTGATTTGTAAGTAATATAAATGCTATTTTTTTGTGTGGAAATTTGACGTTTAAATACAACACTAGTCAAGGAAGATCTACTAGTGCGTTTTCTTATATGTATTTCGATTTCATCCCAAGGTTTAGAAAAATCCAACAAAGAGATTTATATAAACGGAGTCTTCGCCTTCTATTTCTTCGCTGTCTGAAATACTGACATAACAAAGCAGTAGAGGACTGTCGAAAGAGTATAAATAATAAAAGCGAGATGATGCTAAGTAAGCACCCTCGTATTGCCCATTTTCGCATTTCGCGCCGAAAACAGTATGAAAAATTGACCTTGGTAAAGTGTTAAGTGTGTGATCGCAAACACCTCGGTAACGTATTTCCGTGGTGAGTTTACCTTGGTATTATTTACCTTGGGAATGCTATTGGCCTGGGTATGTGTAAAACGTTCGTTACAAACATATCGGCATTTCTATTTTCAGCGTTTTCGTCACAAGAAACATGTATGAAATACTCTATTTTCTGATATTGTTCTTTGATCGTTAAAAACGGGCAATAAATAACAAAAGAAATGGAAAACTTCGCAAAAAGTTGGCGCAAGGAGGTGAAGTGGGGGCGAGTGCTTCGAGTAACGCTCAATTCCTCTTGCGTTCAGTTTGCGTCGGAAATAGAGAGGACTCTGTCATTTTGTTTTCCCGCCTGTTCGCCATTTTTATTTCCCGCGTATGGAAAAAGAAGACTAAATATTATCCCAGCAAAATGTTCCCCCGTCTCTGCTTTCCCTATCCCCGGATATGGTAAATTTTCTAAGAAAACCTATTTTTTTAGTGGCGCGAAAGTCTTTAATGAACTCCCTGTAAATATTGCAAGCGTAAATAACATACAAGCTTTTTGCGGCCTAGCAAAACATTTACTTTTATAGTAACTATTTAGTAAAGTATATTTTAATCCCTTTTTGACTGACACGAGACAGCCCAAAGGGCCTTTGATTAATACAAGAGACTTGAGAAACATTCATTGACATAAAATACCAAGTACAGAGAGACTTTTAAATGGAAGTACTTGGGACTGTTGAGAAGCAAATCGGATGAAAATGTAATCTCAGTATTTTAATAAACTCTTTTGTAGTTTTAATGTTTCTTGTTGCTGTTGGTTTTCACAGAGGGATCAGTTACCTGTTTCATTACCAAGAGACCAAAATCTTATTTCTCCTTACAGTATCCATACATTATCAAACAGACAGGTGATGAGAATACAGAAAATCATCAACGAGAGGAAATTGTCCAGATGAACCACTAGATTCTCATAACTGACCTTAAGAGGAATGTATAGCGATCAGTAAGAAGAATTAACGTCTTGATCTAACCCTTGAGCTACTTGTTTGAAAAAAAAAAACAAAGTGTATCTTGACTATTAACGGAGAGATGTCCACACTAAGGTAACCTGCGATCAGGCGTTTTTTTTTCCTTGCAAAGACGAAAGAGGGAAAAAAAGAACGCCTGATACATTTCTTTAACCGGCCGCCAACCGCCCCCTGATTTAAATAAACTAAGGCGTGGTTGAGCTGTCATGGTATGAGCCAATAAGGATTCTCCTTCCCCCTTAGTAGTCGCAGGGAGGGAGGGCATGATTTCAGGTTAACACTAAGGCGGATAAATTTAAAAACGCAAACTTTTTTCACAGGATTCAGTCCACACAAGAACGGCATGTTCGGTCACCGAAAACGGACGTTTTTGAAAACGCTCTTCAAAGTGGATACATTTGAGAACGCTGGCTACAATCTTGGACAATTCAAATGAAAAATGAAGACCACCCCTTCCCCCCCCCCCCCCCCCCCCTCATTTCAATGATGGAAAATTGGGCGCGTTTTGATTTTTGCAGAGATTCATCGTTGATTCGGGGGGAGGGGGGGGGGGGGGGGTCTGATTTCTCATTTTATTCGATTGTAGGTGTGTTGGTGTGGTCGGCGAAAACGGAACTTTTTAATTGATTTAGCGTTTCTGGTGAGGCAGTGTACATGTTTTAGTGTGGACGGTGAAACAATTTGAAAACGGTATATTGTGGACAGGAAACATTTAATCCGTTTTCGGGCCGAAAACGTCGGCTGTTTTCAATTTATCCGGCTTAGTGTGAACACAGCCTGTAATCTCCGCCAATATTGACTCCTCCCATAAAAGATGATCTCCCCTTAACGGATATTTCGTCACGATTCCTCTTATGAGTCGACATAGTTTTCATAAGAGCTAGAGTGGACCGCTATATACCCTTGCCGAACACTCAGTCACGGTACTGGGTATTTCTTTTCGAAATCCGCGGTTACATTTTGTAACTGACCTCAATTCCATCACAGTTCGGATCTGATGGTGCACGTACGAGAGAAAGTTGGGAGAATTCGCAAGTTTATGTAAGCTTCGCGGTTGGAATAAGAACTTTCGAATTCTCCCAAACTTTCCCGAGTGTTTTCGTCAACCTTTGTAAATTAAAGGGAAAGCGGCTGGTTTTAAAATCCCTTTAAGGCCTGGTTCACACTTGTGAGATAAGCATAAGAGAACTCGTGTGTGAAGCGGCACGAGATAAGCACACGAAAAAGAATCTTTTCTCATGTGAAGTAGCGAGCGGAAAGCACAAGCACAAGATTTGGTTGTTGACGTGACTGCCATTATGCAATGTTTATCAGAATCTCTGACGCACTGCGCCGGCTTGCGTGTGTCGTATATTTATACTTATTGGAAGTGCTTTTGCTTATCTCACAAGTGTGTACCAGGTATGAAAGCCGCAAAACAGAATTAAAGTGCATCCCAAGGTTACAATAGTTGCTGGTTTGAAGTATTAACAGCCATAACTTATGGGAGGAAGAAAGCAACACTCACACACACACGTGTCGCGTTTTCCTCGCATCTCTCGTGACCCTTTACAACCCGATAAAAGTGCTTGTTAGTGAAAAAGGCTTACAGCGAGTGTGACATTTCGTAACAATAAATTTTTTCAGTTTGGCTTTTTTTTTCGACACCTAAGGCACTTTGTCTTTTTGCGGTTACATCGTTCAAATTAAAGACTGAAACAGGTTTACAAAACAAGAAAAGAAAAAAGAAAAGAAATGAAAACAACTCTATCTATATTGAGTGGCACGCTGAAAGTTGCTTTAGAAACTTTCTAGGATCCAGGGGAGGGGCCCGGGCCCCCGTCTTATTTTTTCGGAAATAGCGCAGAAATCAACATTCATAGTAAAGCGGCCCCCTCCTTAGCTGAAGGTCTGGATCCGCCACTGGAAAGTGATGTCAATGTACTTAAGGTGTATTGTTTACTGGTTAGATAATGATGAAGACAATTGGATTGGGCTGAAAACAACTTTACTCGAATGTAGGTTGTGTCGCCCCATCGGCTTGTCGCCCCAAGTTGTGTCGCCCCATCGAAGTTATCTCGCCCCAACATCGAAGTTATGTCGCCCCAACTTCGAAGTTGTGTCGCCCCAGGGAAGTGTACGTAACTTAGAATGAATCACTTACCGATTTTATATTTTATCGATCGTCCAAACACGCAAAATTTGGCTTACTTTAGAATTTTTTTTGCAATCGTTTGAAGTAAAGTCAGGTGTTGCTCTCAATCCAGGTACTGGAAACGTAGTTCACGAACTCACGCAGAGGTGCTGTGGTGGCTTTCTGTTCTAGACGCTCGAACTGCGGTCTGATGTCTGCTGTCTCGAGGAAAGGCAGCGCCATGACTTTTCTGATGAAGGCATAGGTACCCCGATCTTCTCTGTAGGCTGTTTGCAGGCCAAGCTCTTGCACCTAGAAAATATGATGACTCATTTAAGACCAAATGCACATAGTAACTGATCTATTGTAGTGAATCCACTGTAGTCGTCTAGCTTGTTGTAAAAGTTTAACATTAAATTATATTGAAAGCCACCAAAACCGAACAATGACGATATTTTTAGCGTGTTTGTCCTTCGTAAAGGACAAAGTTACATATAAGTCGTTTCGAAAGTCATTGGACTTAACCTTATCCTCATACACAAAGTTAATGCAGGTAATTAAGTCGAGTCGATCGAGTTAATCGATCGATGAATACTTCATAAGCAAAGTTACATGGTTTAAGTCGTTCGAGTTAATCAATCGATCAATGACTCTTTCAAACCTTATCCTCATAAGTTACATGCATGTTCTAAGTCATTGAGTTAATCGATCGATGACCCTTACTAACGTTTACTTCATATACAAAGTTTAAAACTTGTTGTGAGTTAAGTCGGGGCGACATAACTTCGATGTTGGGGCGACACAACTTCGATGTTGGGGCGACATAATTTCGATGGGGCGACACAACTTGGGGCGACAAGCCGATGAGGCGACACAACCTGACACCCTTTACTCAGTGTTTGATATCAGAACGTTTATTAGTCGATTTTACTTTACAAGTATTAACAGTACATTTTCGCGACATGCTTATAAAAATATTCTCAAGTTTTCACGTTTCCAAAAAAGAAAAATCATGCATCGGTTGTGATTTCAAACGACTCTGGGTACCAAGTTCATTTTCAAACACTAGTGCTGCCAGTATTTCAGTATTGTTGCTGCTCGTTGAAAATGCAACAGGAATTTATTTTATCTGCTGTCTAATAAGATTAAAATATCGTACAGGTTGTTTTCCTGGCAGTCACGATCTAAGATCGTCAGTCCAGAGTCCTTTTGTGCTATTCCATTTTTCGAGTCTTGCCAATCCAGCAAGTATCCAACATGTGACACTGAGGATTGACCAATAGAAATGATTTATGTCCATATTTGGAAAACGAAAGTGTCCTGGGAATTTTGTTTGATTTTCGTCTTTGCCTTCTTGATTTCTTTAGCCGGGGAAGACGCTTTTCTGGAGTTAGTTTGGCTTTCAGTAATATCCTGCAATCATGGGGTGATCTAAGCTTGTCATCATGTAGCCTGCTCATCAACACAGTGGCGATTAACGTTTTTAGCTGTGAAAACAGTCAGCATTGTAGCTCGGTCATTTGATCAAAGGTAAGCATTAAAGTTTTCTTTGTTTTGATGCTCCAAGATTTCTTTACAGCTTCCAGACAAGTCTTGAAATCTTTATCAGTCTTTTATCTCAAGAGAAACTGTCCAAATATAATCACAGCGCTCACTGCTTGTTCGAACATTAGTGACGGGAAATATGCAAACATTCTTCTGTTGTTAAGCTTTTAAAATTGTTTGTTGTCAAATGAAGCCGTATCAATGTTATTTGTTCTTGTCACGGTACTGTTGCAATCAGAAGAGGAGCAGATAATAAGGACTTGATCTGTTTTAGTTAAATTTATCAGATAATTAAGCCTACCATTAAGTTAAAAGCGTCAATATCTCAATATGGCGCCATGACTTGTTGTTGACTGCCCCTATATGTTGTATTTATGACATTTGATATCCCTTCCAAAGTAAACTCATGTTCATCCAGAACATGGCTTGTATTCCCCCAGTCTGTAGATTTGTCGGCAAGTTAACTTTGCTCCCAGAGAAGAATTTTTGAGTTATTTTTTTCAAAAAAATAACTCTAAGTCGGCGTGAAGACGTATTTGGCTATTAAGTGGATGTTGGTTGGGTGGATCATTCATGTATGTATTTCACACCAATCAGATTTGGGATTCTATCAAGGACCAATCAAATTGCGGCTTGTATATATGGATCGTTTTCATGAATATTTGTTTTGAATTCAAGGTACGGCCATCTTTGTTTTGCTACAGATTCGACCTTATTGGGCCGTGTTGGCCTGAAGTCTCTATTCCAGTTGTTGATTTTTATGTAGCTTTGGGTGAGAACATTGTGTGTGGGTTCTGAAACTGAAAAGTGTTTGGAAATTTCATGGTGGTGAAGGTGATTCTCTTGGTTTACGGAATTAACTAGTTCAGTTGACGACAGAATATGGGTATAGTATTTGTTGACCACTTCATTTACAATTTATGATGTTTTTGGGTAGAATAAATATGTGTATTGAGAATAAATTAAATGTTGTGACTTCCATGTTTAATGTCAGTGTTGTGTGTTTGCTCAACGTATTGTTTTGGTCCCCAGATGAGAACAAACTGACGCACTGTGGGTTGTTTGTAAGGGCGAGTGTTAAAGAAATTAAACGAGAAATCTTTGAGATTCTAACCGCGCGGTGTTTAAACTGTTTTCTCTCGGTAAAAGTATAGCATTAGTAGGAGCTTTGGCTAAGTAATAACACGAGCGACCATAAACCTCTCAAGGTTTTCCCCCAAAGAATAACGTATTTGTAATAGGTTGAGGCATGTGGGTTTATTTGGGTTCGAGAGTTGCCAAATAATAGGTATTTTCGTGAGGTTGGAATGTGGTCGGAGAAGGTTCGACGTTTCCTGCTTAGGAATAGTAGGACTTCACATGGGCGGTCATGAGTTATTTATTGTACGATCATTTGAAAAGCTCATAACGTGATGATGTTACAAGGGTGCGTTTTGTCTGCTCGGCAAATATTAAATTTCCCCTCAGGTGTTTTGACAACGTAGTTGGATGGCACGGAAAGAGAAAATCATCATTTGTGCCGCGAGTGAGGGCCGTAGGAAGGTGTAGTAGTCGTTTTGCGAGTCTCGCATTTCAAGCTTCGCATCCGCGGTTATTTCCGTACCAATGACGTAATGCTTGCAAGTGTTTACGTTGGCCAAATTTATTTTCTTCAGATCTCTGAACTCGCCTCGATGAAACAGCCAAAATATTCACTTCAACTGGCTAAACCGACAAGAAATAGTCGCAAAATTGCAAACAAATTAACGACCGTCGCTTCTGGTGAAATAAACATGCAAAGTAAACATAATCTTGTTTGTCATGTACCGAAAGTGAAAGCTGCAACGTCAGCGCATTCCATGGCTGACGCAATACCTTTTTAGTGTATTTAATATTCCCAACGCAAAGCGGTTGCAGGTACGTTTACTCATAGGCAAAAGAAAAAAAGAAGACAGCCAGCTTTTTGGTAGTCTCCTTTACAGCCGTTGTTTGGGCTCGTCACGCAAAAAACAACGGCTGAAAAGAAAACTAGCTTTTTGGGTGTGCAGTCAAGCGTGTCACACAAATTCATCGACAGCTATTTTTAGCACGGCCGTGGGAATATCGGTACTGATCATGTTACGCTTACAAGTCAGGGCACGTTTCTGCTTCTGGTTGCGAAAGTCCAAGTAAAATCGTCAAGTGGTTTGGCCGAAATGCACTGGTGACTAGAGTTGTTTGTTTCTCGCGTTCGTCGAAACTAGAGTTGTTTGTTTCTCGCGTTCGTCGAAAGAAAGTCGTCCTTGCTTGCAGAAAGGTTTCTGTTTTATATTGATGATGAAAATAATGGAGCCATTTCAGAAACCCGAGAATATTTTGTTCTTGTTCCATCTGGCTATTCGTTTGCAATTTCTGGGTCAATTTGGCTTTCTTAGTGAGCGTGTTTGCGATTGTGTAGTTCCAGAAAATATCCATACCCCCCCCACGGAAGGCTTTTTGGTTTGCACCCCCCTCCCCCCCAGGAATTTCCGTTCCAGAGGGTCTGTGCAGACCCCCCCACCCCCCAGGAATTTCCAATATTTTTAATCACCCCTTTGAAAATTCGAAATTGCCTCGTACTTTAAAACGTGGGGCGATTGTAACAATCTTGTTGTATCCTTAGCATTTGGACACTAAATAAAGTCGGCAGAAACGTTTAATACGTGCGTGATCTTCACTTGTAAATCAGAAATCAGTAAGTAAACATGTAGCTTCAAAACTTCATTCAACGCCGCTAGAATATTTTTTTAATTTGTTAAAAGCCTGGACTTTTTTATTTCTTTCACTGTTAGTCATTAACTTTGCGTACTAGAAGATATTTTACAATTTCCGCGAAGTGTTGTTTCAGAATTTCAAGTCTCACGCACCCAATGATACTGTAAATAAAAATTGCAACTTACAACATTCCTTGCTGGCCCAGTTATTTATCTAAAATTCTGTTTTACAATCTACTAAAGCTTTGTTTTTAGGATTCCAGCAACTTCATAAATGGCCGCCTTCAATATCGCATCGCAAATCTTTCACGTTCGTCCAAAGTAATTTCACTAGCTTAGCAGCCAGGCCTTCTGAGACAAGACACCAGTGGGAGTCTGGGACAAGTTTCTGCTGTCACGTCCGCCATTTTGATTCGGTCACGAAGAAAGAAGCATCTTTGTACGCGCTAGCAAGCGCTAGGAAACTCGAATGAAAAACAGAAACATTAAAGCTTATGATGTAAACCTCATCTCGATGGAAAGGAGCTTTATTTTTTGTTTTAAAACAACGTACGTAAGTATTTCTTCGTGCTTCGTTTCGATCGTGTGTTGTTTATTTTTTTCATGTTTCTTCACCCTCTGGAAAAGGAGCTGCCCGTGAACCCCCTCCACCCCTCGGAAATTTCTGGGTTTAACCCCCCCTCCCCCTTGGAATTTCCAGTGACCTTCCGTGGGGGGGGGGGGGGGGGGTATGGATATTTTCTGGAACCACACATTTTGTGATCATGTTTACGGTAAATGTTGTCAACAGTTTTCAATCCATGTTTTGATGTACTTAGCGGTTTTCTTTCGGCTTGGAATGCAGGGTTCTCCCTAGTTTTCAGCACAGCAGGTAAAAGAACTTTTCAAACCGGTAAAGAACTACTGGTGAATCTCAGCTGTTTTCTAGTGTTGCCCTATGCTGGCCAAATTTTATTTTACAAGAACTTTTGTATAAAATTTTCTTCCAGTGTTTAAAGGAGATATACTTGCTGTTGCTTACATGAAGTAGTACTTGAAAAACCGGCGCTCTCGTCTCATCTCTGCTATAAATCGCTACAGCTACTTTTCTCTTTGCTTCGAATACTCAGCATTTACAATGGCATCGCTGAAGGGTCGTATTCTCAAGACTTCTTTTAACCTGCTGTCTGGGTTTTGTTTTAAACACTTACGGACTTAATGAGAAGAAGTTCACAACAAAAGCTGACTTTCCCTTCACCACACGTGAGCTACGGTAAACTTAGAAATCAACTACACGTAAGCTTATTTTCTCCGTAATATTTCTCACGTAAATAAATTATTTTTTACCTATTTGCCTTGTGAATTCTTTCATTGTCAATGGACAGAACGGACAAAATGCCGATTCATTGTGAAAAAAGCCCGCCAAAACGTGCTCTTTTTTCAAAAGATAACAGCAATCAAAGATTTGGAAGGTGAAGAGAAATAAAGAACATTGAATTAGAATACTGGCACAAAGTTGTTTATTTAAAACCTATTCTATCAGTTATTTTTTATCACAACTACATTGGTGCAACGACTGGCATTACTTTGTTATTAACCTGTTGAATTTTCAACATTTCTAAGCGGTTTTAGGCGGTAAAGAGTGGTGCTGCAAGCGGTAAATTTTACCGGTTACCGCCTGATTTGGAGAACCCTGGGAATGAAAGGGGATGGATAGTTAAACATCAAGGTAACCTTAAAAGTGACTACCAGATATTTTTTTCTGTTTACGTTTGAAGAAATTACTGACGTATTTTTTGTCTTCAACAGTATGGTTCGATCGATCGGTTGCACACCATAGTCATATTTACAAGGGAAAGCAGCCTAATTTTAGAACATTTGCACAATTTCTTTTTAAATTGTTTTTGAGTTATTTTTGCAAAAGTAGCTCTTAGTCGGCGCGATGGACCGTGCACATGAACCATGCACAAATAGCTCAACCCATGAAATAAACCATCCCAACAGGACTAACACCCAGTTCTACCCCAATCCACCCAATCAATTGAAAAAATAACTCCTGCACGCTTAGCGTGCCTATGTTTTTAACTGATGGTGAAAGTTTAGACTTGTTATATACATGGACGAGATGACTGTGGTTACTAGTCAAGATCAGCCACACCCTGGTATGACCAACAGTGTGGAACCATCCAAGTTAATTACTAACCACATCACCTCTTCTTGGGTGCAGTTTAAATAGATTTCAACATCTAGTGTAGCACTAACATGTAGCTGCTACAACAGAAAAAAGTAATTTTTGCTTTTTTAATGTCATAATTTACGGAAACTTACAAAATTTGCCATCAACGCTGTGGTCGCTAAATGTTAATATTCATGATTACACTCTTAACAAGGCTATTGTTTATACACGTCTCTGTATTTGCATTTCTCCCACATCACAATTTTGGAAAATAATTTACACAGAAAAAAAGAAGTGATTCACTGTTGAAATGTATGGAAGTTTTTTTCTGTTAAAATGTGTATCTTTCTCTGCTTTACCACAATTTATCGTAATTTGTTTACAAAATTACAAGTCAAAGTTAAAACCCATTGACAGAGGTAGAAAAACAACAGCATGACAAACTATAAATAAACCAGGGATTATGTTTGACATCTGATAAACTTCATTAAATTTACATGTGTTGGCTAAATATTGCAAGATGAGCCATCTTAGTGAATCATCAAATATATTTGTGATCTCCTTTGATTGTCCTGTTTTCTGTGCTCTGTGTGTATCGGAATGTGTGTGAAGGCTGTTGGCTTATACTTGATGTTTTTGTACCATCCCTCCTCGCCTACCTGAGTAATTAATTTTTTACTCTTCATGTTAGAGGGGTGGGATAAAGCAAGACACCAGACCCTAACTCTCCAATCTTTGTCCATAAACTTTGAAAACACCGAAGTGATACAGTCTTCAGCATTCGTGTAAAATGGTATAGTTCCAGAAAACTTCTATCTCTCTCACCCTCCGCCCCTCCCCCCCCCCCCCCCCCCACACACACAGAAGGGGTTGGGAATTCCAGGGACGAGGGGGGGGGGGGGGTCTCCCAGACCCAAAAATGTAATTAAAGCAATGCATGTATGAAGCTAAATTGGAATTTCCTAAGGGGTTGGGAGAGGTCATAGCGCAAATCTGTTTTGTGGGGATATGGATATTTTCCACACTACACATTTGAAATGAAAATGTGCAGTTTCTGTGTTTTTGTAATTAGTTTTGTCATAGTAACAATAAACCAGCACATTTTCTTGTCTCTTGCTGATCCTACAAAAACATTTTCTTATACAGTCACTGACATACACCTGTTGGTTGTTTATATCTTTAAAGGTTTAGTGAGTCACTCAGCTCCAGGAGTCATGTCTGGGTTCAAGATGTCAAAGGACGTTTGTAACAAGACTTGGTAAGTTTTTGTTATTGAAAATTTTTATAATGAATTACTTACCGGGATTAAATTAACTTTGTAGAGGAGGGACATGTAATCGTCATCATGCAAAAGGTGAATGTTGTTTTAATTAATAAACTGTTTGACATATAATTTAATTTCTGGATTACTCAGTCCTATATGTGCAGTATGTGTTCAATTTCCTGTTTAGACTGAAACTAAGACTGGTTCTAATTTTTTTATTTTATTTTATCTTAGTGTCAGCGTTCAAGACTAAAGGCTTCCTGTGATGTCTGGGCTATCAAAGGTAATAGTTGTTAATTTGATTGTCCTTGGGTGATTTGTTTAATTTTCTGCCCTGTGGACACTTCTATGTTTTTGTTAAGCTGTCATGCACATGCCTTACCAACACTCCAAGTTAAGACCATTTTAGTCGCCATGGCGACTGAAATTTTGGAGCTGGCGACTAAATTGGAACCGAAGTCGCCAGCCTGGCGACTAAAATTGAGAAGGATTGAATGCGTGAGCTTAATTTAGCGACTAAAAGTTTTCCCTGGCGACCAAACTTGAGCAGTCGGTGGCCAAATGGCCACTAAGGAAAAAAATAAACTTGGAGGGTTGCTTACACTTTGAATATCATAGTGATGAATATACTGGAAGACGACAACTCCACATTTTATATTTTGGCGTACAGGTGTATGTCCACACTAAGCCAGATAAATTGAAAACGCAACTTTCTTTTTTCAGTTTGGCCTTAGATCTGTCCACACTAAAATAGCATTTGTGACCTCTCATGCAAAAACGTGCCTAACGGCTAGCCGTTTCTGAACAGATAGGCATTCGTTAGCCGTTCGAACGGAATGGGTTGCCGTTCGAACGGGTCGAGCTATCCATTCATAAAAAATTGTCAGCCGTTCGAACCGTTCGAGCTATCCATTCAAAGAAAATTGCCAGCCGTTCGAACGGCTCGAGCTATCCGTTCCAAAAAAATTGCCAGCCGTTTGAACGGCTCGGGCTATCCGTTCAGAAAAAATTGTCAGCCGTTCAAACGGGTCGGGCTATCCGTTCAGAAAAAGTTGTCAGCCGTTCGAACGGATTGAGCTATCCGTTCGGAAAAAAAGGGCAACCGTTCGGGCTAGCGCTATCCGTTCAGCCGCTCGCGTCGAACAACTTTGTCAAATGGGTGACCCTATTCGGCGGAATGACGGAACGGCATGGCGGAATGGCGGAATGACGGAATATTCTAAAACACGGAATGACGGAATATCCTAAAACACGGAATGACGGAATATTCTAAAACACGGAATGACGGAATATCCTAAAACACAGAATGACGGAATATTCTAAAACACGGAATGACGGAATATTCTAAAACACGCGAAATGACGACAATTTACCCTAAACACGGAATAATTAGAACAATGTATATATTAATGGCAAAAATGTTTCGTAAATCGAAGCGTCAACATATGCAAGAGAAAAAAAAAACTTCTTTAAAATGATAGGTATTAAGAAATAAATTGGAAGAGTAACTAAGTTTGGCCAAAGGAAATAACCTCGTCGAACAAATCTGCAGGAGATGCAAAAGAATCGTTGCGCGATATTGCAAGTAATCGGGTGTGATTGACTTTTAATTTCGGGTTTGTTAATTTGGTTTTCCTTTTATCCATATGTATTAAAGTAAATCGAAAAAGAGTGTTTTCTACAGCGCTTGTTCTGGAAAAAAATCACACTGAAAGTACCTTAGCTTTCTGTTTTTATGCAAATTTAAACATGCAATCCTTGATCAAAAACGTACCGTGCTCATGTTTTTTTTCTCTCTCTTTTTTTTTAATCGGCGCTCTCCAGTGTTCTTCTGTTATCATAGCCATTACCGCAGGGCAGTTGTAATCCTTTTTCGAATCCCTTCTAAAAGAATCGGACGAATCACGAATTCTTGAAATCAAGATTGAGAATTGGAGTCCACTTGAAGTGCGGATTCTTTGGTTTGATAATCCATTTTAGGGTTTTCAGGCTCAAGAATACGGATTTGGATTTTCCCAAATGTATCCATGGCCCAAGACGCGGCCTGCACGTGCGCGTGTACACTTTTGCGGTTTGCGGTTTTATAAGGTGTGGGAAAAATAGAAACTCCGGCCGGTATGCAGCTATCAGTGTAATGGTGAGCACTGTTTTACTTTCATCATTTACCATCGGCCATTTACGTTCATAGCCTTTATTTACGTTTTACAGTGCTCACCATTATTACACTGTCAGTGTAATGGTGAGCACTGTTTTACTTTCATCATTTATAGCACGTTAATGAAACGTAACAGCGGCCATGTAGTTACGCCTGGTTTCAATGTGATCCCTGCCATCGCTCGATCACCACAAATTGTTAACTATCACTATTGCCACGAAGTCAAGAAGTTTGGAGTAAAGTAACTGTGTCGTGTTTAACTGTTTTCAAACATAATTTTGCTGGGTTTTTTTACTTTTAAAGAATTGTCGGCGATCTCACTTAATTTCAGTTCTTAACTTCGCGATTAATTTTTTCAAAATCGCAAAATTTAATACTCGCGAAATTAAACTAAATTTCGTCAATACCACTTCAATCACAACCATCTGATAATTAATACTTAGTACTTTACTTTGCCATTTCTAGAGAAACCGTTCTAGGGTCACTGCAAGGAACAAAAGTACCTAAAAAAATCTAAGCGTAGTTAAAAATTTGCCTTCTTTACTGTTTCACAATTCCGTGTTTTAGAATATTCCGTCATTCCGTGTTTTAGAATATTCCGTCATTCCGCGTTTTAGAATATTCCGTCATTCCGCGTTTTAGGATATTCCGTCATTCCGTGTTTTAGGATATTCCGTCATTCCTTGTTTTAGAATATTCCGCCATTCCGCCGTGCCGTTCCATCATTCCGCCATTCCACCGAATAGGGTCACCCTGTCAAATAAAGAAGTATTCGCCGTTACGTAGCGTTACGAATGAAAATATGTGTTGTTTACAAACACCTCAGGAATATTATAATCACAATTCTTTTTCTGCTCCTAAGCTATCTTTCGATTATCGACTTGAGTTTTATTCAAGACTTGAGTTTTATTCAATCAAGTTGGCTTTTACCGGGATGAAAACTTCATAAGTTGAAATACGGCTGTCAACAACAAGCGTGACAGCCAAAGTTGAAATACATGTATGTAGTCATGAAAACAAAAACCCATAAAAAGTTTGTTTCTTACATGTAAGTTTGTGAACGCTCACTACGATCGAATTTAAGTTTTATGGAAGATCAGGGAATCGATGACATTTGCAGGAAATGTGTTATCTTTCGGGAAACGTTCATCGTTGATTATGCAAATGTCGGCTTCTTCCCACGAGTTGTTTACTTTGTTGTTCGGGTAGAAGTTTTGTTTCTTTTGCAGATAAGAATAATTCATTATATCCCACTGTAACGTTTTTCGGTCAGTTCGAAATTGGACGCTCAGATCGCTTGGTCGGCGATCAGTGTTAATATTTGCGGTTTACATGTAAATATTGAAAAGTTAAGAAATGAAGCACATGCATTATGTCCGGTTGTTAGTAATCCACGGAACGACGGAACACGGAACGGCGGAACGACGGAACGAGAAACAGCGGAACGGGATTTTTTTTCTGTTTTTTTTTTTTTTTTTTTTTTTTTTTTTAACAAAGAAACAACAACAAACAAACAGTAAATATATCTCACAAAATAAAGGGCATGCATATAATTATTCTTTATCCTTCGAGGTCGATTTCGTCCCAGGATTACGAGTTAAGGATTTAAGAAAAGTTAATTGTTAAAGAATTCGTATTTGGCGCGATTTACTACCTTTTCCCGCCTGTTTGCGAGATTTCCCCGGCGCAATTTTTCGCGGGCTCACTTTCTCACGACACACGAGGCCATCAAAATGGAAGATAGTGATGATGGTAAGTTAAATTTCGTACTTTCAGTCGCTTTACTTCCTTTTCTGAGTGATTTTTTCGTCTTAAATGTTCATTTTAGTTGTTTCTTTATTAATTTGTCGGTATTTTGAAGTGCTATTGTCCGATCGCTGAAGTTAAGCCCTGTTGGGCGGGGTTAGTACTTGGATGGGTGACCAACTGAAAATACCCCTTGTTGTGGGCATTTCATTTCTCTTCCTTTTTTTTCTTACGAAATAAGTAACTTTTCAGGCCCTTCTATTTTTTTTTTTGTCAACGGCTTTTTTGACTTGCTTCGACTTTGTACGTTTCATTGTCTCGATTGGGGCAAGGCCATGCCCTTTTTTTCTCTGTTTAGCGTCGTCCGACCGACCCAGATTTTCGCGTTTTGCCATACAGTTTTGGTCGTTCATCCTTTTTGCGCTGTTCTCGCTTGAATTTAACCACGACGTCGATTTTTCCTTCTTCCATTGCCGCCATGTTGACTTTATAACCACGTCTTGTTGTTTCCAGGCTCCACGGATATTACGCTGAGATACCGGGCCTCCTAGTTCCAGACTCCTTTTCCAATTTTTTTTTGTTTCTTTATTTTTTCTTTTCCGACCGACCGACCCAAAAACAGAAAACGCATTCGACAGTAAACGAAAAAAAAAAAGGGATGGCCCAAGCAAGTCCGAAGGGCAGTCACGCTTCTCGAAATCCTCACTCGAAATAAACTCGACAACTTGGCTCTAGATCGACCTCGAAGGATACTGAAAGTACGAAATTTAACTTACCATCATCACTATCTTCCATTTTGATGGCCTCGTGTGTCGTGAGAAAGTGAGCCCGCGAAAAATTGCGCCGGGGAAATCTCGCAAACAGGCGGGAAAAGGTAGTAAATCGCGCCAAATACGAATTCTTTAACAATTAACTTTTCTTAAATCCTTAACTCGTAATCCTGGGACGAAATCGACCTCGAAGGATAAAGAATAATTATATGCATGCCCTTTATTTTGTGAGATATATTTACTGTTTGTTTGTTGTTGTTTTTTTGTTTAAAAAAAAAAAAACAGAAAAAAAATCCCGTTCCGCTGTTTCTCGTTCCGTCGTTCCGCCGTTCCGTGTTCCGTCGTTCCGTGGATTACTAACAACCCATTATGTCCTGCCGTCCCAGACATGTGTATGCGGGGAAACAACTCGACGATCAAAACATTGATTTGGCTTCTTATATGTCCGATCTGTGTGGCAAAGTTGAAAGAAATAATAAATATCCAGACATTTGTCGTGTAATAATACCTTTCAAGTATACATATACGTGAATTTTATACAATGTTCTCAGTCGCTGACACAGCACATTCCGACAGAAGTGTGACCTTCGCGCGTCGAGTTGTCTCACGTTGTCACGATTGTTATTTTACTTTTTATTTACGCTTCTGCTGTTTTGCCCTTCGATGTTTATTTTCTTTTAAAAAACAGGAATGCACCAAGCAAATTCGAAAGATTTTGACTTCATAAACAGCCGGTTGTGTTACATTCTCGGCGGCGACTGCAAATGTAAATAGAGCGGGAACAGAGCGCTGTTGCCGTGTATGAACTGGTTCATGTAGGAGCCGTTTGAAAATTTCCTTTAGCCGTTCATCCGTTCGACCCTATCCGTTCGAAAATTTTCTTCAGCCGTTCAGCCGTTCGACCTTATCCGTTCGAAAATTTTCTTCAGCCGTTCGACCTCATCCGTTCGAAAATTTTCTTCATCCGTTCAGCCGTTCGACCTCATCCGTTCGAAAATTTTCTTCATCCGTTCAGCCGTTCGACCTCATCCGTTCGAAAATTTTCTGCATCCGTTCAGCCGTTCGCTTTATCCGTTTCGAACGGCTTGCCTACCCGTTTCTCATCCGTTCGCTTGCCGTGCGTTCGGCCGTTCGAACGGATACCGTTAGGCACGTTTTCGCGTGAGAGGTCACATTTATTGAAAATACTCTCCAGAGTGGATAAGTTGAAAACACTCACTACAGTACCGCTCAAAGGTAAGTTGACAGTCTCGACTCGATCCTTGAGACTCAATCCTCGCGTCTCGAAGTTCGAGTCACTCGAATTTCGAGTCTCGAGGATCGAGTCTCGAGTATCGAGTCTCAAGGATCGAGAAACAAGGCAATCTCGAATATTCATAACTAGAAAAAGCTTTCGAGGAAACGATTTATTTCTCGAGTGGAGAATAAAAGCTGCTCGCACATCATGTACAAGTGTTTCGCGGCCATCGTGAGTGCATGAACGTTTGACAGTGCGATCAATTCGGGGTGACCTAATGGCATTCCGTTTACTTGCCTACAAGAGCGTCCGAGAAAGACGGTGAATGACGAGTTTTAAGAATGAAATTGGTAGAAACCGAACTAAAAACTTCTGCTCACCCTAAGACTAGAAAGTATGATCTCACGCAAGTGCATGTTATCAATGATTATTTCAGACGTAAGCAAATCTTTGAGTTTCAGTAGCCTGAACTTCAGACGTCTCCTTTCTGGTCGCTACTGAACGTGTTTTATTTTTTTGTGAATTTGACATAACATTCTTAAAACCTAAATTCTTCTTGAATGAAACTTGACTTCATTTATAACTCAGATAATGGCGACAATTGTAATTACAGCTTTAGAAAAGTTATACAAATTTTGCTTTTTTAAAGCGGCGCGGCGTTAAAAGTTGGCAAAATTTGCATATGTCAAAAGTAATTTGAAACGTTTCGATTAGCCTCAGCTTAAATAAATGTAACACAACGCGGCTCGCAAGTATCCGATTTAGATTCTTCCATACACATGTAATTGCGTGTTTCAAAAGAAAACTAAATGACAGAGTGAACTATAGGCTTAATATTTGCGTCCTAAATCATAACACAAACAATCGTATGCGTGACATTACACACGTGCTTCATGTTTGTTCTGAGAACGCCTGATCGCAACCTTAAAGGGGCACTATCACGGCTGATCATAGAAATTTCTATTTTCTAATTTCCTCAGTATATTTCCAAATGCCACCAAATACATGAATAAATTTGATAAATAGATCCCACAAAACAGGATAGAACAGTTATTTTGAGGAAGAAGTACAGGATTGCAAGGATGGAAGTGGATTGCGATTGATTTTTGGACAGGATGTCCAGAATTCAAAGCTGCCATTCTGGTGAAATTTTGAACATTTTATTAGTCACTGTTTCCTCTTAGTTGATATTTCTTTGCATTTACCACTGTAAGCCTTTTTTTCTTCCTATTGCAAGACAATTAAGTACAATTTATAGCAAGCTACAGCCCATTCTTATAAAATATGATATTTCAGCCGTGATAGTGCCCCTTTAAGTTTTATGTTGTCGATTCGGCGAGACCGCGCTAATTCCAACTCGGTTATTTCTGGTTCGATTTGCCCGAAATTCATTCACTATCGACTGTTTCGAGCTCTCGCTATTTCGAACTTTTTGTTCACCTGACGATTCGAAATATTAAACGCACGTTGTTACAGTAGAGATGAGTAGCCTGCACGCTAGCTTCGACTGTGTACAACACTTGAGAGTGCGGCCCGCTTGAGCAATTTATTTCTCGAGGAATCATTCAAGCGACAAGCTCATTATTTTTCTCGACTCGAGACTCGAAACTCGAAGTTTTCGAGTTTCGAGGATTGAGTCTCGAGGATCGAGGCTCGAGGGACTGTCAACTTACCTTTGAGCGGTACTGTAGGTGTGTTAGTGTGGACACTGAAAATGGAACTTGTTGAAAATGCTTAGAGTACGTCATAACGACTATGGAAGTTGATCTTTGCATTGGCTCAAGGAGTTTGCAAAGGCTCTACCATACATTCAAGTGTTCTGGGGCTGAGGTACATGTAGCATTTCAGTGTAGATGTGGAAACAATTTGAAAATAATAGTGTGCATGGAGAACATTGTTAAAGTTATAAGGCTTAGTGTAAACATAGCCTCAGTGTAGAAGGGTCAAAGATGGTGCATCAAGAGCTATTTAGGAACTGTCATCTCTTCAATAAAATGACTTCATACATGTGATGGGGTGCAGTGAGACTTTATAGAGACTTTTTTTCTTATTTTAGTGTTATACACTGTTTACAAAAAGATAAAACATATAAAATACCAGAACGCTATTCAATATGGCAAATAATAAAATCAAGGAAATTCAAGGATATTCCTGGTTACATATTACACAAATACATGTAGGACTAAAGTTATAGCAATGAAATACATATATTGCAACACTTAAGTAAATTTCTTGAAATCTCTTTTGTTTTAGGGGTTCTTTGATCCTAGCATAGCCTCCACATCACAGGAAGGCCAGGTGGGAGTGGAAAAGAGGACATTGAGAGTCACTCTGTTGAGTAGCGAATGGAGATCATCAACTGACGGAGACGTATCAACCATCAACAGAGAACTAGCAATACAGTTGGCCAAGCACCCTGATGTACAAGTTAGTGTCTTTCTCCCTCAGTGTAGTGAAGATGACAAGAACAGTGCTGCTAATCACAAGGTTCGGCTTATTGAAGCAGAGAAAATGACGGGTGTGGATCCAGTTTATTGGCTGATTAATGTACCACAACACCATAGCATGGACTGCATTATAGGACATGGAGTGCATCTTGGCCAGCAAGTGCAATTCATAAAAAAACACCATCATTGTAAGTGGATTCAAGTTGTTCACACTGCCCCCGAAGAACTTGGAATGTACAAAAGCATTTCTGATGGAGAGCAAATGCAACAAATAGAGATAGCACTCTGCGAGAAAGCTGATCAAGTTGTGGCAGTTGGACCCAAGCTGGCAGATGCTTACAAACGTTATCTTTGCTTTGGGAAAAAGCAACAAGATGTTGTTGATCTCACCCCAAGCATTTTCACTGAATTCTTGGAAGTTAAGCAAGTCACCGAAGAAAGAAACACATTTTGTGTTTTAGTAATTGGGAGTGGTGACTATGAAGATTTTAATCTGAAGGGATACGACCTTGCTGCCCAAGCAATTGCTGAGTTGAAAGACAAATCCTACCAACTCAGGTTTATTTGTGCACCAACAGGGAAAGGAGGAGAAATAGCAGAAAAGTTACTTGAGCATGGCATTGCTCGTAATCAACTAATTGTTCGCAGCTTTAATGAAAGCAGGGAAGTACTAGCCAGATTATTCTGTGAGGTGGATCTGGCAATAATGCCATCAAGGACTGAGGGCTTTGGATTGACTGCTCTTGAAGCATTGTCTGCTGGTCTTCCTGTGCTTGTGAGTGGTAACTCAGGATTTGGAGAAGCTCTTAAGAAAGTGCCTTTTGGCTCAACCTGTGTAGTGGACTCTGAAGATCCTAAAGACTGGGCTAAACAAATCAAGGCTGTCAGTCAAAAAGACAGAGATGTGCGACTTGCAGAGTCAAAGCTCCTCCGTGAAAAGTATTCAGAGAAGTACGGTTGGCAGGAACCTTGTGGTGTTCTTGTGAAAAAAATGCTAAACCTCGCTTTTGGTAAAATATCATCTTGAGTTGCCTTTGTCATTGCATATTTCATCTTACATGTATTTTATCTGGAATGCAACATGTATTTTATCTAGAATGCAGTTTAGAAAACAGTTTTGTTGGATAAACAATTTTTGTGGTAAAGAAAGTGTTGATAATGGCTTGTGGTAAATCCTTGTTGTTTTAAAGGCTTTCCTACATGTAACATTAGAAAACCAAAGATTTTGTTCTTAACCCTGAATTTTTAAGTACATGCTTACTTTAATAGTCTGCTTAAGTATGTGAGCAGGTCAAACTTCATTCAGGTCCTAAATTATATGGAAAATTCCAAGTCTTCTTTTAAATTTTGTTGGGTGTCCCTTCCATAATGTACATGATGTAACCAATTGGAAAAAAAAAATTTAAACTCAGACCAGTGCATGCAGTATGCGTGGAATTCCAGTTGAGAATATTTATTGAGGAAACAATCCTCAGACTTCAAATAAATAAGAGAAAATACATGTGTAACATGTAAAGTATTCAAAACTTTACATTTCACTTCTGCAGGTTCTTCCAGGGTACAGACTTCAACAAAGAATACAATTCAAGTTAATACCACTTCAGCTTCCCATAAAAGTGGATTGTTGACCAAGGGTAAGGAACCAAACTGCGTATCCAGCATGCAAAGAAAGTCCTGTCCAATAGCCCGGGGGCTAGTGGATTTTCCCATCGCGATCGTGGAATTTATGAGTTAACAGATGAAGTTAGGCCACTGAGAAAGGCCTTTGGGGTGTAGCACACAAAGGTTCCAGCTCACCCAAATGGCAACCTGGAAAACCATTTTCTTTGCACCCTGGTATCAGTACTAGTTATGTTAAATAATATATGATGTGATGCAAACCTGAGTGAGGAGAAGGGGTCATAAAAGAAGGATAGGGTTGTACAGTGTACATTATAGTATGTATTAAAATAAATATTTCCTGTAGGTTCTTCCAAGATAAAAACATCAGTAAAAGGTAAAAGGTTATGTCTTGGAAGTACTCAGAGTCCAAAGCAACCAAGGTTATTGACTGGTGTTCATAAAGGTAACATCCTTAAAGGCTTCTGTCAATGTTTAATTTCAATAATTTACATTCAAGTAAAAACTTGCCAAAACTATTATTCAGAAGACAATGAATATGGAGAAATAAGACATACTATCTATAAATTAGTAGCCAAATCCTCTTCTGAAACATTGTTGAACAAGTAAGCTGCTATATGTTTGCTATGCTAGTCACTGTAAACACAGAATAGATAGTGTGTAATGTTGCCATTCTGATTGTAGCTTTGACAATAAAACATCACTGAAAGAAAGAGTATCCAATGCTAAATTGGGCAAAATGCTTAAACAAATAATACAAAATTTATATGAACTTGAAACTCAGAGACTCAAAGGGCAGTGCAGAATGCAAAGTGGCTGATTAATTTAAAGTATGGTGATTTATGTATTTTGTTTGTTTACCTTATTTCACTTTCAATAAGACGTTAAAACGCCAGACGTGATACTCACACTTATCTTTACTAGGTGTTGCTACTGCAACACAACTGGTTTCAGTTGAAACATGACACTTTTGTTTTTCTGCAAAAGACTGTAACGTGATACTTTTGTTTTTCACTTCAAAGTATGTCACATGATCCTTTTTTTCTTTCAAACATATTTTTCGCTATTTTGTTTTTTCTCGTTATTTTAACTATTGAATTATTGTTGGGACCAAGAAGGCAAAAAACTTAGTCCCTTCGACCTTGCCCATGAATTCAAACTTCAGTTGGTTAAAATTCGGTTTTCTACGCCTGGAAATCCCAAACCGCTTCTGGTTGTCTAAGCCGTCACACTTTTGGCCAATCAGCACAATCCATGGTAGCGTTCCTTTTAATCAATCTAAATCCGGATTTTGCGATCGAAAATGAGATTTCCCATTCCATTTATGAACAAACCAATCTTAGATTGCAATCCAAACAATCCACCTCTGGAGGTGGATCGTTTAGTTTGGTACTGAAACTGGTTTCAGATTTTCGTTCCATTTGAGTGATTCAAACTTGGTACGGATCAGTTCGGCCATCTTTGTTTGAAAAACGTGATTCCCAGGCGCCTTGTCGTTGTGGCTCGATCTTATTTTAGATTTTCGTTCCAGCTAACACAAAAATTCAAACAATCTGGATTAAATAGATCCGAAAATGGATTGGTTAAAAGGAACGCTACCCATAATAGGTTGTCTCGTTTTTCCACTTGACTGAGTATTAACACGATGAACTATATATCAATTCAACTGTCACGAAAGTTGTTTCTCGAAAAGTAATAGACGGATCAAATCAAAAAACATCTCTTTCGGAAGGGCTTTCAAAGCGTAGCACAGCTTAAAGATTTGTTCTATGGTTGTAAGGAAATTTGCGCCAAAAATCCCTGTACAAGTTTTTGCATATTTAATTACGAAGACACTGTGTCTGATATTTACCAGAGCTCTTCAATGAGAAGCTGTTGTTGGTTTTTTTGTTTTCAATACGAACACTGCGAGTTCCAGGAGAGTTCGATGGCAATTGCTTTGCTTTCAATTAATAAAACCAGTTATAACACTGACATTATAAATTAATAAACGCTTTCTGAAGAATATTAAAGTAAAGAATTATTTCACCCAAAGCACTGCGATGCCAAAACGTCTTGTTTAATAAATTGCGGCTTTAACACAGAGTCCACAGAGTCTACAACAATCGCACTGCAGGGAAAGGCATGTGATGTCCGTGAGAGTTCAAGACTGTAACCTAGACTTATCTTCTGCGCATGCGTTTACCGCAAAGTTCCTCTTTCATGGAAAAATAGTACCACATGGACAGCGTTTGGCTTTCAGAAACAAATATATAATCTTTGCGTTCTTCATATAAAAGTAACGTAAAGACAGTCCGCATTTTACCTACATACATACTTTTATTGATGCTCCCTAAAAAGGGTTTTTCAGCTCAATACAATACAATTACAAATACAGATTTAAATTTAAATTAATTAAGAATACAAGTATAATTATAATTACAATAAATATGTCAAAAATATCCTAAATGTAAAAAATTAACCTAATAATACATTTGGAAAATGGCGCCTAAAATTCTTGGGGCATTTTAAAGACTTAATGTTACTATTTTAAGAGTGCATACAGTCAGTAGTCAATAGCCTTAAGTGTGTCTTGTAATCCTAGTTCTAGGTTATGTGCAATGCAATGGACACTTATAAGGCTTGGGATATCTCCTTTTAAGATACCAAACACTCCACCATGCTGTCCCACCATCACAGACGCTCCATCTGTTCTAAGGCAGGCAGTTTTATCCTTCCAATTCTGGTCTTTCTCATCCAGGGCTAACGTGATAGCTTCTGTAATCCCTTGAGCTTTGCCATTTGGACATTCTTTCAAGGCAACAAAGGTGTTGACTGCTTTACCATTTTCTAACAGCCTAACATAAACATCAAGAACTTCTCTGGTACCAACATCGGTAGCACCATCAGCCATGATACTGATAAATCTTGCACTTGTAAGTTTTTGAGACAGATCACAATTAATCTGCTCTGCAATAGCTCTGATAAAGTTCTTACATGCTTTATCGTTGTGGTAGGTTTGCCCTAATTTCACTCCATGTTTTGCCTCTAAAGAAGTGATACTTTCAAATACAGTGAATGGAAGTTCAAGTTTGGCGACAAAATAGGCTATATCAAACAACTTTTCCATCTTCAATCGCACTTCACTCCATGTTTTGCCTCTAAAGAAGCGATACTTTCAAATACAGTGAATGGAAGTTCAAGTTTGGCGACAAAATAGGCTATATCAAACAACTTTTCCATCTTCAATCGCACTTCACTCCATGTTTTGCCTCTAAAGAAGCGATACTTTCAAATACAGTGAATGGAAGTTCAAGTTTGGCGACAAAATAGGCTATATCAAACAACTTTTCCATCTTCAATCGCACTTCCTCTGATACAGCACCAAGTGCTCTTGGAAGTGGAGCTTGTTGAGGATTGAGTCAAAACACTGAGGCTTTTGTAGCTTGTACGTGGGGTATGGAACTTTCATGACTTTTTATGGAATCCAAACGGAAATTTTCTGTTCCTGTGACAAAGGCTGAGGTCGGGTTTGCTAGTCGCTCAGCGCTATTGATAGAGTCCAAACACGTTCCACAATACATTTTACCTTCAGTGAACTTCAGCCACGGATAAGTTTGTTTCCAACTTGGTTGAAAAATTCTACTGCATTTCTTTTTCTCTTCGTAGGGTGTCTTGCCTTCTGTTGAAGAATGCGACTCTGGCTGGGGATTATGAGCCGCAGAAGGACGTTTTCTCGAAGACTGTGGTGTGTTGAAATAGCTTGAAATCCTTTTCATTGCAGAGAGACTGTAACAGGTCGCGCGCGAAAAAATCAAAGATGGCGGACCAAGGGTGGCTCTATCCCAGGTCCTTTTTGAGCGACATGGAAGCGAGGATGAAAGGCCTTTTCCAAGATGGCGTCCGGTTTACAAGTCGAACTACGATTCCGCACTGATATGGATTGCAAGTCCTCTGGTTTAAATTACTCAAGCTATGGAAAATAGCTCCTAATGAAGCTTTCTAAAATAACTTTGCAAGTTTTAGAGTTTTAGTAAATTTATTTTTCCATGAAACTTACTAGTCTTGGGGCTAGTAGGAGCATATTTTTACTAGCCCAGCCTGAAGTTTTACTAACCCTGGGCTAGTGTACTAGCGTTAGTGTCGAGCACTGAATGAATATTAGACAAAGGAAAATAAAAATCAAACTGGTTTGAAAAATTTTAAACCCAAAAAATAAAATTGAACCACGCCAAATATCTATTCCATGACTTGTTTGAAATTACTCTACAAGCAAAACCACCCTACAGGAAAATAATTGCATGACTTTGCAGTGTAAAACTACCCATTTTAGTAGTGTTTGGTGGATTAGTTGCAGGCTGAGCAAGGATGATGCTGTTACATTCAGCAGTAATAAATATGTATTATTAATACATATTTATTATTACTGTATATGTAAGAGCAATGTAGTGGTGATCAAAGGTCAGTCACAAATCTGAGAAACTAGATTGTTCAACCATGTTGAAAGATCTTTAATTTCAGCAACGGAAAGGCGACTTTTCCCACTGAACACACACACAAAAAAATCCTGCAGTATGTTATATGGAGAAAAAAATATCATGCACACACTTGTCCCGAGAAAAAAAATCCTAGTGCATGAAATGGTTAAAAAAAAATCCATGCCTATACCAAATCACCCAAACCCCCCCCCCCCCCCTCAAAAGTCAAATGGTCCACCCCTAAGCAAACCCTTTGATCCTTAAAAGAACACATGTTAAGCAAAGGGATTTGTTACCTATCATACAAGTAAGACCATATACATATCTGCAGACAAAACAAGTCCACTTATTCAGAGATCTTCAGAGCAATATTTGAGAATAGAACACTTGAAATTTTAATCAAATTTTAATGTATTGTTGCAGGCTGTTCCACACTACAGACTTCAGCACATGTTCAAAGGTCATCTAGTGGTACTCAGGCTCTAAAACGAAAAAGATTAGAGACTGCTGTTCAGAAAGGTAAGACTTCAAAGGTATGCTGGAAGATAAAAGAAAGTATTAAACTTAAAGTAATGTTTTCTTTTTTGGCTTACATCAGAGTTCTGACCAAACAAGAAAGCAATGTTAGTGCTGTGAAATTTTGGCTGTCATTGCAACACAACACCATTATGTTCAGAGTCTATTTACATGTAGGAATCATCGAACGTAGTAAGAGATAGCATAAGTCAACAGTGTTCTTTTATTTGCAGGTTTGTCTGAGAAAAGAACTTCAGCAACATGTACAAAGCGACCTAGGTTATCGACTGATAGAGATGCAGGTAACACCATGAATGAAAAGTCTTGATGTAGCTGTATAATTTGTTATGCCCGAAAAGAGTTCTGAACATCTAGGTTTTAATATCTAAACAGCATTGAAACTATTTCCTCCCTCAAACAAATCAAACAAACAGTAGTTACGGCTACTTTAGTTACAGTATGGCCATCCATCTTCACCTACAGCTAACAGGCAATTGTGTGTAAAGGTTTTATTGGCTGTATCCTTCTAGGTGTTACAAATTGAAGGTTTGTAGGCTCTGATTCTTCACAAACTATTCGGAGTTATAAACAGGTATCTCGAAGGTCTCAAAGGCTATTATAATCAATGTTCTCTGGTATGTGAAGGCGGTAATGTATATGTCAACAAACAGGCCCTTTTTTGCAAGATAAGATAAACAATAAATGGTTCATTATATGCTATGCTCTAGTTCAAAAATAGAAAAACAAGGTTTCGATTGTTCTCAATGTTCAAATGTTCACTTACTTTTTAAGGCTCGTGTTCTGTTTCTTTAGGCTCGTGTTCTGTTTCGTTAAGGCTAGTGTTCTGTCAATGTTTCTTCACACTCCCCCCTTGACCAACAGCTCATTGTTGGTCAATAAGTCTCCTGAGGCTGTCTACAGTAACTGCTGCTGCTCGTCTCGGTGGTCTCGAACGTTCAATTGGCTGGTCGGGCTGCTGAGCAATTCCGACTTGTTCGTTTTCATGCAGGTTTCCTGTGTTGACTTCCAATGGGAAGAGCTTTTGCACAGGTCTCCGCAACTTTGAAGGCTTTCCTTTCTTGGTTACAACCTGCAAAACTGCACCTCGCTTGTAACCATCTTGGCTATCGATCAGTTCAGTGATCTCTCCTAATTTCCACTTGCTCCTCGCTTGGCTATCATCGTGGATCAGAACAACATCTCCGACCTTTGCTTCCTTGTTCCGATCTTCTTTGGCTCCACAATGATGAAACTCCCTCAGGCCTACAAGGTACTCGTTTGACCATCGTTTCCAGAAGTGCTCTAGTAGCCTGCTGAGGTATCGCGCTCTCTTTTCCAGCTTAGAGGTGGTGTCTTCATCATCGCTCAACTCAGAGGCGTCTGACAGTGTCCAAAGTCGTCTTCCAATGACTAGGTGAGATGGTGTTAGCAGGGCTCAAAATAATTTTTGAATACTGACCAGTCATGTTGACCGGCCAAATCAATTTTTGCTCGGTCATGTCTCGTTTTTGACCGGTCAAAATATTGAGTATTTACTTTGAAGCAATAGCCTATTCTGCCAAAAATTTCGCCTTATAAGCTAAAACACTCATTGTTAAAGAGTATAAGGCCTAAGCTTAAACGTTTTGATCGCTAAAAGTGTCGTTTTATTATGTTCGCTTTTTGAATTTCCATTTCTTCTGTGTTCTACTCTACATAAAACAAAATCCTCAGTAGCCGTAATGTTACGTTACCCTGCATAGTTTTACATTAGTTAATGACTTACGGGTGGAAGCGATCTGGTTGTAAGCACTTTACTGGTCTTTACTACCGAACACCAAATAATAATAGGACATATGCCCATGCTACAAGTGAGATAACTGTGCCTTTGCTCGGCATGTAGGAAGAAAGGAAACACCAACGGCTTCATGTCAGCTGTGTCCAGTGAAAAGGATATTGCGTCCTCAACTTTTAGATATCTTTCCTGTATCATGCGATACCAATATCCCATTTCAAGCTGGGGAATTAACAAAATAACCGTTGAGAAAAGATTTCACATTCGTCCACAATGCTTAGCAGCAAGGCCTTTCAGTAAGGGTGTGTCAGAAGTTTAACATGTCTACTAACAAAACATCTTTTACTTAACTAATTAGCGATAAACACGGTCAGGAAGTTGTCAAAACTTCAAAGTACAATGTGCTTGGAATTGAACTTAAAAAATTCAAAGCGTTTAATGATTTTAACACGCTACGATCTCGTACTTTCTATAGGTGCATTATAGTTTTTTAAATCCACTAACGAGTGCTATTTTTCTCAGCCCACCTGACAATTCAAACTGTAATTGCGTACGTGTGTTAATAGCAGACGTTGATTGATGCGATGTTCATTGTTGTCTGTTTAGCGTATTTACAGACATGGATGTTTCCTGTTTTATTTCATTCTCATCCCCAGAGGCCGCGATTTTTCTGGTCAGCGCCGGGGATCAATCCCCGGCGCTGACCAGAAGGATCGCGGCCTCTGGGGATGAGAATGGTTTTATTTCAGCAAACCGCTAACAAATCCGCAGAGCGTGACCATCTCATCTGTATTCTACAAATTTGTGACTGCAAGCTGCTATGATATTTTATGATTTTACTGCAAAATTTCAAGAAATACTGCGAATAATTTTTTTTGTGTTATTTATTTGAAAGCCGTGTGCGTGACCGGTCAAAACGACCAGCGCACCAAAATTTTGTCCGGACAAATCGTCATTTTGGCCGGACATTGTCCGTTGACCGGCCGTTATTTTGAGCCCTGTGTTAGGGGTTCTTCTGTTATATCCGAGTAGACATATGTGAGGGGACGTGAATTGAGTATCCCCTCCACTTCTGTCAGGATCGTTAGTAGTTCTTCGTAGGACAGTTGCGCCTTTCCAAGAACCTTTCGGAAGCTTCTTTTCACCAACTGTACCATGTGCTCATAGTAACCTCCCCACCACGGTGCTTTCTCTAAGATAAACGTCCAAGTGATCCCTTGGTTGGCGGCGAAATCTTGGGTTCTCTTGTTCTTGAGTAGCTGCCCTAACTCCTTGTTAGCTCGCTTGAAGGTCTTCGCATTGTCAGTCATTATGGAGACTGGTCTCCCCCGTCAGGCTATGAACCTCCGCAGGCATCTGATGAATGCTTCCGTTGACAGATCTGGTGTTAGTTCTAAGTGTAACGCTCTGGAGGTTGCACAAGTAAATAGGCAGATGTACGCTTTCTTCATGCTATTGGTGCTTTTCACGTACACAGGGCCGGCGAAATCGACGCCCACATAGGTAAACGCAGGGCTTCCTGAGACTCTTGATTCCGGCAGGTCCGCGGTCGGTGGCGGTCTGTACGGCAATCTTTCTCTTTTCTTACAAACAACACATTGGTGTAGGACCATTTTCACGTACTGTCTTCCCTTGGGAATCCAGACGTTGCCCCTTACTTCGACAAGAGTTTCCTTCACTCCCCCATGGTAAGTCTTCCTATGACAGGCTTCGACGATTAGTCTTGTCAGGTGATGTCGTCTTGGCAACAGGGCGGGGTAACGCATGTTGACACTCAATGGGGCGTTTCCAAGTCTGCCTTTGCACTTTAAAATTCTGTTGTCATCTCTGAACAGGCCAAGTTGTTGTTTCAAGTTTTCGAAATTCTTCTTTTTGTCCAAAGGCCTTTGAACTTCACAAATCCAAAGTGTTTTTGCCTGATTGATTTCTTCAGCTGTTAGGGTGATCTGTTTACTTCGTGATTCTCTTTTTCCGTTCTTTACCGACTTCAGATTCTTGATAAACTTCAGGCTGAGAGCTGTTACTCTGAATAATTTTGTGGCATCACTGAACCATTCGCAGTGGATGACTTCAGTCAGCTTTATCGGGTTGTCAGGCTTTCTCGTTTGGTTAACCATGGTAGTCACGTTTTCTGGGTTCCATTCCTTTGCTTTGAATTCTTTCCTGCCTTCTTCTGTCAATTCTTCTTCTTTTGAAACTTCAGAGTTAGGGTAGTTCTTGGGCGGGTCCTTTAACCAGGCGGGCCCCTCCCACCACAGGCTATCATCTACGAGCTCAGAAGCGAGGCAACCTCTAGAGCCAACGTCAGTGGGATTCTCAACTCCGGGACAGTGGCGCCAGCTTTTCACATCGGTCAACTTGTGGATTTCTTCTATTCGGTTCTGCACGAACTGCTTGAATTCCTTGTTTGACTGGATCCAGTAGAACACTGTGATGCTGTCAGTCCAGCAGAAGATTTCCTTTAGGTTCAACACCTTGACCAAGGCTTCTTGTATTGAGGAGATTAAACGTGCCAGGATTAACGCGGCAAGCAGCTTGAGTCTCGGGATACTCATCGGCGAAGACGGTGTGACTCTGCTCTTGGATGCTACAAGGCTTGTTCTGTAGCCATCTTCAGTTTCGATGTACAGATAGTACGCTCCCTTCGAGGCATCTCCGAAACCGTGTAGAGTGGCGGATCTCACCTTTCGTTTTTCCTCTGGGAAGTAATAACGGTCGATTCTGATTTCGCCAACTTTCTCCAGGTAAGCCAGCCACTTTTCAAGGTGCTTCCTTCCGGGTTGGAGGAGATTTTAATGTTGTCAATGATCCAGACCTTGACTGCTGCGGAGGAACGTCTAAAGAGAAAGAATCAACTAAAATTCTTCATAGTATTTGTTTAAATTACGATTTAATTGACATTTGGAGAACACGAAACCCAGATTGCAAGCTCTTTACCTGGAAGCAAAAAAAGCCACTTATCCAGAGAAGACTAGACTTTTGGCTGATAAGTGATGTTTGCCAAGATGAGGTGGAGGAAACTAATATCAAGACGGCAATTAGAACTGACCATTCGGCGATAACAATATCTTTCAATAGCTTAGATGAACAGGCACAAGGTCCTTCATACTGGAAATTTAATTCAAGTTTAGTTAATGACGATTATTATGTCTCAATGCTTAATCAGAAAATACCTGAGTGGCAAAAGGAGTTTAACGAAGTGTTGGACAAAAGGGTTCTGTGGGACTTAATTAAGTATCGTGTGCGACAATTCACAATTAAATATGCTAAAGAAAAAAGCAAAAAAAAGAAGGCAAGAACTATTACAGGTTGAAACATCTTTAAAACAAGCGGATGAGATGCTTGCAACTGATCCGTCAGAAACAAACCATGTAAAGCTAGCAGACCTCAAAATGAAATACGACTCGCTTTTTGATTACTTAGCGAAAGGTGCAATAATTCGCTCAAGAGCAACTTGGTACGAAAAAGGTGAGAAAAGCAATAAATATTTTTTATGACTAGAATCTCATAGAGGAACCAAGAGCTGTATCCGAAGACTCTTTAGTGGCGACGGCACACTTACCTACGAAAATTATGAAGGAAATTGAAAAGTTTTACTCTGATTTGTATGCATCAAATGATGAATCAGTGAATAACAATCATCCATTCCTGCAAAGACCAGAAATTCCAAAACTGTCTGATGAAATGAGAAGTACTTGCGAAGGAAGGTTGTCGGTCAAGGAATGCTTTGATTGCCTTCAGTCATTTCAAAATAACAAGTCACCTGGAAACGATGGCCTAACTGTGGAATTTTACAAAACATTTTGGAATTCTATTGGGAATTTAGTAGTCGATTGTCTTAATTATTCTTATGAATGTGGTGAATTATCTAACACTCAAAAGCAAGCTATTATTACATTAATAAAAGAAAGGAAAAGACAAACGAAACTTTGGGAACTGGAGACCTATCTCTTTGATTAATGTGGACGCAAAAATCGGCTCGAAAGCCATTGCTTTAAGACTTCAAAAAGTTCTTGCTGAGATAATTCATTTCAACCAAAACGCCTACGTAAAAGGCAGAACTATACGAGATGCCGTAAGAACCATAGATGACATCTTGGAGTACACAGAAAGGAAAAAAATCAATGGATTGCTAGTAGCGATAGACTTTCAAAAGGCGTTCGATTAGGTTAATCGCCGTTTTATGGTCGAGGCGCTGTCCGCCTTTAATTTTGGCCCTTCTCTAATTCATTGGGTACAAACATTTTATAAAAATATCTCAAGCACAGTTATGAACAACGGTTACGCAACCACTCCTTTTCAAGTTCTTCGAGGGGTGAGACAAGGCGATCCATTATCGCCATATCTTTTTATTATTTGTTTGGAAATTTTAGCTATTAATATACGCCTTAATGAAAACATTAAGGGTATTATAGTGGATAAGGAAGAGATAAAACTAGAGATTTTTGCAGACGACTTAACATCTTTTCTGAGAGACCGCACCTCACTCGATGCGTTATTTAAAACCATCGACTGTTTTACGTCATGTTCTGGTCTAAAGGTCAATTACGAAAAAACTAAAGTGATGTTGTTGGGGAACCACAACCCAAACCCGCCTACGCTAATAACCTGTTGTGACACAAATGTAACTGTTAAGAAAGCGGTTAAAATTTTAGGTATTCACTTTACTTATAATCAAATTCTTTGGAAAAAGCTAAACTTCGACGAGACTTTAAGATCTATTAGCGAGAAGCTTCACTTTTGGAATTGGAGGAACTTAACGATTTTAGGGCGAATTCAAATTGTCAAAACTTTCATGGTTCCAATGTTTATGTACAGAGCTGGCTTAGTATGTATGCACAAGGACATTATCAAAGAAACAAACAAAATTCTGTTTAAGTTTATTTGGAAAGGAAAGGACAAAGTTAAACGATCTTCTCTTGTAGGCGAAGTAGAAAATGGAGGTCTGAAGGCACCGCATTTAGAATCAGCCATAAAGACACAGCGAATCATGTGTTGCAAGAAATTTGTTGATTCGCAACAAAGTAGTTGGAAAATATTGCTTCTTCATTATTTAAAACCAGTTGGAGGTAAAATTGTTTTAGGATGCAGTTTTGACATTAAGAAACTTCCAATAAAACTACCCAAATTTTACGAGGAATGCCTTCAAATTTTTGCTGAGCATTCTGCAGCAACTGCAGTCAGCGATCAATGTTTGAATAATAACTCTAGAGCGGATATAATCATATGGAATAATAAACACATTTGTGTTGATGGTAAATCAATTTTTTCTCACACATTGTTTGAGAAAGGAATAATTACGCTCGAACATCTAATAGATAACAACAATGATTTAATCATTAAGAATCCTCGTAGCTCAAATTTCACACCGGTAGAAGTGTTTTTTCTGATGCAAGTCATTGATGCGCTGCCAATACAATGGCGAAATTCTTTAACCTCCTGTGGGGACAAGTGCAATAAAACGTTTGTTCTAAAGGATCACATTAAATTGCGTTTAAATAATCAAGAAGTGTTGATTAACAAGGCTGTGTCAAAAAATGTTTATAGTGAAATTCGATCCAAGTATGAAACACCTCCAACTGCACAAGTGAAATATACGGAACAGTATTCTAACATGTGCTTGGAATGGCGGAAAATTTACAGTTACCCTCTAAGGTACTCATAGATACAAAATCGAGAGAATTTCCACAGTTTACCCTCTAAGGTACTCATAGATACAAAATCGAGAGAATTTCAGTACAAAATCTTAAACAGATACTTAACAACAAATTCATTTCTTCACAAAATTAGTTTGATTGCCTCACCATTATGTACTTTTTGTGGATTAGAGAGCAAGTCCCTCGAGCATTTACTGATTACCTGTTCATTTACCAGTGATTTTTGGCTGGACTTCATTGATTGGTGCAGAAATTTAAATATCGTTCTAGAGGAACTTTCTGACATAGATAAGCTCTTTGGAGTTTGGAAAAGAAGAGAAGATTTCTTATTACTTAATCATCTTTTAATTTTAGCTAAACAACAAATTTATGAATGCCGGAAAAACAACACCCGTCCTTCTTTTGGAGTCTTCATTAAAATTCTTAATTATATCTACCACTTGGAATTAAATACAATGAAATCAAATAATCAAGAAGACAGCCATAATCTTAAATGGAAAAAATATACTGATAGTTTAGAAATCTCTTAAAGTGTAAGTCCTCTGAGTAGCCAAAAAGGATTTTAAAACAAAGTATTAAAAAATTATCAGTATTATTGTACTGTAATGAAAACGTTATTGGGAGCTTTTTAGTATTGCATTAATTATTATTATCAGCAGCACAGAACGAATTGTAAAGAAGCATTTGCATAAGTTATTGTATTTGTATTGTAAATGATGTGTGTAAGTATCTTAGTATCATAAGTAGTGTGTTGTAAGTAGTATTAGTATTGTAAGTAGTCTTAGTGTTGTAAGTAGTGTGGGCATATTCATTAAAAAAAAAAAAAAAAAAAGAAAGATAAGGCCGTCCCAATCACACTTGTAGAGACAGTTGTTGTAACAGCATCCTTAGCACGACCATTACTGGTGAGATCAGTCCTAATGGATCGAATAGCTTCGCTGCAATTCGTAGAACGTTTCTCTTAGTGGGCTCCAGGTTCCAGGCGAATTCAACGATCTTACTTAGCTTCAGAACTATGGTGTCTTCTGCCAAGTTCCAATTAGTTCCGAGGACCTTGTGTTCCTTGGTGGGGTCAATTTCCTCAAGCCCTCCAACGGTGATCTTTGCGTAAGACTGTTCTTCGTCTGGAGGGGTCTCTTGTTTCTCAAGATGCTCCTTTTCCATTCGGTCACGTGAGATCTTCGCAACGACTGCCTTTCGGTTTGACGCCCATTTACGCAGGTTAAACCGCCCGGCTGCAAAGCAGGAATTAGTCTTCTTGTAAAGGGAGTAGGTTTCTTCATCATCTTCACCACCAGCTGTCAAATCGTCCACGTACAGGCCCGCAGCGTCGCATTGAGGAGGAACAGAGAGCAGTTCATACCGAAGATAACTCGGCAGAAGCGATAGGTCTCGATATTGGATCATCCTTTGTGATGTCGTCAACCCATAGAAATCGCATCAGATCTCTCTGTTGCTCGTCTACTGCGATGTTAAGAAAGGCTTTCTCAATATCGGCTACTAATCCCACCTTGTGAGCTCTGAAACGCATCAAGATGTCTGCAATACCCGGAGTCAGCGGTGGGCCAGTGTAGGTGCAATCATTAATGGAAGGGCAGTCTGGTTTCACCTTGGAACTTGCATCAAACACCATTCTCAATTTGGTCATTAAGGCGTCGCTTCTGATAACGGCTTGATGGGGCAAATAGTGAGTCTGACCTAGTGACTGTTCTTCAGTTTCTTCCACACGTTCAATGATTCCATTGTGCAGTTGATCTTGGAAGATCCGATCGTACTCTTCCATGATAGAAGGCTCTTTTCGTAGACATCGCACTACGGAGTTCAATCTTGCAAGGCTTAAATCATAGTTGTCAGGCAGGAGGTTTTGGTTTTCCTTTAAGGGGAGTTTTACACAATATCGGCCGTTTTCAAAGGAAATGTTCTCTAGAAATGTTTCGTGGACCGTCGCCTTTTCTCTAATGCCAGTCGAATCCAGATCCCATAATCGCTGAAGGAGTTCGTCTGTAAAACATTCGTCTTTTGTTTGACAGGAAACCTTAAGCACATGTGCGGAGACGTAATTGACGCTTGAAAGCTGCGTACTCTCCTTTTCTCTGGGGACTGGGCCCGATAGTACCCATCCAAGGGTGGTACAACTTGCCACCGGTCCTTGGCCGTTCTCCCCCTGTCTCGTCCCTCCTGTGAAAAATGACCACATGAAATCGGCTCCAATGAGGACGTCAATTGGCAAATCTTCGTTTCCTTCGTTACAGTTGGCCAGTTCAATTTCTGCCAGATGTTTGTAGTGTGTTTTGGCGGTGTTTATCTCTTGATTTCCGATCGGTGCACAAATATCAGATACAACAAAGGCTTCGATTTCTCGCGCTGACCACTTGTTGACGTTTCTTATGGTAATCTTAACCTCATCGCACCCAGTTGAATGGCCAGTGATGTGAGTTCCAAATGTTTTTATCAGGAGTGAATCTGTGCTAATTGTCGGCAGATTAAGTTGGTCACGCGAGTAATATAGCTCTTTTGGCTCCCAGAATCGAAAATCACTCTAGCTTTTATTCCATCCCCATTTGCATCTCCACTTCCAATTAACGCTTGAGCGGTTTGCAACAAGATCGAATCGTGTGCCCCAACGTGAAAGGTACTTGATTTACTTGCACTTGTCTGCAAAAGCTGATAGTATTTTGTATCGTGAGGGATCTCATCTCGTTTAGAATCGGCGGCATTTCCGTTTGTTTGGTTTGTGGGCGGCTGTCGTTCTTGCGATTCCTTTCGCACAAGCTAACGTGATGTCTCCCAGAGCATTTAAAACAGATGATTTTGGAAGGGCAATCTTTGGCAAGGTGGCTTTTCCTCAGGCAAATAAAACAGCGACCCTGTTTCTTCAGGCATTCTCTTCTTGCTGCACGATTGGTCACTACGTGGCAACTTGCCGTAGGATGTGGTTGCTTGCAAAATGTACAATGAGTTGTACTTGACGGCTGGTTTCCTGACAATAATGCCGATGCACTTGGCAGGTCCATTTTCGGCGGTTTCACATTCCTTCGAACTTCTGGACTGTAAAAATTCTCTTTTCAGGCAAGGGCTTGTACTCCTCCACATCTTTCTCTGTTTTCTATTTCACTGCACAGAATTCGTAGGATTTCAGTCAAATTCCATTCTCCATCTTTCATTTCACGGCCTACCAACAAGCATATATCTTCTGGAATTTTCGTCATAAGCACGGGTACAAGGAAACTCCCATAAGATTCCGTAGGAACTTCTAAGGCTTGTAGACCTCTTATGTGAGCTTCAATTTCATCATAGGTTTGCTGTAGCTTCCAAACGTCCGCTGTCTTTCCTAAGAAGGGCAGTTTGAGAAGTGCATCCATGTGACTGCTTATGATCACTTGACTGTTTGTTTCCGAACCGATTCGTTAGAAGCTCGATCGCTGCTTTGTAATTGGCCTCCGTTAAAGGTAGACCAGCGATCATCGTGGCTGCAGATCCTTTCAGAAGGTTTTTCAAGTAATTGAATTTGTCGATGTCGTGCAATTCTGGGTTTTCGTGAACGGCGCTCTTAAAACTATCCCAAAATGTCAACCACTGGCTTGGCTCTCCAGAAAAACTTTTCAAACTTAGCCAAGGCAGTTTCACATGCTTATTTGCACCGCCAGCGCTTGCCATCGTTGGACTCTGGGCGAATGATCCACTCCCGCTCTTGCTCTAAGTCTTACTTTCATGGAGCGACATCACGTTTTCGATTTCCAAAATTAACTCCAAAATTTTCTCGCTGAATGTTCCGGCGTCTCCAATTTCTGCTGCAATTTCTTCGTCCTTCTCTAAAGCATCCAGAACCGCTTTTTCTAAGTTGCGAATAATTTCCATTCGATCACGCAGCGAAATCTTGATTTGTTTAAGCTTGCTTTCCATTGAAGGGTCGAAGTCATTGATTATTTCTTCGGCGCTTCCCATCAATTTTGTGGCGTAGAGGCGATGCCTTGCTGCTTCTGCTTCTTTTTTGAGGCAATTTTCAAATCCGGCTCGAAGGACCATGTAAAGGTTTTATTGGCTGTATCCTTCTAGGTGTTACAAATTGAAGGTTTGAAGGCTCTGATTCTTCACAAACTATTTGGAGTTATAAACAGGTATCTCGAAGGTCTCAAAGGCTATAATCAATAAGGCGGTAATGTATATGTCAACAAACAGGCCCTTTTCGCAAGATAAGCTAGTGTGAAGCTAGTGTTCTGTCAATGTTTCTTCACAGTTGTGGTCAATTCAATTCATAAAGAATCCAGTTATCAGAGAAGTCATGGACAAAGTGAGAAAACAGTTTTATGCAACAAAGATAAATGTGCACCCCACCTTATCTTCTGCATCGGAGTTTTAAGCTGCCTACAGTCGTTAAGAATACATGTAGATACAGTATGTGTCACTGAATTTAACTCCCAGCTGACAAATTTTTCTCTTATAACTTGTATTAACAGCCTAAGCTCTCTGTTAGCAAAATATAATAGCCAACCTGGCACATCCGAGTTGAGGCGTTGGGAGTTCCGTTGGCTACTTGATTATGAGTCGCCAGTTACTCTGGTCATAGCAGTCACCAGACCTTTGCGAAAAATAAGCTAACTTGTTACAGCCACCTACTCTTCTAGTTGCTGATGCCTACTTCAAAACATTTTGAAGCCTTGCATATTCATTATCACAAATAGTAACAAAGGAAAACAAAAATATAACTGGTTTGAAAAAAATTTGAACCAAAAATAAATTTAAACCACAACATAGATACATGTATACACAGGCTTAGATATTATTTACTTTATGTTATGGCTGGACAACATAACTTAAAAGATTCTTGTCTAGAATGGTATGTGATAGTTACCGTAGGAAGAAACTTAGAAAAGAAACTTTTGAAACGTAAGTGTTACTATAATATGTGTTCTGTTAATTCCCTTGTAGGCCATGGTCTCGCTGTGTTTCTCAGAATTCTCAAAGCTGAATACAACAGACGGTCTCTCTTGAAACCGCTCCTTTGGGAGAACACCTTCAAGTTACCTCTTGACAATGTTTTCACAAGATTGTCAATCGTTTCAAGAAGAACAACAGACTTTCAGCTTCAAAGTAATGAAGTTAACATGTATGAAGTCTTCAATACTCTCAAAAAAGGTGATGATACCATGGTTCTAGTAGAAGGAAGCCCTGGAATTGGAAAGACAACTTTTTGTCTCAAAATCTCGTATGACTGGACAAATGAAAAAATCCCAAAAGAGTTTTCTTTTCCCAAATTTGACCTTATGCTACTCCTTAAATGCCGAGACATCCATGGAGATATAATGGAAGCAATCAGTAAACAACTTCTCCCTGAAGATACAGACGCAAAGGTCAAGAAAGAGATAATGGATTACATCAAGGATATTCATAACCAGGAAAACATTTTAATCATTTTGGATGGCCTTGATGAGCTTCCCAAAATAGCTGAAAACCATATGGATAACTTTCTTCACAGACGAATTTTACCATTTTGCTATGTCTTGGCCACATCTCGTCAAGAACGAGGAATTACGGTGCGACAAGAGGTTGACTTTGCCACTCTTTTGCAAATAGAGGGATTTACAAAAGAAGACGCTTTTGATTACATCAGGAAGCACTTTTCGCATTTTGGCGCTGAGCATTTGCAAAAGGGAGAGGGGCTTATTAATGCAATCAAAGAAAACACTTTCCTACATGCACTGCCAAGCAATCCATTAAATTTGCTTCTTCTTTGTGTTGTTTTTGAGGACTATCAAGGAGAACTGCCCTCTCTTCGCACAGAACTTTATCAGATCATTGTTAGATGCATTTTAAGGAGATATTGTGCAAAACATAACTTGAAAGCTCCTGATGATGACCAAGCTCTAGAGAAGCAATTTGAAGATAGTTTACTAGCATTAGGGGAGCTAGCTTGGAGATGTCTGCGGGAGGGACGGCATTCTTTTCGTGAAGAAGAATTGGTGAGATTTGAAAGTAGCAATAAAACTCTAGCAGCACGCAATCTTGGCCTTGTGTTCAAGGAAGCCAGTGTGAAGAGGATAAAACCACAGCATGAATATCACTTCTTCCACAAGACATTCCAAGAATACTTGGCTGCATCATATCTCGCACACAAGTTACTAAAAGAGCAAGTGAATGTTTTGCGTGACCTGAAGTTAACGTTTTATGAGGGTATTATAGAAGAATACCGACAAGTGTTTCTCTTTGTGTCTGGTATACTGGGCGAGGATGCTAGTGTTTTTTTTGGGCAGTTTGGCGAGATACTTAAGAGTGAAGACTGGGACTGGCACAAGTGCTCTGAAGAAGAGGCGTCTTTCTTTATCGAAAGTTTCAATGAAAGTAGAAATGCAGAACAACTGGCAATTGCTCTTTGTTCCTTCATCCCATTTCCACTGACTCTACACATTGATGACCCCCTTACTACTGACGTTTTGAGGGTTGTGAATGCCTGTAAGCACTTTTCACGTTTACAGCATCCTCTTCATCTTATTGTGATAGTAGAAGACCTTCAAGATTCTGATGGTAATTCAGTGGTTGATTTCATAGCCTCCTGTTCGGAGTTAACAACACTTTCCCTTTCTGTTGGCTTTCTGTCGGTTGAAGTCTTTGCAGATAGTTTGTGTACAGCATTGTCTGGAAACTTAACTTTGTCTTCCTTTACTGCTCAGGTATTACACAGTACTCGTGCTATTGAAATACCTGGTTACACTTTAGCTGCAAGTAAGACCTCAGCTACTGTAACATTTAAACTGGCTAATGAGCATAATGATGCTTGGGCGATTAACCTAGCAACTGGATTGTCTCCAACTACACCATTGACATCTGTTGTCTTCAAGATTTATGGTTCAGTGGGTAATACTGCAATAAAGGCTTTGAAAAGCATTTTATCAAACAGATCTTTGACCTCCCTTGGCCTCATCATATATGGAGAGATGACGGACTCTCAAGCAGCTGCTGTTGGTGAAGGACTTGCAGAATCCATTTTGAAGTCCCTCACCTTGATTGTTTTTGGAAAACTAAGCTATGTTGGTGCCGTCTCCTTAAAGAAAGGCTTTAAAGAAAACACTTCTTTAAATTCTTTGAAAGTGAAAGTGTTTGGAGAGCTCCCTGACAACTGGGCAACTATCACTGAGAATGAACTCATGGAAAAAAAGTCATTTCTGTCACTTACAGTTCATCCAAATATCGCTGGAAAAATAACAACTGCACAGGTGGTTCCCCTTTGTCCTGGTTTTAAACTGCAGTCATTAACTTTAAACCTGTGGGGTGAATTGAGATGCAATGAGGCAGAAACTCTCTGTAAACGCTTAGTAGAATCCTCAACATCTTGTGTCACTTTGAACATCCACGGAAGAGTAACAGATGATGTTGCTGACTGTTTTTTAAGGTATTTAAAGCTTTGCAAGACCCTGTCCTTCCTTAGGATCAAAATTTGGGGAGAACTGACCAGAGACGGAAACAGCGCTATTCAAGAGCTATGTAATCAAAGAGATTCCTTTTCCCTTAGTGTCTGTAGGATGACTTCAGATGACTGGATTTGTAAAGAACTTGATTCCACTATCAACTTTCCCTCTTCCTTCACGCCAGTCTTTACGAAAGTCAAAGAAACCCTTACAAGTAAGCTTAGTCTTAACGTCACTAACCACGGGGACACGACTGGAGACTGGGGTCATGGTCTGAGGGATGGTTTGGCGAATGGCACATCACTAACTACATTAAATCTTACATTCGATGACTACATAGACATGAGTGGAGACTGGGCACGTGGTCTGGGTGATGGTTTGGCGAAAAACACTTCATTAACTACACTTAGTCTTACATTCAACAGCTACAGTGACCTGAGTGGAGACTGGGCACGTGGTCTGGGTGATGGTTTGGCGAAAAACACTTCATTAACTACACTTAGTCTTACATTAGACAGCTGTAGTCGCATGAGTGGAGACTGGGCACATGGTCTGGGTGATGGTTTGGCAAAAAACACTTCATTAACTACACTTAGTCTTACATTTAACGACTATTATAGTGACATGAGTGGAGTCTGGCCACCTGGTCTGGGTGATGGTTTGGCGAAAAACACTTCATTAACTACACTTAGTCTTACATTCAACGACTATTTTAGTGTCATCACTGGAGTCTGGGCACGTGGTCTGGGTGATGTTTTGGCGAAAAACACTTCATTAACTACACTTAGACTTACATTCAACAGCTACAGTGACCTGAGTGGAGTCTGGGCACGTGGTCTGAGTGATGGTTTGGTGAAAAACACTTCATTAACTACACTTAGTCTTACATTCAACAGCTACAGTGACATGATTGGAGACTGGGCACAACGTCTGAGTGATGGTTGGGCGAAAAACACTTCATTAACTACAGTTAGTCTTACATTCAACAGCCACAGTGTTATGAGTGGAGAGTGGCTATTTGGTCTGGGTGATGGTTTGGCGAAAAACACTTCATTAACTACACTTAGTCTTACATTCAACAGCCACAGTGACATGAGTGAAGACTGGGCACGTGGTCTGGGTGATGGTTTGGCTAAAAACACTTCATTAACTACACTTAGTCTTACATTCAACAGCCACAGTGACACGAGTGGAGACTGGGCACGTGGTCTGGGTGATGGTTTGGCTAAAAACACCTCAATAACCACCCTTTGTCTTGCATTTAATAACTACACTGGCACGTGTGGAGACTGGTTTAATAATCTGTGTGACAGTTTGGCAAAAAGTGACTCAATAGCTACTGTGAGTTTGACAATTAATGACTACAGTGATACAAGTAACCTTGGATGTGATCTTGGTCGTCGTTTGGCAAACTGCAAGTCGCTAACTACTCTTAATCTAACAGTAGGCTTGTATGGAGAGGCCATTGTGTACTGAAAACTATACACTGTACATACCACACAAATGAAGAAGACAACAGTGTAGGTTGTGTAAAGGCCCATTTACACAGGCGATTTTTGTCGCGCATCTCAGTGCAATTTTTATTTCCCTGAAGTTGCAACTTCAATATCTCGTGTGTAAACCAGCTGCAATTTCAGTGCAATTTTATCAGTTTTGAGCAGGCTTGAACTGACTCCACCGATATCGCGGCGATAAAATTGCACTGAAATCGCAGCTGATTTACACGCACGATATTGAAGTTGCAACTTCAGCCCGTCAAAAATTGCATTCATAGCTATTTTTGGACATTTTGTCCAAGGGGGAAAGGCGCAATGAGGTTAAACCTATGTGAAGCACCAACCCGTAAGCAAGGCTAGACCACAACAGTAGGAACTCTGTGCCTTACACTTTGCGACAAGTGTATGGGTTCTTTTACGTTCCCTGCTGCCATATGACACTGACGATGCAGGAGATGGAGCCAACAGTTTATAGTCCTTATCCGAAAAGGCTAGTACGCCTAACCATTTGCAGATGTAATCACAAAGGCAGCACGTTCTCAGTTATTTTAAGACTGTGAGTGTTGGTCTGGTTTGGGGCTCAAACCCTTGACCTCCCGTACACAAGTCCGGCGCTCAACCAATTGAGCTCACCAGGCGGCATTGAGTTGCACGATAAAATTGCCGGTGTAAACGGGCCTTAAAACTTATGGTTTTTAAATATTTTCAACCAGGTAACATTTATTATAGTTATTGTGGCTGTAAGGATCATTGTGTGCACGTGGCAACAGTGGTATGGAAAAAGTTTTATGAGGGATGTTGCTAGATGGAGTGGTTTCAAACATTAAATTTTGTTGTAATAAATTTATGCTGCAGTTTCTTTGCAAAACTTAGGTGACTGCAGCTGTAAACGTTTGTTTTGGTATGCTGTGCAGGTTAACTTACGTAAGCAGGTTGCCCAGTTTACTTGGATGTTTTTGCATTATTTTGCATTCCAGAACAGTTTCATGAAAAGCAGGCTGGTAGTAGGCCCACATTTTTCTCTGGGAACAAGCAGGCAGGTTGGTCAACAAGCAGGCATGGACAGAGATCAGCAGGCATGGGCAGAGATCAGTAGGCATGGACAGAGATCAGCAGGCATGAGGAGACGCGTCATACCACGTGATTTTCTCGTGCCCTCAGCTCACGTGCTCACATACTAGACTAACCCTGGAAAAAATGAGGGTCTACTCAAAGTTTGTATGAACAAAAGAAACTACTGTCAACTCAGGTAATTTGGAACCGCTGCATGTGTTACATTCCTCACAAAGCTTTGTTTGGAAAACCAAGTCTTACATAAGATTCACCGTGTAGTGTGACGTTAAGCTGTTGTAGAATTCTGAGAAAAGGGACACGATCTAACATTTGCTTGCAGTGAAGACCGATGTATGGAAATATAACTGCAAGCAATTTTGTTTCATTTATTTGCCTGTGGAAATATTTCCTACATAGTGTCCATTGCAAGCTAGTTCCAGTTCGACTATGAGAGTTTACAAATTTCATCTGTTCTCATTTCCTGAGGACTGTTACTGTTGTTACTTTTCCCTTTTTCTCACCAAGCTGTTGCCACTTCCCAGTTGACTATGTTATGGCGGTGGAAATGAAAATTGACTGATTCAAAGTTATCAATGACATTTTTGGCCAGAAACCGAGCCCAATGTTTTATTTCCGCATCAGAAAGTGATGCAAGCATTTTCAAAACCTTCAGCGATGTACATGACTTTGTTTAGCCAGGTCCGTTATCATGGTGAGGCAGTGATGAGAAGGGACCATCAGCCCAGTTTGCTGTTTTTAGTTTGTAAAAGTATCCAAATTTGTATTGTCCAATCAAAGACTCAGTCAAGTGTTAAGGGGAGGGGGGAGGGCAGAAAAAATGGTGGCGAAAGCACAAACCCCAATGAATAAAGCCGAGATGGGGGCATCTAAAATCCACCCATGTATCGTTTGTTGTCTCAGATTTAGACTATTTTGAACCAAGTGATATCCATGACAATCGACATCATTCCTTGATTTCTTTTTACCCAGGCAAACTGGTAAAATGACCCCTTGGCCTCCTTTTCTCAGCACACACTCCCTCACTTAACAGACCTGTTTATTACAATGCAGTTCAGTGTAAATATTGTATATAAAGAGAACATTTCTTGTTTTTGTAAGTATGATGTCACATACTTAGATCGATCCAGATCTGTAAAACAAGGGACACGGTTCACTGAGTTTCGTGAAGATTATAACTGTCTCGTATGTCTGGTTCCTCTGCTGTAGCTGTCAGCTGTATTAAGGTGTAGGTTAGATATTACTTAATCTTTAACTAGGGGGAGGGGGGTCTATCAAAACAAGGCCACTTGACATTGATGTTTTCATGGCACCCAACTACGTGTCAAATTAACATTGATATGTTAAGATTAAAGATGCTCTTAAAAGAGGTTTTACCAGCAAGGAAAAACAACAAGAAACGAATAAAAAAAAAAGATTCATATTTAAAACATGGCCAAGTAATGTGATACCAAGCAAGTCAATGCAGAGAAGTTTGACCACATCAATTACCTTAATAAGCTACTTGGGTACGAAGAAAATAAGTTAACAGATTACATTTTTCCTTGTCGGAAAAAGCTTTTCAGAGAAAAAAAAATCTAAAGAAAAGTGTTCCGCTGAACATTTGCAGATCCAGTTCTGATGAAATTTAGCTGTTATGACATTGAGGAGCAAAACCAGACATATATTACATGAATTATCATAATTAGATCGTAACTTATATGATTAGATTCAGCATTGTAGTACTAGAAGGCAAGAAGTGTCTATCATTGCTCTTTAGCAATGTTTTTGTAATCTTGATGCTTAGATTTTTTTCTCAAGCTGTTTTATTAGTTTTGTATCAGAGCAAGAGTCTTGAGAAACATTCATTGACATAAAATACCAAGTACAAAGAGACTTTTAAATGAAAGTACTTGGGACTGTTGAGAAGCAAATCGGATGAAAATGTAATCTCAGTATTTTAATAAACTCTTTTGTAGTTTTAATGTTTCTTGTTGCTGTTGGTTTTCACAGAGGAATCAGTTAACTCTTTCATTACCAAGAGACCAAAATCGTATTTCTCCTTATAGTACCCATACATTATCAAACAGACAGGTGATGAGAATACAGAAAATCATCAACCGGAGGATATTGCCAGATGAACCACTAGATTCTCATAACTGACCTTAAGAGGAATATATAGCGATCAGTAAGAAGAATTAACGTCTTGATCTAACCCTTGAGCTACTTGTTTTGTTTGAAACAAAAAACGGAAAGTGTATCTTGACTATTAAAGGAGAGATGCCTCTTATGCAACATGATACAGGCTATGTCCACACTAAGGCGGATAAATTTAAAAACACAGGATTGGCCTTCTGTCCACTCTAGAACGGCATGTTCGGTCACCGAAAACGGAAGTTTTTGAAAACGCTCTTCAGATCAGAGTGGATACATTTGAGAACGCTGGCTACAATCTTGGACAATTCAAATGAAAAATTAAGACCACCCCTCCCCCCCCCCCCCCCCATTAGAATGATGGGAAAATGGGCGCGTTTTGGTTTATGCAGAGATTCATCATTGATTCGGGGGGAGGGGGGTCTGATTTCTCATTTTATTCTGTCCAAGATTACAGTCTTGGACAATTCAAATGAAAAGTCAAGAGCACCCCTCCGTCCCCATTTCAATGATGGGAAAATGGGCGCGTTTTGGTTTATGCAGAGATTCATCATTGATTCGTGGGGAGGGGGGGTCTGATTTCTCATTTTATTCTGTCCAAGATTACAGTCTTGGACAATTCAAATGAAAAGTCAAGAGCACCCCTCCGTCCCCATTTCAATGATGGGGAAATGGGCGCGTTTTGATTTTTGCAGAGATTCATCGTTGATTCGGGGGAGGGGGAGGGGGGGTCTGATTTCTCATTTTATTTTGTCCAAGATTGTAGGTGTGTTAGTGTGGTCGGCGAAAACGGAACTTTTTAATTGATTTAGCGTTTTTGGTGAGGCAGTGTTTCAGTGTGGACGGTGAAACAATTTGAAAACGGTATATTGTGGACAGGAAAGATTTAATCCCTTTTCGGGCCGAAAACGCCGGCTGTTTTCAAATTTATCCGGCTTAGTGTGAACATGGCCTGTAATCTTCGCCAATATTGACTCCTCCCATAAAAGATGATCTCCCCTTAACGGATATTTCGTCACGGTTCCTCTTATGAGTCGACATAGTTTCCATAAGAGAGTGGACCGCTATATACCCTTGCCGAACACTCAGTCACGGTACTGGGTATTTCTTTTCAAAATCCGCGGTTACATTTTGTAACTGACCTCAATTCCATCACAGTTAGGATCTGATGGCGCACGTACGAGAGAAAGTTGGGAGAATTCGCAAGTTTATCGATGTAAGCTTCGCGGTTGGAATAAGAACTTTCGAATTCTCCCAAACTTTCCCGAGTGTTTTCGTCAGACTTTGTAAATTAAAGCCAAAGCGGCCGGTTTTAAAATCCCTTTAAGGCTGGTTCACACTTGTGATATAAGCATAAGAGAACTCGTGTATGAAGCGGCACGAGATAAACACACGAAAAAAGAATCTTTTCTCATGTGAAGTAGCGAGCGGAAAGCACAAACACAAGATTTGGTTGTTGACGTGACTTCCATTATGCAATGTTTATCTGATTCTCTGAAGCACTGCGCCGGCTTGAGTGTGTCGTATTATACTTATTGGAAGTGCTTGTGCTTATCTCACAAGTGTGTACCAGGTATGAAACCCGCAAAACAGAATTAAAGTGCATCCCAAGGTTACAATAATTGCTGGTTTGAAGTATTAACAGTCAACTTATGGGAGGAAGAAAGCAACACACACACACGCGTGTCGCGTTTTCCTCGCATCTCTCGTGACCCTTTATAACTCGATAAAAGTGCTTGTTAGTGAAAAAGGCTTACAGGGAGTGTGACATTTCGTAACAATACATTTTTGCAATTTGGCTTTTTTTTTTTCGACACCCAAGGCACTTTGTCTTTTTGCGGTTACATCATTCAAATTAAAGACTGAAACAGGTTGACAAAACAAGAAAAGAAAAAAGAAAAGAAATGAAAACAACTCTATCTATATTGAGTGGTACGCTGAAAGTTGCTTCAGAAACTTTCTAGGATCCAGGGGAGGGGCCCGGATGGCCCGGGCCCCCATCTTATTTTTTTGGAAATAGCGCATTTTCTTTGAAGTGCCGGAATTATCTTCGCAGAATTCAACATTCATAGTAAAGCGGGCCCCCTCCTTAGCTGAAGGTCTGGATCTGCCACTGGAAAGTGATGTCAATGTTCTTAAGATGTATTACAGCAAATGTTTACTGGTTAGGTAATGATGAAGACAATTGGATTGGGCTGAAAACAACTTTACTCAGTGTTTGATATCAGAACGTTTATTAGTCGATTTTACTTGACAAGTATTAACAGTACATTTTCGCGACATGCTTATAAAAATATTCTCAAATTTTCACGTTTCCAAAAAAGAAAAATCACGCATCGGTTGAGATTTCAAACGACTCTGGGTATGAAGTTCATTTAAACACTAGTACTGCCAGTATTTCAGTATTGTTGCTGCTCGTTGAAAATGCAACAGGAATTTATTTTATCTGCTGTCTAATAAGATTAAAATATCGTACAGGTTGTTTTTCTGGCAGTCGCAATCTAAGATCGTAAGTCCAGAGTCCTTTTGTGTTATTCCATTTTTCGAGTCTTGCCAATCCAGCAAGTATCTGACATGTGACACTGAATTGACCAATAGAAATGATTCATGTCCATATGTGGAAAACGAAAGTGTCCTGGGAATTTTGGGAAAGCCCATCAAAGCAGGAAGTGAGCTTCATGTTTGTTTGATTTTCGTCTTTCGTTCTTGATTTCTTTAGCAGGGGAAGACACTTTTCTGGAGTTAGTTTGGCTTTCAGTAATATCCTGCAATCATGGGGTGATTTAAGCTTGTCATCATGTAGTCTGCTCATCAACACAGTGGCGATTAACGTTTTTAGCTGTGAAAACAGTCAGCATTGTAGCTCGGTCGTTTGATCAAAGGTAAGCATTAATAAAAGTTTTCTTTGTTTTGATGCTCCGAGATTTCTTTACAGCTTCCAGACAAGTCTTGAAATCTTTATCAGTCTTTTATCTCAAGAGAAACTGTCCAAATATAATCGCAGCGCTCACTGCTTGTTCGATCATTAGTGACAGGAAATATGCAAACATTCTTCTGTTGTTACGCTTTTAAAATTCTGTTTGTTGTTATGTGAAGCGGTATCAATGTTATTTGTTCTTGTCACGGTACTGTTGCAATCAGAAGAGGAGCAGTTAATAAGGACTTGATCTGTTTTAGTTAAATTTATCAGATAATTAAGCTTACCATTAAGTTAAAAGCGTCAATATCTCAATATGGCGCCATGATTGGTTGTTGACTGCTCCTATGTTGTATTTATGACGCTTGATATCCCTTCCAAAGTAAACTCATGGTCATCCAGAACATAGCTTGTATTCCCCCAGTCTGTAGATTTGTCGGCAAGTTAACTTTGCTCCCAAAGAAGAATTTTTTTAACCGATGGTGAAAGTTTAGACTTGTTATATACATGGACGTGATGAGTGTGGTTACTAGATCAGCCGCACCCTGGTATGACCAACAGTTTGGAACCATCCAAGTTAATTACTAACCACGTCACCTCTTCTTGGGAGCAGTTTAAAGAGATTTCAACAAGTACCGTAGCACTTACATGTAGCTGCTACAACAGAAAAAAGTAATTTTTGCTTTTTTGATGTCATAATTTACGGAAACTTACAAAATTTGCCATCAAAGCTGTGATCGCTAAATGTTAATATTCATGATTACACTCTTAACTAGGCTATTGTTTATACACATCTCTGTATTTGCATTTCTCCCACATCACAATTTTGGAAAATAATTTACACAGAAAGAAAGAAGTGATTCACTGTTGAAATGTATCAAAGTTTTTTTTTTTTCGGGTAAAATGTGTATCTTTCTCTGCTTTACCACAAATATTTATCATAATTTGTTTACAAAATTACAAGTCAAAGTTAAAACCCATTGACAGAGGTAGAAAAACAACAGCATGACAAACTATAAATAAACCAGGGATTATGTTTGACATCTGATAAACTTCATTAAATTTACATGTGTTGGCTAAATATTGCAAGATGAGCCATCTTAAGGGGGGTGACTCTTAACTACCAATTTGTTTCTAAGGCAGGTTTCGAATAGCCATATTTTGGAAATCAGACCTCATATGGATAAGCTTTTTGCATGAGTTTGTTCTATTGAAGATTCCTCCAAGAGTTTCAAGTCACGGCCATATTTAACGCGTCACGTGACCAGAATAGAAAAAACCCTAAAACTCAAACGGCTGATAGATTTTAAAATTTAAGTGAGCGTCAATAGATAAAGAACGTCCACATGCGTAATGTGACGTATCGTTTTTGTGAAATTTGCATTATTATAAGAGTTATGGTGTAATAAACACTCGTATTTACAGACTTTCATCAGTAGCGTTTCCTCTTTTCGTGTAAACGGTAAAAGCATACGTCAGATTATAAAGACGGCGATGTTATCTCTAATTCGTAAAAGAAATCGGAACTTTACCTTGTTTCCGTGAAGTTTTAGGGATTTTAATTTTTAAGGCGCTGTTTGGGACTGGCACTAGTTTCGCACGCGCAATGAAATATTTTTCAAAGCAGGTGTACCCCCAAATAAAATTCACCATTTAGCATTACAAAAAGTTTCAAAATCACTTGCTTCAAAATACAGTCTTAAGCAATCCCTTAGCAACTGCTCTGGATCTGTAGTTAAGAGTCTCCCCCCTTAAGTGAATCATCAAATATATTTGTAATCTCCTTTGATTGTCCTGTTTCTGTGCTCTGTGTGTATCAGAATGTGTGTGAAGGCTGTTGGCTTATACTTGATGTTTTTGTACCATCCCTCCTCACCTACCTGAGTAATTAATTTTTTACTGTTCATGTTAGAGGGGTGGGATAAAGCAAGACACCAGACCCTAACCATCCAATCTTTGTCTATAAACTTTGAAAAAACCGAAGTGATATAGTCTTCAGCATTCATGTAAAATGGCATACCGGTAGTTACAGAAAACTTCTATCTCTCTCACCCCCCCCCCCCCCCCACCCCCCGCCACACACACACACACACACACAGAAGGGGTTGGGAATTCCAGGGATGAGGGGGGGGGGATCTCCCAGACCCAAAAATGTAATTAAAGCAATGCATGTATGAAGCTAAATTGGAATTTCCTAAGGGGTTGGGAGAGGTCATAGCGCAAATCTGTTTTGTGGCATTATGGATATTTTCCAGAACTACCCATTTGAAATGAAAATGTGCAGTTTCTGTGTTTTTGTAATTAGTTTTGTCATAGTAACAATAAACCAGCACATTTTCTTGTCTCTTGCTGATCCTACAAAAACATTTTCTTATACAGTCACTGACATACACTTGTTGGTTGTTTATATCTTTAAAGGTTTAGTGAGTCACTCAGCTCCAGTAGTCATGTCTGGGTTCAAGATGTCAAAGGACACTTGTAACAAGACTTGGTAAGTTTTTGTTATTGAAAATTTTTATAATTAATTACTTACCGGGATTAAATTAACTTTGTAGAGGAGGGAAATGTAATCGTCATCATGCAAAAGGTGAATGTTATTTTAATTAATATACTGTATAATTTAATTTCTGGATTACACAGTCCTATATGTACAGTATGTGTTCAATTCCCTGTTTAGACTGAAACTAAGACGGGTTCTAATTTTTTTATTTTATTTTATCTTAGTGTCAGTGTTCAAGACTAAAGGCTTCCTGTGATGTCTGGGCTTTCAAAGGTAACAGTTGTTAATTTGATTGTCCTTGGGTGATATGTTTAATTTTCTGCCCTGTGGACACTTCTCTGTTTTTGTTAAGCTGTCATGCACATGCCTTACACCTTGAATATCATAGTGATGAATATACTGGAAGAGGACAACTCCACATTTTATATTTAGGCGTACAGGTGTATGTCCACACTAAGCCAGATAAATTGAAAACGCAACTTTCTTTTATCGGTTTGGCCTTAGATCTGTCCACACTAAAATGGCATTTATTGAAAATGCTCTCCAGAGTGGATAATTTGAAAACACTCACTAGGTGTGTTAGTGTGGACACTGAAAAAATTAATGGAACTTGTTGAAAATGCTTAGAGTACGTCATAACAACTATGGAAGTTGATCTTTGCATTGGCTCAAGGAGTTTGCAAAGGCTCTACCATACATTCAAGTGTTCTGGGGCTGAGGTACATGTAGCATTTCAGTGTAGATGTGGAAACAATTTGAAAATAATAGGTGTGGATGGAGAACATTTTTTAAGTTATAAGGCTTAGTGTAAACGTAGCCTCAGTATAGAAGGGTCAAAGATGGTGCATCAAGAGCTATTTAGGAACTGTCATCTCTTCAATAAAATGACTTCATACAATGTGATGGGGTGCAATGAGACTTTATAGAGACTTTATTTTCTTATTTTAGTGTTATTGACACTGTTTACAAAAAGATAAAACATATAAAATGCAAGAACGCTATTCAATATGGCAAAAAATAAAATCAAGGAAATTCAAGGATATTCCTGGTTGCATAAACACAAATAGGACTAAAGTAATATAGCAATGAAATACACATATTGCAACACTTTAGTAAATTTCTTGAAATCTCTTTTGTTTTAGGGGTTCTTTGATCCCAGCATAGCCTCCACATCACAGGAAGGCCAGGTGGGAGTGGAAAAGAGGACATTGAGAGTCACTCTGTTGAGTAGCGAATGGAGATCATCAACTGACGGAGACGTGTCAACCATCAACCGAGAACTAGCAATACAGTTGGCCAAACACCCTGATGTACAAGTTAGTGTCTTTCTTCCTCAGTGTAGTGAAGAGGACAAGAACAGTGCTGCTAATCGCAAGGTTCAGCTTATTGAAGCAGAGAAAATGATGGGTGTGGATCCAGTTGATTGGCTGATTAATGTACCACAACACCATGGCATGGACTGCATTATAGGACATGGAATACATCTCGGCCGGCAAGTGCAATTCATAAAAAAACACCATCATTGTAAGTGGATTCAAGTCGTTCACACTGCCCCTGAAGAACTTGGAATGTACAAAAGCATTTCTGATGGCGAGCAAATGCAGCAAACAGAGATAGCACTCTGTGAGATAGCTGATCAAGTTGTGGCAGTTGGACCCAAGCTGGCAGATGCTTACAAACGTTATCTTTGCTTTGGGAAAAAGCAACAAGATGTTCTTGATCTCACCCCAAGTATTTTCACTGAATTCTTGGAAGTTAAGCAAGCCACCGAAGAAAGAAACACATTTTGTGTTTTAGTAATTGGGAGTGGTGGTCATGAAGATTTTAATCTGAAGGGATACGACCTTGCGGCCCAAGCAATTGCTGAGTTGAACGACAAATCCTACCAACTGAGGTTTATTTGTGCACCAACAGGGAAAGGAGGAGAAATAGCAGAAAAGTTACTTCAGCATGGCATTGCTCGTAGTCAACTAATTGTTCGCAGCTTTAATGAAAGCAGGGAAGTACTGGCCAGATTATTCTGTGAGGTGGATCTGGCAATAATGCCATCAAGGACTGAGGGCTTTGGATTGACTGCTCTTGAAGCATTGTCTGCTGGTCTTCCTGTTCTTGTGAGTGGTAACTCAGGGCTTGGAGAAGCTCTCAAGAAAGTGCCCCATGGCTCAAACTGTGTTGTAGATTCAGAAGATCCTAAAGACTGGGCCAAGGCAATCAGGGCTGTTCGTGAAAAAGACAGGGATGTACGACTTGCAGAGTCAAAGGACCTTCGTGAAAAGTATTTGGAGAAGTACAGCTGGCAGGAACCTTGTGGTGTTCTTGTGGAAAAAATGCTGAAACTCACTTTTGGTAAAATATCATTTTGAGTTGCCTTTTTTACTGTCTATTTTATATTTGAATAATGTACTTATTTCATCTGGTATACAATAAATCTGGAAGCATTTTTGTTGCCTGCCGTGGATAAACAGTTTTGGTTGTGGCAGAAATGTTGAATGATTCCTAACCACTGTTTTGTTTATATGGACACTTCTTGTTTTGAAGGCTTTCCTAGCATTAGAAAACCAAACATTTTTGTTCTCAGAATTCAAAATACAATTAAACTTTATACCTGCTACTTTGATAGACAGCTTAAGAGTGCGAACAGATCAAACTTTGTCCAGGCCCTAAATAAAAAATGTTTTGAGGAATTCCAAGTCTTGTTTTCTACATGTTGTAAAAAAAAAAGTAGCCAAACACAGATACAGTGTACTGTATGCACAGAATTCCAAAATGTTTATTGAGGGAATCCAGCCTTAGACTAAATAAAAGAAAATAAATGTGGAGTTGAGCATTCAAAACGTCACATTTCACTCTTGCAGGTTCTTCCAAGGTAAAAACTTCAACAAAGAATGAAAGGCCAGTTAATACCACTTCAGTTCGACAGAAAGGTGGATTGTTGTCCAAGGGTAAGGAACAAAACGGCTTGTTGGTTATGTTTTGCAAATCAAACCTGAGTTAAAGTGTTGTAAAAGGGTTGCATTATATGTTAAAATTGTTTCTTGTAGGTTCTTGCAAGAAAAAAACTTCAGCAGAAGGTAAAAAGCCATCTCTGGGTAGTGCTCGGGTTCCAAAGCAGCCAAGATCAGTGACAAAAGCTCAGAAAGGTAAATGAATGAAAAGTCGCGAATGTTTAAAACTGTAAGTCAAACACAACAAATATGGATAAAAGAAAACAAACTTTGGGTTTTGTAGCCAAATTATTAACCGGGTGGGGCCTGGGGCCCGCCCGGTTCTTAAAATGCACGCCGCATGTTTTCGTCGTCGCAGATCCCAAAATACGCATTTGGCCGGAGTTCAAATCACGAATTTTACGAATTCCATTGTTTGTTTAGTATGAAATCTTTATTTTGGTGTTATTTAACGTGCGGAGCTATAACTTATGATTACTCCGTTGTTTGTTTAGTGTAAAAACTTTATTTTGGTGTTATTTAAGCGGTGGAGTCGGAATGAGTTCAAATCGTAAAATTTACGTGTTCGTAAAATGATTTATAGCTCTGTGCGATCGAGTGCGAAACAGCGACCTGTATTGAAGACCATTACTTTATGACAGATGTTAACGATGCAGCAGTTTCGTGGTTGATGCCAGTGTGATGTTTTCGTTCGCTGTGCTTTTTGCCCATTTGAGTTGCGTTGAGCTGAAAAGAGTCCAATAATCTACATATATTTACTAATTCAGGGACTGTTCCAGACAAACAAACGTGAAGGTAAGTGGATAAGTGTTTATTTTTTCTCACAGAGAATAGCGCCACTGATGCATTTTGGCTTTTGATCTTCTGCGGCAAATAACGTTTTTGATTGTCCGCCACTGTGATAAGTTGTAAATTTCTGATTCGATGTTTGTTTATGAAATATGTAGCGTAGTAAGTTCATTTTGTTGATAAGAGAAATTTTGTCGCGTGTTTTAATTTCCGGTCACATAGAAAGTGTTTAATTGCTGTCGTGTAGTACATAGTTGTTGGTAAGCAGTCAAAAGCGTTTGCTTTATGTTTTGTTAAAGGTTTTGTTTTGGTTTGGAAGAAAGTGACTGTCTATGCGGGTACAACTCGCCACATGGGCTAATTCGACATTATTGAAAGGCGAAATCGTACAATGTTCCAGATGAACTTTCCATATCTTCCAAAAAATCAACAATGGTCTGCACACTACTGTAAATGTAAAAATAGAAAAATGGAATGAGTGTGTAAAACCCAGGGCAAAATACTCCAAGGCAGTTAGAAAGGACTGATACAAGGTATAAACGAAAGACACAAATTATATTTGGCAAAGTCTATTAGATTTAGTAAACAGTGTGAACAATTTAAGACAGCGTTTAATTTGACCTTGTAATCGTATATCAATGCTACAAGATAACGCAGTAGCCTGCGAACGCTGACGTATTTCCGGCTGTGAAATATGACTGCGTTCGCGGGCTATCAACACAGAAGTTGGAAGCTACTTTATTTACGTTAATTTTTTTACTAAAAATTATCTAAGACCCCTTGTGAGACGTCATCCCTTTCGCAGGCACTGCATGCCATTTATTTTTGTAACAGCATATTATACTACAGTAATTTTAAAGTAAACCATAAGAATTGCTTGTTCCTTTTTGCTCTTGATAATGATTGTGAAATGTTACACGTTAATGCATGACGTGGTGTATTGCTGTATAAGGTATCCACTTTCGAGGCATTTAGAAAATTGTGTCGAGTTTCCGGTTATGTAATTTCAGTGCAATTAAGAAGGTGGAGGTCTACTTTTCTTTTGTTTGCAGGCGTACATAGTGTGAGAGAAACCACAAGTCGACCTAACAGGAAAAATGACGGCAGTTGCGAAATTTAATGAAAATTCATGGAATATTTATGATTATTAATAATATTACTGACAATATGAATGAAATAAACAATATTATTAAAGTTTTTTTATTGTTACTATTAGTTGAGTTCTAAATGAACGACGATTAATTACAAACAGATGAGTCTGCGGGAAAAAATATTAAATGGGACAATTTTGATATCTTAGCAACTGGTCGGTCAGTTATACATTCTAAAATTAAGGAAACATTGTTAATTTCTGATTTAAAGCCAGCCTTTAATGAAAACGTTGGCGGTGAGAAACTTTTTCTTTACTAGCATTTTATATTTCTTTTCCCGCAGACTCATCTGTTTGTTATTATTAGTGGTCACAAAGGTACGTGTAAATGGCCAGACTGTTTATTTTATATAACAAATAAAAAAGCCAAAGCCATCATTTCGTATAATAAACATTGCAGGCATAAATGAGAATAAAAAATCAATGAGTGACATGCAGAGGAACAGATCTGTCTAAATCATACAAGATGAAATTAGGCAAGTTAAAAATCTGTCCTTGAAAAGCAAACTTCTTTAAGGAATTCCTCTCCTGCCTGTGCTGAATTTGGGTGGAAAAAAACAAGAAACTGGAATTATGTGCCAAAGTTACATTTCCTACAGTAACTGTTTTACATGTAGGAGCTGTATGCAAACCCTTTGATCATTAAAACTCAGAGACTCAAAGGACAGTGCAGAATGCAAAGTGGCTTATTAAGTTAAAGTATGGTGTTTTATTTATAAATTTTTGTTTGTTTACCTTATTTCACTTTCAACGAGACGTTGATACTAGCACTTTTACTTGCGTAAAATGCCAAATGTGATACTCACGCTTATCTTTACTACCAACACAACCATTTTCATTTGAAGCATCATACTGTTATTTGTCTGCAAAACACTGTAACATGATACTTTTGTTTTTCACTACAAAATATGTCACATGACAATTTTTTTTCTTTCAAACATATTTTTCGCTATCTTGTTATTGCTCGTTATTTTAACTATTGAATTATTGTTGGTCTCTTCGACACCCCCCCGTGTATTCAAACTTCAGTTGGTTAAAATTTGGTTTTCTACACCTCGAAATCCGAAGCGGCTTCCGGTTGTCAGAGCTGTCTCACTTTTGGCCAATCAGCACAATCAGATTGTCTCATTCTTCCGCAGTGCTTTGCGTGAAATAATACTAAAACCAGTTAAAACACAGATGGTATAAATTAATAAACAATATTTTTTTGGTTCATAAAGAATAAATACTTTTTCCACACAAAGCACTTCGACGCCATAAAGTCTAGTTTAATTAACTGCGTTTAAACTTGGCACCACGGAGTCTACAACAACTGTAACGCAGAGAAAGGCATGTGATGTCCGTGAGAGTTTAAGACTGTAACCCAAACTTATCTTCTGTGCATGCGTTTATCGGAAAGTTCTCTGTTCTTGGAAGAATAGTACCACATGGACAGCGTTGGGCTTTCAGAAACAAATATATAGTCTTTGTGTCCTTCATATAAGAGTAATGCAGAAACAATCCGTGTTTTACGTAGTGCATACAGTCAGGTACTTCCCACCCTTACCCCCTCCATAAGAATAATTAATGAGCTGTTATTTAATGAGCTGTATTAGTTACTTAATCAGCTATCAAAGTTTACACCACAGCGCCTTGGGGCATTAGCGGTTTAGCGGACGACAGCCCACATAACCATCACAATAGTGCATTCTGCACTAAAAACAGAATTATATTAAGTGGAGGGGTTGGTTGTCTCTCATCATACAAGTAAGACCATATCTGCAGACAGAATACTCCATTAATTCTGAGATCCCCGGAGTATTGTTTTAGAAAATGGAAATATGAGCAGACAAACATGCAAAATTTTAATCAAATTTTAATGTATTGTTACAGGTCGTTCAGCACATGTTCGAAGGTCATCTAGTGGTAGTCAGCCTCCAAAGCGAAAAAGATTAGAAACTGATGGTCATAAAGGTAAAGACTTCAAAGGTGTGCTGACTTCCTTGGAAGATAAATGGCTGTTTTTGCCAAAGCATAAACTGAAGTTAATGTTTAGCTCAATTGAACCTTACGTTCCACGCGGATGTGTTTTTCCGGCGAATTGTTCCCTGCTCTTTGAACCGTAAACACGTACTTGTATCTCCCTCTATTTTTACCGGCCAATGGAAAGATAAGCTTGCACGTGTCCCCAAATTGCCAGCCAATCAGCTCCGCGCCGTTTTTCCCCTGTTTACACTCGAGATTGCAGTCGATCCTCACTTGCAATTCAGTCAAGCTGCTGGACTCAGGCATTTATTTTCCCACCCCCCCTCCACGCTTACCTTATATCTCCATTGTTGCCACTCTCAGACAGAGCATTGATTTGTATTGTATTCATTTGGGATGCTATACCCGTTCATTTATAGTTAAAGAAAGCGCTTTTTTGTAATATCGCCTTAGTTGCTGTTTTTTAAATAAACGGTTTTGGGGATAAGTGTTGCTGGCGACAACCCTTCAGTCCCACACTGAAGCGATGCCTGGGTTGCCTTAGCTTGGTTGAGAAACGGTGGGCACATCCACTTCCCCTCGCTACCATCCCTCCAGGAGCTTGGCATAGGTACACGCCACCCTGCCTCTGTCCCCCGTGACACCCATCTCACGGTCTTATATGCCACTTGCTGACACTAGCCCCGAGTACTGGCCTCACGCACGGCAGGCAGCTCTCGGGTCCAGGACAACACTTATCTCCTCAACTTTCTCCCACATAAATGGTGTCCTTTCTATTGTGCGTGACATTAAAGAAAGTATAATAATATTATTAGACTTCAAGTTATGTGTCTTTTTGCTTACATCAGAGTTCTGACCAAACAAGAAAGTAACATGTTGTGACATTTTGGCTGTTATTGCAACACAACACCATTACGTTCAGAGCCTTTTTTACCTGAAGGAATCATGGAACTTAAGTAATAGAGAAAATATAAGTCAACTGTTTTTATTACTTCCAGGTTTGTCTGAGAAAGGAACTTCAGCAACATCCACAAAGCGACCTAGATTATCGACCGATAGAGATGCAGGTAACATTGTAAATGAAAAGGCTTAGCTTTATAATTTGTTATTCAGAAAAAGAGTTCTGAAGGTCTATGTTTTAATATCTAAACAGCATTGAAACTATTTCCTCCCTCAAGCAATTTAAGCAAACAGTAGCTAAGGCTACTTTAGTTACAGTATGGCCATCCACCTTCGCCTACAGCTAACAGGCAATTGTGGGCAATTCAATTCATAAAGTCATGTACAGAGTGAAAAAAAACAACAACATTTTTATGCAACAAAGATAAATGTGCACCCCATCTTATATTCTGCGTTATGAGTACATGAAGATACAGTATGTGTCACTGAATAAAACTCCCAACTGACAAAGTTTTCACTTATGAGTTGTATTAACAGTAAAACTTTGAGCCTAAGCTCTCTGTTAGCAAAATAATAGTCAACCTGGCACATCCGAGTTGGCTATGTCCATAGAAAACAAGGTCCAGTAGTGTAGTATTTTGGTAGATGCTCTGAGGATTGCAGTCCAAGACCTACACCTTTATGCATTTTTACAAATTATGTAAGACAAAAATCAATAATAACAGTTACTTTTCCCTTTAAGACTATGCTTGCATGACCATGCTATATAATTATTTTCTTAGGTTTCATATTCAGTGTTTCAAAACAAGCCATCGGCCATTGGAGTTCCGTTGGCTACTTGATTATGAGTCGCCAGTTGCTCTGGTCATAGCAGTCACCAGACCTTGAGAAAAAATAAGCTACATGTAACTTGTCACAGCCACCTACTTTCCAGTTGCTGATGCCTTCTTCAAAACATTTTGAAGCCCATTGCATATTCATTATCACAAATAGTAACAAAGGAAAACAAAACTATAACTGGTTTGAAAAAATTTGAACCAAAAATAAATTTAAGCCACATCACAGATACATGTATACACATGCTTAGTTATTATTTACTTTATGTTATGGCTGGACAACATAACTTAAAACATTCTTGTCCAGGATGGTATATGATAGTTACAGAAGAAACTTAGAAAAGAAACTTTTGAAACGTAGGTGTTGCTATGATATGTGTTGTGTTAATTCTCTTGTAGGCCATGGTCTCGCTGTGTTTCTCAGAATTCTCAAAGCTGAATACAACAGACGGTCTCTCTTGAAACCGCTCCTTTGGCAGAACACCTTTAAGTTACCTATTGATGATGTTTACACAAGATTGTCAATTGTTTCAAGAAGAAAAACAGACTTTCAGCTTCAAAGTAATGAAGTGGACATGTATGATATCTTCAATACTCTCAACAAAGGTGATGATACCATGGTTCTAGTAGAAGGAAGTCCTGGAATTGGAAAGACAACTTTCTGTCTCAAAATCTCGTATGACTGGACAAATGAAAAAATTCCAAATGAGTTTTCTTTCCCCTCATTTGAACTTGTGCTACTGCTGAAATGCCGAGACATCCATGGAGATATAATGGAAGCGATCAGTGAACAACTTCTCCCTGAAGATATGAATGCAAATGTTAAGAAAGAGATAATGGATTACATCATGGATATTCATAACCAGGAAAACATTTTAATCATTTTGGACGGCCTTGATGAGCTTCCCAAAACAGCTAAAAACCATGTGGATAAATTACTTCACAGACGAATTTTACCGTTTTGCTATGTCTTGGCCACGTCTCGTCAAGAAAGAGGAATTGGAGTGCGACAAGAGGTTGACTTCAACATTCTTTTGCAAATTGAAGGGTTCACAGAGAAAGATGCTTTTGACTACATCAGGAAACATTTTATGCATTTTGGCCCTGAGCATTTGTTTAAAGGAGAGAGGCTTATTAAAGCAATCAAAGAAAACACTTTCCTACATGCACTGCCAAGCAATCCATTAAATTTGCTTCTTCTTTGTGTTGTTTTTGAGCACTATCAAGGAGAACTACCCTCTAAACGAACAGATCTTTACCAGATCATTGTTACATGCCTTTTAAGGAGATATTGTGCAAAACATAACTTGGAAGCTCCTGATGATGACAAAGCTTTAGAGAAGCAATTTGAAGATAGTTTACTAGCATTAGGAGAGTTAGCATGGAAATGCCTGCTGGAAGATCGGCATTCTTTTTGTGAAGAAGAATTGGCAAGATTTGAAAGTAGCAATGAAACTCTAGCAGCGCGCAATCTTGGCCTTGTGTTTAAGGAAGCCAGTGTGGAAAGGATAAAACCACAGCATGAATATCACTTCTTCCACAAGACATTCCAAGAATACTTGGCTGCATCATATCTCGCACACAAGTTACTAAAAGAGCAAGTGAATGTTTTGCGTGACCTGGAGTTAACGTTTTATGAGGATATTATAGAAGAATACCAACAAGTGTTTCTCTTTGTGTCTGGTATACTGGGCGAGGATGCTGGTGTTCTTTTTGAGCAGATTGGTGAGATGTGCAAGAGTGAAGACTGGGACTGGTGCAATTGCTCTGAACAAGAGGCGACTTTCTTTATCGAAAGTTTCAATGAAAGTGGAAATGCAGAGCAAGTGGCAGTGGCTCTTTGTTCCTTCATCCCATTTCCACTGACTCTAGTCATTGATGAAGACTGTCCTCCAGATGGTTTGAGGGTTGTGAATGCTTGTAAGCACTTTTCACGTTTACAGCAACCTCTTCATCTTATTGTGAATGTAGAATACCTTCAAGATTCTGATATTAATTCAGTTGTTGATTTCATAGCCTCCTGTTCGGAGTTAACAACACTTTCCCTTTCTGTTGGCTTTGTGTCGAATGAAGACTTTGCAGATAGTTTGTGTACAGCATTGTCTGGAAACTTTACTTTGTCTTCCTTTACTGGTCAGTTATTACATAGTATTTATGCTATTGAAATACCCGAGGCTTACACTTTAGCTGCAAGTAAGACCTCAGCTACTGTAACATTTAAACTGGCTGATGAGGATGATGATGCTTGGGCGATTAACCTAGCAACTGGATTGTCTCCAACTACACCACTGACATCTGTTGTCCTCAAGATTTATGGTTCAGTGGGTAATACTGCAATCAAGGCTTTGAAAAGCATTTTATCCAACAGATCTTTGACCTCTCTTGACCTCATCATATATGGAGAAATGACAGACTCTCAAGCAGCTGCTGTTGGTGAAGGACTTGCAGCAGAATCCATTTTGAAGTCCCTCACCTTGATTGTTTTTGGAAAACTAAGCCATGCTGGTGCCGTCTCCTTAAAGAAAGGCTTTAAAGAAAACACTTCTTTAAATTCTTTGAAAGTGAAAGTGTTTGGAGAGCTCCCTGACAACTGGGCAACTATCACTGAGAATGAACTCATGGGAAAAAAGTCATTTCTGTCACTTACAGTTTATCCAAATATCGCTGGAAAAATAACAACTGCACAGGTGGTTCCCCTTTGTCCTGGATTTAAACTGCAGTCATTAACTTTAAACCTGTGGGGCGAATTGAGATGCAATGAGGCAGAAACTCTCTGTAAACGCTTAGTAGAATCCTCAACATCTTGTGTCACTTTGAACATGCACGGAAAAGTAACAGATGCTGTTGCTGACTGTTTTTTAAGGTATTTAAAGCTTTGCAAGACCCTGTCCTCCCTTAGGATCAAAATTTGGGGAGAACTGACCAGAGATGGAAACAGCGCTCTTCAAGAGCTATGTAATCAAAGAGATTCCTTTTCCCTTAGTGTCTGTAGGATAACTTCAGATGACTGGATTTGTAAAGAACTTGATTCCACTATCAACTTTCCCTCTTCCTTCACGCCAGTCTTTACGAAAGTCAAAGAAACCCTTACAAGTAAGCTTAGTCTTAACATCACTAACCACGGGGACGCGACTGGAGACTGGGGTCATGGTCTGAGGGATGGTTTGGCGAATGACACATCATTAACTACACTAAATCTTACATTCAACGACTGCAGTGACATGAGTGAAGACTGGGGACGTGGTCTGGGTGATGGTTTGGCAAAAAACACTTCATTAACTACACTTAGTCTTACATTTAACAACGACAGTGACATGAGTGGAGACTGGGCACGTCTGGGTGATGGTTTGGCGAAAAACACTTCATTAACTACACTTAGTCTTACATATGACGACAGTGTCGCGAGTGGAGACTGGGGACGTGGTCTGGGTGATGGTTTGGCGAAAAACACTTCATTAACTACACTTAGTCTTACATTTAACGACGACAGTGACATGAGTGAAGACTGGGCACGTCTGGGTGATGGTTTGGCGAAAAACACTTCATTAACTACACTTAGTCTTACATTTGACAACAGTGACATGAGTGAAGACTGGGGACGTGGTCTGGGTGATGGTTTGGCGAAAAACACTTCATTAACTACACTTAGTCTTACATATGACGACAGTGTCGCGAGTGGAGACTGGGGACGTGGTCTGGGTGATGGTTTGGCGAAAAACACTTCATTAACTACACTTAGTCTTACATTCAACAGCAAAGGTGCCATGAGTGGAGACCTTGTACGTGATCTGGGTGATGGTTTGGCAAAAAATACTTCATTAACTACACTCAGTCTTACGTTCAACGGCTTCGGTTTCATGAGTGGAGACTGGGCACGTGGTCTGGGTGATGGTTTGGCGAAAAACACTTCATTAACTACACTTAGTCTTACATTCAACAGCCACAGTGACATGAGTGGAGACTGGGCACGTGGTCTGGGTGATGGTTTGGCTAAAAACACTTCATTGACTACACTTAGTCTTATATTTGACAGCTACAGTTTCATGAGTGGAAACTGGGGACGTGGTCTGGGTGAAGGTTTGTCAAAAAACACTTCATTAACTACACTTCGTCTTACATTCCATGGCTTCAGGGACATGAGTTTAGACTGGGGACGTGGTCTGGGTGATGGTTTGGCGAAAAACACTTCATTAGCTACACTTAGTCTTACATTCAACAGCCACAGTGAAATGAGGGGAGACTGGGCACGTGGTCTGAGTGATGGTTTTGCTAAAAACACCTCAATAACTACACTTAGTCTTGCGTTTAATAACTACACTGGCACGTGTGGAGACTGGTTTAATAATCTGTGTGACAGTCTGGCAAAAAGTGAATCAATAGCTACTCTGAGTTTCACAATTAATGACTACAGTGATACAAGTAACCTTGGATGTGATCTTGGTAGTCGTTTGGCAAAGTGCAAGTCGCTAACTACTCTTAATCTAACACTGGGCTTGTATGGAGAGGCCATTTTGTGCTGAAAACTATACACTGTACACACCACACAAAAGAAGAAGACAACAGTCCAGGTTGTTTAAAGGCCCGTTTACACGGGCGATTTTTTTCGCGCATCTCAATGCAATTTTTATTTCCCTGAAGTTGCAACATCAATATCTCGTGTGTAAACCAGCTGCGATTTGAATGCAACCAAAAAACACTGTAACTTTGGAGAGAAGTTTTTCTCCAGTACAGGCGCACACGGTTTGTTTTGTTTTGGTTCCCTCTTGTTCTGCTTTGTGTCAATTTTGTTTTGTTTCAATTTGCTTTATTTTACATTTCGCTTAAAACCTAGTCGGGAGGCACGGTGGCCTAATGGTTAGTGCGCTGGACTTTGGATCGAGTGGTCTGGGTTCGAGGCCTGGCCGGGGCAGTGCGTTGTGTTCTTGGGCAAGATACTTTACTCTCATTGTGCCTCTCTTTACCCAGCACTCGCCAAAATTGCATCAAGTTTCGAGCAGGTTCGAACTGACTCCTGCGATAACGCGGCGATATAATCGCACTGAAATCGCAGCTGATTTACATGCACGATATTGAAGTTGCAACTTCAGCCCGTAAAAAATTACATTAGTCATAGCAATTTTTGGACATTTTGTCCCAGTGGATAGACGCAATGAGGTTAACACTATGTGAAGCACCAAACCGTAAGCAAGGCTAGACCACAACACCAGGAACTCCGTGCCCTACACTTTGCGACAAGTGTGTGGGTTCTTTTACGTCCTCTGCTGCCATATGACACTGAAGATGCAGGAGATGGAGCGAACAGTTTATAGTCCTTATCTGAAAGGCCTAGAACGCCTAGCCATTTGCAGATGTATTTACAAAGGCAGCACGTTCTTCTCAGTTATTTTTAGACTGTGAGTGTTGGTCTGGTCTGGGGCTCGAACCCTCCAGCAACCTCCTGTACACAAGTCCGTCGCTCAACCAATTGAGCTCACCAGGCGGCATTGAGTTGCACGATAAAATCGCCAGCGTAAACGGCCTTAAAACTTATGGTTTTTAAATATTTTAAACCAGGTAACATTTATTATGGTTATTGTGGTTGTTAGGATCATTGTGTGCACTTGGCAACAGTGGTATGGAAAAAGTTTTGTGAGGTATGTTGCGAGATGGAGTGGTTTCAAACATTAAATTTTGTTGTTATAATTTTATGCTGCAGTTTCTTTGCAAAACTTAGGTGACTGCAGCTGTAAACGTTTGTTTTGCTATGCTGTGCAGGTTAAGTTACCTAAGTAGGTTTCCCAGTTTACTGGGAATTTTTTTGCATTATTTTGCATTCCAAAACAGTTTCATGAAAAGCAGACTGGTAGTAGGCCCACATTTTTCTCTGGGAACAAGCAGGCAGGTTGGTCAACAAGCAGGCATGGGCAGAGATCAGCAGGCATGAGGAGACGCGTCATACCACGTGATTTTCTCGTGCCCTCAGCTCACGTCTTCACATACTAGACTAAGCCAGAGAAAAATGAGGGTCTACTCATAGTTTGTATGAAAAGTAAAACTGCTGTCAGGTAATTTGGAACCGCTCCATGTGTTACATTCCTCACAAAGCTTTCTTTGGAAAACCAAGTCTTACAAAAGATTCACTGTGTAGTGTGGGATCAAGCTGTTGTAGAATACTAGTGAAGACTGATGTATGGAAATATAACTGCAAGCAACTTTGTTTCATTTATTTGCCTGTGGAAATATTTCCTGCATAAGCGTCCATTGCAATCAAGTTCCAGTTCGACTATGAGAGTTTACAAATTTCATCTGTTCTCAGTTCCTGAGGACTGTTACTGTTGTTGTTTTTCCCTTTTTCTCACCAAGCTGTTGCCACTTCCCAGTTCAGAGTTGACTATGTTATGGCAGTGGAAATGAAAAGTGACTGATTCAAAGTTATCAATGACATTTTTGGACAGAAACCGAGCCAAATGTCCCATTTCCTCATCAGAACCTGATGCAAGCATAATTTACATTACTTAGTTTAGACACTGAGGTCAGTTATCATGGTGAGTCAGTGATGAGATGGAACCATCAGTTCAGTTTACTGTTTTTTAGTTTTGTAGAAATATCCAAAGTTTCAGATGTTTATTGTCCAATCAAAGACTCGGTCAATTCTTAGGGAGGGGACAAAAAATTGTGGTGAGAGCACAAACCCCAATGAAAATCATATGCATTGAGATGTTGCTTACAGCATTCTCAAAGCATTTGTGACCGAAAAGTAAGACTTTGGAAGATAAACGGGGTGCCTGAATCCGCTCCTGTTTTGTTGTTGTTGTCTCAGATTTAGACTAGTTTGAAGGAAGCAATTTCAATTATAATCAACATTGTGCCTTGATTTCTTCCTTCTCAATGCACACCTCCTTAACCGACCTGTTAATTACAATGCAGTTCAGTGTAAATAGTGTACATAAAGAGAACATTTCTTGTTTCTTTAAGTATGATGTCACATACTTAGATTCAGATCTGTAAAACAAGAGACATGGTTCACTGCCGCTTGACATTGATGTTTTCATGGTAACCAACCACGTGTCCAAGTAACACTTGCGATTTTACCTTTTAAGGTTAAGGTCTTAAAAAAAACTTTTACCAGCCGAGACATCCATGGAGATATAATGGAAGCGATCAGTGAACAACTTCTCCCTGAAGATGTGGATGCAAAGGTCAAGAAAGAGATGATGGATTACATCAAGGATATTCATAACCAAGAAAACATTTTAATCATTTTAGATGGCCTTGATGAGCTTCCCAAAATAGCTGAAAACCATATGGATAACTTTCTTCACAGACGAATTTTACCATTTTGCTATGTCTTGGCCACATCTCGTCAAGAACGAGGAATTACGGTGCGACAAGAGGTTGACTTTGCCACTCTTTTGCAAATAGAGGGATTTACAAAAGAAGACGCTTTTGATTACATCAGGAAGCACTTTTCGCATTTTGGTGCTGAGCATTTGCAAAAGGGAGAGAGGCTTATTAATGCAATCAAAGAAAACACTTTCCTACATGCACTGCCAAGCAATCCATTAAATTTGCTTCTTCTTTGTGTTGTTTTTGAGGACTATCAAGGAGAACTGCCCTCTCTTCGCACAGAACTTTATCAGATCATTGTTCGATGCATTTTAAGGAGATATTGTGCAAAACATAACTTGAAAGCTCCTGATGATGATCAAGCTCTAGAGAAGCAATTTGAAGATAGTTTACTAGCATTAGGGGAGTTAGCTTGGAGATGTCTGCGGGAGGGACGGCATTCTTTTCGTGAAGAAGAATTGGTGAGATTTGAAAGTAGCAATAAAACTCTAGCAGCGCGCAAACTTGGCCTTGTGTTCAAGGAAGCCAGTGTGAAAAGGATAAAACCACAGCATGAATATCACTTCTTCCACAAGACATTCCAAGAATACTTGGCTGCATCATATCTCGCACACAAGTTACTAAAAGAGCAAGTGAATGTTTTGCGTGACCTGAAGTTAACGTTTTATGAGGATATTATAGAAGAATACCAACAAGTGTTTCTGTTTGTGTCTGGAATTCTGGGCGATGGTGCTAGTGTTCTTTTTGAGCAGATTGGTGAGATGTGCAAGATTGAAGACTGGGACTGGCACACGTGCTCTGAAGAAGAGGCGACTTTCTTTATCAAAAGTTTCAATGAAAGTAGAAATGCAGAGCAAGTGGCAATGGCTCTTTGTTCCTTCATCCCATTTCCACTGACTCTAGACATTGATGAAGACTCTACTGCAGATGTTTTGAGGGTTGTGAATACTTGTAAGCACTTTTCACGTTTACAGCAACCTCTTCGTCTTATTGTGAATGTAGAAGTGCTTCAATATTCTGATATTAATTCAGTTGTTGATTTCATAGCCTCCTGTTCAGAGTTAACAACACTTTCCTTTTCTGTTGGCTTTCTGTCGATCGAAAACTTTGCAGATAGTTTCTGTGCAGCATTGTCTGGAAACTTTACTTTGTCTTCCTTTACTGGTCAGTTATTACACAGTATTTCTGCTATTGAAATAACTTTAGCTGCAAGTAAGATCTCAGCTACTGTAACATTTAAACTGGCTGATGAGCTTAACGATGGTTGGGCAATTAACCTAGCAACTGGCTTGTCTCCAACTACACCATTTACATCTGTTGTCCTCAAGATTTATGATTCAGTGGGTAATACTGCAATAAAGGCTTTGAAAATCATTTTATCAAACAGATCTTTGAACTCTCTTGACCTCATCATGTATGAAGACATGACGGATTCTCAAGCAGCTGCTGTTGGTGAAGGACTTGCAGCAGAATCCATTTTGAAGTCCTTTTCTCTGATTGTTTATGGAAAACTAAGCTATGCTGGTGCCGTCTCCTTAAAGAAAGGTTTTAAAGAAAGCACTTCTTTGAATTCTTTGAAAGTAAAAGTGTTTGGAGAGTTTCCTGGCAACGGTGTGACTATCACTGAGAATGTTATCAAGTCAAAACAGTCAATTATGTCGCTTGCAGTTCATCCAAATATTGCTGGAAAAATAGCAACTGCACAGGTGGTTCCCCTCTATCCTGGTTTTGAACTGCAGTCATTAACTTTAAACCTCTGGGGCAAGTTGAGATGCAATGAAGCAGAAACTCTCTGTGAACTCTTGATAAAATCCTCAAGTTCTTGTGTCACTTTGAACATGCACGGAAGAGTGACAGATGATGTCGCTAACTGTTTTTTAAGGTGTTTAAAGCTGTGCAAGACCCCATCCTCCCTTAGGATCAATATTTGGGGAGAACTGACCATGGTCGGAAGCAGCGCTCTTCAAGAGCTATGTAATGAAAGAGATTTCTTTTCCCTTCGTGTCTGTGGGGTGACCTCAGATGACTGGATTTTCAAAGACCTTGATTCCACTATCAACTTTCCCTCTTCCTTGATGCCAACCAGTACAAAAGTCCAAGACGCCTTAACAAGTACGCAAAGTCTCGACATTACTAACCACAGGGACATGAATAGAGACTTGGACCTTAGTATGAGTGATGGTTTGGCAAAAAACACATCATTAACTACACACATTATTACATTCAATGGCTGCATTGACGTAAGTGGAGACTGGGTACTTAGTCTGCATGACCGTTTGGCAAAAAACACATCATTAACTACACTCATTCTTAGATTCTACACCTTCAGTGGCATGGGTAGAGACTGGGGACGTGGTCTGGGTGATGGTTTGGCGAAAAACACTTCATTAACTACACTTAGTCTTAAATTCAGCGACTGCAGTGACATGAGTGGAGACTGGGGACGTGGTCTGGGTGATGGTTTGGCGAAAAACACTTCATTAACTACACTTAGTCTTACATTTGACGGCTTCAATATCACGATTGGAGAGTGGGGACGTGGTCTGGGTGATGGTTTGGCAAAAAACACTTCATTAACTACACTTAGTCTTACATTCAACAGCCACAGTGACATGAGTGGAGACTGGGCACGTGGTCTGGGTGATGGGTTGGCAAAAAACACTTCATTAACTACACTTAGTCTTACATTTGACGGCGTCAATATCACGATTGGAGAGTGGGAACGTGGTCTGGGTGATGGTTTGGCAAAAAACACTTCATTAACTACACTTAGTCGTACATTCAACAGCCACAGTGACATGAGTGGAGACTGGGCACGTGGTCTGGGTGATGGGTTGTCAAAAAACACTTCATTAACTACACTTAGTCTTACATTCAACAGCTTCAATATCACGATTGGAGAGTGGGAACGTGGTCTGGGTGATGGTTTGGCGAAAAACACTTCATTAACTACACTTAGTCTTACATTCAACAGCTACAGTGTCATGAGGGGAGACTGGACACGAGGTCTGGGTGATGGTTTGGCGAAAAACACTTCATTAACTACACTTAGTCTTACATTCAACAGCTACAGTGTCATGAGTGGAGACTGGGCACGTGGTCTGGGTGATGGTTTGGCGAAAAACACTTCATTAACTACACTTAGTCTTACATTCAACAGCCACAGTGACATGAGTGGAGACTGGGCACGTGGTCTGGGTGATGGTTTGGCGAAAAACACTTCATTAACTACACTTAGTCTTACATTTGACGGCTTCAATATCACGATTGGAGAGTGGGGACGTGGTCTGGGTTATGGTTTGGCGAAAAACACTTCATTAACTACACTTAGTCTTACATTCAACAGCCACATTGACATGAGTGGAGACTGGGCACGTGGTCTGGGTGATGGTTTGGCGAAAAACACTTCATTAACTACACTTAGTCTTACATTTGACGGCTTCAATATCACGATTGGAGAGTGGGGACGTGGTCTGGGTGATGGTTTGGCAAAAAACACTTCATTAACTACACTTAGCCTTACATTCAACAGCCACAGTGATATGAGTGGAGAGTGGGTACGTGGTCTGGGTGATGGTTTGGCAAAAAACACTTCATTAACTACACTTAGTGTTACATTCAAGATCTACACTGACATGAGTGGAGACTGGGCACGTGGTCTGAGTGATGGTTTGGCAAAAAACACTTCATTAACTACACTTAGTGTTACATTCAAGATCTACACTGACATGAGTGGAGACTGGGCACGTGGTCTGAGTGATGGTTTGGCAAAAAACACTTCATTAACTACACTTAGCCTTACATTCAACAGCCACAGTGATATGAGTGGAGAGTGGGTACGTGGTCTGGGTGATGGTTTGGCAAAAAACACTTCATTAACTACACTTAGTGTTACATTCAAGATCTACACTGACATGAGTGGAGACTGGGCACGTGGTCTGAGTGATGGTTTGGCAAAAAACACTTCATTAACTACACTTAGTGTTACATTCAAGATCTACACTGACATGAGTGGAGACTGGGCACGTGGTCTGAGTGATGGTTTGGCAAAAAACACTTCATTAACTACACTTAGTCTTACATTCAAGATCTACACTGACATGTGTGGAGACTTGGCACGTAGTCTGGGTGATGGTTTGGCTAAAAACACCTCATTAACTACACTTAGTCTTGTGTTTAATAACTACAGTGGCAGGAGTGGAGACTGGTTAAATAATCTGTGTGACAGTCTGGCACAAAGTGACTCAATAGCTACTCTGAGTTTGACAATTAATGACTACAGTGATACAAGTAACATTGGATGTGATCTTGGTAATCGTTTGGCAAACTGCAAGTCGCTAACTACTGTTAATCTAACAGTAGGCTTGTATGGAGAGGCCATTATGTGCTGAAAACTATACCCTTTATTCACCACACAAATGAAGAAGACAACAATGTAAGTTGTGTAAAGGCCCGTTTACACAGGCGATTTTTGTCGCGCATCTCAGTGCAATTTTTATTTCCCTGAAGTTGCAACTTCAATATCTCGTATGTAAACCAGCTGTGATTTCAGTGCGATCTTATCGCCGCGATTTAAATGCAACCCAAAGAAAATGGTAACTTTGGACAGAAGTTTCGCTACAGCACAGGCGCACACGGTTTGTTTTGTGTTGGTTCCCTCTTGTTTTGCTTTGTCTCAATTTTATTTTGTTTCAATTTGCTTTATTTTATAACTCGCTAAAGACCTAGCCAAATGTAAATACAGAAAGCTGAACTTGCTTACTTACCGGTATTTCCTCTCCGTATTTCTTCATAAGCAGCGCCTTTTTATTGTTTCTTATAAAATCTTTTAAAGTTGTTTGGTACAGGCATGACGGTACCTTGGCCAACATTGTATAAGAAATTCTTCCTCTGAGTAACTCCAAAACCGTTTTAATTCCCTCTCTTATCCTTGTTTACATCCGTGTCGATATGTCTAGACATATTACGCGCAACAAAACATCCCGAGGGGTCCCTTATGATTCACGATTGTCACATTTCAATTAAAAATCGCGGGAAAATTGCATCAAGTTTCGAGCAGGTTTGAACTGACTCCTGCGATATCGCGGCAATTAAATCGCACTGAAATTGCAGCTGGTTTACACGCACGATATTGAAGTTGCAACTTCGGCCCGTCAAAAATTGCATTAGTCATAGCAATTTTTGGACAATTTGTCCAAGGGGAAAGGCGCAATGAGGTTAACACTATGTGAAGCACCAACCTGTAAGCAAGGCTAGACTACAACACCGGGAACTCCGTGCCCTACACTTTGTGACAAGTGTGTGGCTTCTGCTGCCATATGACACTGACGATGCAGGAGATGGAACCAACAGTTTACAGTCCTTATCCGAAAAGACTAGAACGCCTAACCATTTGCAGATGTATTCACAAAGGCAGCACATTCTCCTCAGTTATTTTAAAACTGTGAGTGTTGGTCTGGTCTGAGGCTCGAACCCCCGACCTCCGTACACAAGTCCGGCGCTCAACCAATTGAGCTAACCAGGCGGCATTGAGTTGCACGATAAAATCTCCTGTGTAAACGGGCCTTAAAACTTATGGTTTTTAAATATTTTCAAGCAGGCAACATTTATTGTGGTTATTGTGGCTGTAAGGATCATTGTGTGCACGTGGCAACAGTGGTATGGAAAAAGTTTTATGAGGGATGTTGCGAGATGGAGTGGTTTCAAACATTAAATTTTGTGATAAATTTATGCTGCAGTTTCTTTGCAAAACTTAGGTGACTGCAGCTGTAAACGTTTGTTTTGCTATGCTGTGCAGGTTAATTTACCTAAGCAGGTTGCCCAGTTTACTGGGATGTTTTTTTGCATTATTTTGCATTCCAAAATAGTTTCATGAAAAGCAGACTGGTAGTAGGCCCATATTTTTCTCTGGGAACAAGCAGGCAGGTTGGTCAACAAGCAGGCATGAACAGAGATCAGCAGGCATTAGGAGACGCGTCATACCACGTGATTTTCTCGTGCCCTTAGCTCACGTCTTCACTAGACAAACCCTGAAAAAAATGAGGGTCTACTCATAGTTTGTATGCATAAAAAAAACTGCTGTCAATTCAGGTAACTTATTTGGAACCGCTGCATGTGTTACATTCCTCACAAACCTTTGTTTGGAAAACCAAGTCTTACATAAGATTCACCGTGCAGTGTGGCATCAAGCTATTCAAAGAAAAGACATGATCTGTCTTTTGCTTGCAGTGAAGACTGATGTATGGAAATATAACTGCACGCAATTTTGTTTCATTTATTGCCTGTGGAAATATTTCCTACATAGCGTCTATTGCAATCCAGTTCCAGTTCGACTATGAAAGTTGACAAATTTTATCTGTTCTCATTTCCTGAGGACTGTTACTGTTGATGCTTTTTTCTTTTTCTCACCAAGCTGTTGCCACTTCCCAGTTGACTATGTTATGGCAGTGGAAATGAAAATTGACTGATTCAAAGTTATCAATGACGTTTTTGGCCAGAAACCGAGCCCAATGTTTTTTTCCGCATCAGAAAGTGATGCAAGCATTTTCAAAACCTTCAGCGATGTACTTGACTTTGTTTAGCCAGGTCCGTTATCATGGTGAGGCCGTGATGAGAAGGAACCATCAGTCCAGTTTGCTGTTTTTTAGTTTGTAAAAGTACCCAAAGGTCTAAATTTTTATTGTCCAATCAAAGACTCAGTCAAGTATTAAGGGGAGGGGGGGGGGGGAGGGCAGAAAAAATGGTGGCAAGAGCACAAACCCCAATGAATGAAGAATGGGCACCTAAAATCCACCCATGTATCGTTTGTTGTCTCAGATTTAGACTATTTTGAACCAAGTGATTTCCACGATAATCGACATCATGCCTTGATTTCTTTTTACCCAGGCAGACTGGTAAAATGACCTCTTGGCCTCCTTTTCTCAGCACACGCTCCCTCAACGGACCTGTTTATTGCAATGCAGTTTAGTGTAAATATTGTATATAAAGAGAACATTTCTTGTTTTTTTTTTAAGTATGATGTCACATACTTAGATTCAGATCTGTAAAAGAAGAGACACGGTTCACTGAGTTTCGTGAAGATTATAACTGTCTAGTATGTCTGGTTCCTCTGCTGTAGCTATCAGCTGTATTAAGGTGTAGGTTAGATATTAATTAAACTTTAACTAGGGAGAGGGGAGTCTATCGAAACTTGACATTGATGTTTTCATGGCAACCAACTACGTGTCAAATTAACATTTATATGTTAAGATTAAAGTTGCTCTTAAAAGAGGTTTTACCAGCAAGGAAAAACAACAAGAAACGAATTAAAAACATAGGCACGCTAAGCGTGCAGGAGTTATTTTTTCAATTGATTGGGTTGCTTGGGGTAAGACTGGGTGTTAGTCCTGTTGGGATGGTTGAGCTATTTGTGTATGGTGCATCACTAACTACATAGCCCCTTGCTACTACTAAGAGGCATTTTTTGAAAAAAAAAAATGTTGCAGACAAAATAATTTTTACGTGCAATTTGTTACGTCAAAACTGTTTCGTTCAACATTAAATTTTTATCATTTAGAAAAAACAAGAACTAATTTAATTGTCAAAATGTCACGAAATGGCTTATTCTGTTAGCGCTTATTTTGTTGCCAGCTTTTTTACAACCGTAACGCGATACTTTTGTTTGTTACAGGATACTTCTGTCTTTTTGTCAAACACTGTAAAACGATACCTTTGTTTTTTAAAACGCATGTAACATGACACTTTTGTTTATCTCACTTTTGTAATATGACACTTTTGTTTTTCTTGAAAACACCATGTCTCCATTGAGTAATCGAAAAGTAATAAACGAATCAAATCAAAAACTATATTTTTAGGAAAGCTTTTAAAGTGTAGTACACCTGGAGTATTTGTTTCCTGTCGTAAATATAAATTTTCATTCAACAAACAGGAACAAGAACTAATTAATTTTAGTTATTTAACTGTCACGGAATGACATGCTTTTATTTTAGCCTTTTGCCGCTATCGATCGTAGTTAATTTTAAAACCAAAACCATTTTAAAGTCAATACCCATACCGGTTAATTAAATGTCTAAACGTGGTGTGTTTAAGGTATAAACATAAACGCTACTTGCCCAAGAGTCAGCTAATCGCCGGAGCAAGACGCTTAAGAGACTAATTAAATTAATTGCGGTTTTCAGTTGGCGACATGGAGTCTCAAGCAGTATTAAATTTAAGAAGTTTCCTTGTCACAAACTCTTAAAACAAGAGGCCACAACACACTCTGAAGAAGATTCCTTGCCATTTTTATGACACAGTACTAACATCACAATGAGAACATTATTCTTCAAATCTGCTTTGTGCAACTGCTTTATGCAATTTCTACTACGGTCAGCGAAACTAGCCCGTCCTAAAGGAACGCTTGAATAACAATTTAGTGTTAGGTATTTTGCTGGCGGCGTGTGCGTTGAAAGCAGGCGAGCGTTTCAATTCCGGGGTTAATTCACAACTCACTGATTCCACCTCCTACAAATCGAAAATCTTCGAATGAAATCGCTCGCTTACAACTGTGTCAGATTACTTCCCCTTTATAAACTGCAATTTGATTGGTTCTGATAGTACCTCAAACCTGATTGGTGTGACATACAAACATACTCCACTGACTACACGGTCCAGCACGCCGACTAAGAGTTATTTTTTTGAAAAAATAACTCAAAAATGATTCATATTTAAATCATGGCCAAGTAATGTGATAGCAAGCAAGGCAATGCAGAGAAGTTTGACCACATCAATTACCTTAATAAGCTACTTGAGTGCGAAGAAAATAAGTTAACAGATTACGTTTTTCCTTGTCGGAAAAAGCTTTTCAGAGAAAAAAAAAACTAAAGAAAAGTGTTCCGCTAAACATTTGCAGATCCAGTTCTGTTGAAATTTAGCTGTTATGACATTGAGGAGCAAAACTAGACATATATTACATGAATTATCATAATTAGATCATAACTTATATGATTAGATTTAGCATTGTAGTACTAGAAGGCTAGCCTCCGTCGCAGACGTTCTTTTGGCTCGTCACGCATTGGATTGCGTTACGAGCCAAAAGAACGTGCGAAGGAGGCTACTAGAAGGCAAGAAGTGTCTTTCATTGCTCTTTAGCAATGTTTTGTAATCTTGATGCTTAGATTTTTCTCAAGCTGTTTTAATAGTTTTGTATCAGAACAAGAGACTTGAGAAACATTCATTGACATAAAATACCAAGTACAAAGAGACTTTTAAATGAAAGTACTTGGGACTGTTGAGAAGCAAATCGGATGAAAATGTAATCTCAGTATTTTAATAAACTCTTGTAGTTTTAATGTTTGTTGTTGCTGTTGGTTTTCACAGAGGGATCAGTTAACTCTTATTACCAAGAGACCAAAATGTTATTTCTCCTTACAGTATCCATACATTATCAAACAGACAGGTGATGAGAATACAGAAAATCATCAACCAGATGGTATTGTCCAGATGAACCACTAGATTCTCATAACTGACCTTAAGAGGAATGTATAGCGATCAGTAAGAAGAATTAACGTCTTGATCTAACCCTTGAGCTACTCGTTTTGTTTGAAAAAAAAAAGCAGAAAGTGTATCTTGACTATAGACTTAAAATTCTTTTGTATGTATTTAAATTAGCCTCACTAACCTCGTTTTTGAGTTGATTTTGAATTATTAACCCAGAACGAGGTTAGTGAGGCCAATTTATATGCATAGAAAATAATTTTAAATTGGCAGCCATTTTTGCATAGGGTCTATTAACGGAGAGATGCCTCTTGTGCAACATGATACAGGCTATGTCCACACTAAGGCGGATAAATTTAAAAACGCAGGATTGGCCTTCTGTCCACACTAGAACGGCATGTTCGGTCACCGAAAACGGAAGTTTTTGAAAACGCTCTTCAGAGTGGATACATTTGAGAACGCTGGCTACAATCTTGGACAATTCAAATGAAGACCACCCCTCCCCCCTCCCCCCCATTTCAATGATGGGAAAATGGGCGCGTTTTGGTTTTTTAAGAGATCCATCATTGATTCGGGGGTAGGGGGGTCTGATTTCTCATTTTATTCTGTCCAAGATTGCAGTCTTTGACAATTCAAATGAAGAGTCAAGACCACCCCTCCCTCCCCATTTCAATGATGGGAAAATGGGCGCGTTTTGCAACGAGGTTGCGCGTTTTGATTTTTGCAGAGATCCATCATTAATTCGGGGGGAGGGGAGGGGTTCTGATTTTTCATTTTATTCTTTCCAAGATTGTAGGTGTGTTAGTGTGTGGACAGCAAAAACGGAACTTTTTCATTGATTTAGCGTTTCTATTGAGGCAGCGTTTCAGAGTGGACGATGAAACAATTTGAAAACGGTATAGTGTGGACAGGAAACATTTAATCCGTTTTCGGGCCTAAAACGCCGGCTGTTTTCAAATTTATCCGGCTTAGTGTGAACATGGCCTGTAATCTTCGCCAATATTGACTACTCCCATAAAAGATGATCTCCCCTTAACGGACATTTCGTCACGGTTCCTCTAATGAGCCGACATAGTTTCCATAGGAGAGTGGACCGCTATACACCCTTGCCGAACACTCAGTCACGGTACTGGGTATTTCTTTTCAAAATCCGCGGTTACATTTTGTAACTGACCTCAATTCCATCACAGTTAGGATCTGATGGCGCACGCACGAGAGAAAGTTGGGAGAATTCGCAAGTTTATGTAAGCTTCGCGGTTGGAATAAGAACTTTCGAATTCTTCCAAACTTTCCCGAGTGTTTTCGTCAGGCTTTGTAAATTAAAGGCAAAGCGGCCGGTTTTAAAATCCCTTTTAATAAGGCCTGGTTCACTCTTGTGTGATAAGCATAATAGAACTCGTGTGTGAAGCGGCACGAGATAAGCACACGAAAAAGGCGAGCGGAAAGCCCAAGCACAAGATTGGGTTGTTGACGTGACTGCCATTATGCAATGTTTATCAGAATCTCTGAAGCACTGCGCCGACTTGCGTGTGTCGTATTATACTTATTGGAAGTGCTTGTGCTTATCTCACAAGTGTGTACCAGGTATGAAACCCGCAAAACAGAATTAAAGTGCATTCCAAGGTTACAATAGTTGCTGGTTTGAAGTATTAACAGTCATAACTTATGGGAGGAAGAAAGCAACACTCACACACACGCACGCGTCGCGTTTTCCTTGGATCTCTCGTAATAACCCTTTACAACCCGATAAAAGTGCTTGTTCGTGAAAAAGGCTTACAGGGAGTGTGACATTTCGTAACAATAAATTTTTGCAATTTGGCTTTTTTTCGACACCTAAGGCACTTTGTCTTTTTGTGGTTACATCGTTCAAATTAAAGATTGAAACAGGTTGACAAAACAAGAAAAGAAAAAAGAAAAGAAAAGAAATGAAAACAACGCTATCTATATTGAGTGGTACGCTGAAAGTTACTTTAGAAACTTTCTAGGATCCAGGGGAGGGGACCGGAGGGCCCGGGCCCCCATCTTATCTTTTTCGGAAATAGCGCATTTTCTTTGAAGTGCCGGAATTATCTTCGCAGAATTCAACATTCATAGTAAAGGGGGCCCCCTCCTTAGCTGAAGGTCTGGATCCGCCACTGGAAAGTGATGTCAATGTACTACATGAACTGTTTACTGGTTAGATAATGATGAAGATTGGGCTGAAAACAACTTTACTCAGTGTTTGATATCAGAACGTTTATTAGTCGATTTTACTTGACAAGTATTAACAGTACATTTTCGGTACATGCTTATAAAAATATTCTCAAATTTTCACGTTTCCAAAAAAGAAAAATCACGCATCGGTTGAGATTTCAAACGACTCTGGATATGAAGTTCATTCAAACACTAGTACTGCCAGTATTTCAGTATTGTTGCTGCTGGTTGAAAATGCAACAGGAATTTATTTTATCAGCTGTCTAATTAGATTAAAATAACGTACAGGTTGTTTTTCTTTCAGTCGCAATCTAAGATCGTCAGTCCAGACTCCTTTTTGCGTTATTCCATTTTTCTAGTCTTGCCAATCCAGCAAGTATCCAACATGTGACACTGAATTGACCAATAGAAATGATTTATGTCCATATTTGGAAAACGAAAGTGTCCTGGGAATTTTGGGAAAGCCCATCAAAGCAGGAAGTGAGCTCCATCCATGTTTGTTTGATTTTCGTCTTTCCTTCAGATTTCCTTAGCAGTAGAAGACGCTTTTCTGAAGTTAGTTTGGCTTTCAGTAATATCCTACAATCATGGGGTGATTTAAGCTTGTCATCATGTAGCCTGCTCATCAACACAGTGGCGATTAACCTTTTTAGCTGTGAAAACAGTCAGCATTGTAGCTCGGTCGTTCGATCAAAGGTAAGCATTAATAAAAGTTTTCTTTGTTTTGATACTCCAAGATTTCTTTGCAGCTTTCAGACAGATTTTAAAATCGTTGTCAGTCTTTTATCTCTGTTGTAGTAATTGTTTAAGTTTGTCAAGAGAAACTGTTCGATCATTGGTGACAGAAAATTTGCAAACATTCTTCTGTTGTTAATTCTGTCTGTTGTCAAGTGAAGCTGTTATCAATGCTATTTGTTCTTGTCGCGTTACTGCTACACTCAGAAGAGTACAGATAGTTAGGAGTTGATCAGTTAAATTTATCAGATAATTCCAATTTATCTTTAAAAGCGTCGGTTTCTCTCCATTAGTGGCGCCATTTGTGTTGACTGTTTCTATGTACATGTGGTATTTCGGACACTTGATTTTCCTCCTCAAAACTCGTGATCCAAAGCTTAGCTTTTATTTCCCAGTCTGTTGATTTGTTGGTGAGTCTTCTTCGCTCCCACAGAATGATTTTGTTACACTGATGGTGACAATATATTTAGCCTTGTTATAAACGTTGAGTAAGACTTAAGTTACTACATTGAGGGGGACATTGAGGTTTGCGGTATTGGCCAATTTTTCATGCGATATTTCTGTAATATTTTAATCTTGAATTGCGGTATTCTCCAAAACTCCGGGATTCTTTTTTTGGTTCACACTTCCAATAAGCACTATACGACACGCAAGCTGGCGCAGTGCATCAGAAATTCTGATGAAAATTGCATGATGGAAGTCGCGTCAACAACCCTTGTGCCAGTGAGTCTACAACATTCAGGTTTATATTAAGCGGATAAATCGTAAGGAATTTCAACTTAAACTGCCAATTTAATGACACAGATAGCAAAGCAAAAGGACATTGTAACCTGACTTTTGTTTATACAATGTTTGATAACATATAAAAACAATCATGTTATGCTAATTGTGCAGAATTTATTCAGCTGGTGCTTGGGTCGAAAATTTTGACCCATGCATAAGCCGAGGACGATTTTTTGGACCGATTTTTAGGTATAAAAAGGTCGACTTATACACAGGTAAATACGGTAGTTCTTTTTGCTTTTTGATGTTATAAGTTCAAGAAACTTACAAAACTTGCTCTGATTACTAAATGTTAATATTCATGTCTAGCAAGTGTAGCAGTGGGTTTTTGCAGGGACTCCAGATATGCAAATCAGTTACTCACTCACTAATTTTTAAGGTGTAGACACTCTTCGTAATAAGCCAGGGCCCCAACCTCAAGATCAAGAGTGCCTTGTTGAGTGCCCAAGTTTGTTCAACAATTAATATTTTGCTGTTCATGTGAGAGGGGTGATACAAATCGATACAGTCTGCAGCATCCATATCAGTCTTTAAGGTACACTCTATTATACATGCACAGACACATGTAAAATTGTATTCTTCAGGCAAATTTCTATCCCCCTCCCTCCTCCAATAGAAGGGGTTGGGAATTACAGGAACATTTTTGAGTCTCACAAGACCCAAAAATTTAAAGCAGTACATGTATGAAGCCAGATACACCGGTTGGTTGTTTTTATCTTTAAAGGTTTAGTGAGTCAGTCAGCTCCAGTGGTCATGTCTGGGTTCAAGATGTCAAAGGACGCTTGTAACAAGACTTGGTAAGTTTTTGTTATATATTTGAAGATTTTTATAATGAATTACTTACCAGGATCAAATAAGCTTTGTAGATGAGTGAATATTAGCATCATTTTCTGTTGAACCATTATTCTTCATGTGCAAAAGGTGAAAGTTATTTTAATTAATAAATTTAATTTAATTTCTGGATTACACAGTCCTATATGTACAGTACATGGCACCATGCCCCACTGGGGGCTATAAGGATTAAGAGGAAGATACAATGTATGTACAGTATGTGTTCAATTCCCTGTTTGGACTAATTTTGAAGACTGGTTCTAAATTTTATTTTATTTTATCTTATCTTAGTGTCAGTGTTCAAGACTAAAGGCTTCCTGTGATGTCTGGGCTATCAAAGGTATTAGTTTTATAATATTGTCACTCGACCCTTACCGTATATAACTCCAAAATGTTGTTGTTAAATGCGCGAAGGAATTTTTGCTCTGACTAAAATGTCTTTCAGAGACTTTTCCTTTGCAAATACGCAGATACGCATATTTCGCGTATATTTTGGGACGCTTATTTCTGAGCTGTACTGTAACAGTTAATTCGATTGCTCTTGGGTTAATTTTCTGCCCTGTGGATGCGTCACTATTTTTGCTAAGCTGTCATGCACATACATGCCTTGCATCTTGGAGAGGACAACTCCACATTTAAGACTAAGGCTACATCCACACTGAGTCATACGAATTGAAAACGCAACTCTGTCCGCACTAAAATGGCATTGTGTGGTTCCAGAAAATATCCTTCCCCCCCCTCCCCACGGAAGTTTCTTTAGTTTTAACCCCCTCACCCCCTCGGAATTTCCGTTCCGGGGGGGCATAGATCCCCCCCCCCCCCCCCCCTTCGGAATTTCCATTATTTCTTAACATGGATCGCTCCACCCCCTGGAAAATCTAAATCATTTTGTTCTTTACAAAGTGAAGACTACAACTCAGTTACACAATAAAATATGATAGCCTTTAATCAAACTCTGTCTTCGGCTCCATTTTAAACAACGCAACGCTTTGACATTGCTCTTCGCATACATGTAAACTAGCGTTATTTATCTTTGCCATGCATTTTGAAATTACTTCTATGTTGATTATGTGTGAAAATAAGTGTTTAAAGTTTAAACTGAGTGTTTTACATTTTACTTTCTTCTCCATTTTGAGCTGAAGTCTTCGGTTCCCCTTCATTGTATGCTAAAGCAGGCTTAAGGTCTGGTTTGCTTTCAAAACAAAGCAAATAAAAATTGCAACTTACAACATTCCTTGCTGGGCTAGTTATTTATCTAAAATTCTGCCTTGCAATCTACTAAAGCTTTGTTTTTAGGATTCCAGCAACTTCATAATCAGCTGCCTTCAATGTCATAAACATCTTTCACGTTCATCCAAAGTAATTTCACTAGTTTAGCAGCCAGGCCTTCTGAGAGGTTGAGCAAAAGTAACCCCTGAAAAACTTGTGGAAGATAATTTTAAAAGAATTGGCCATGTTCTAAACGAGCAGGGGACTGGGTACGAACATAGACCCAATGCAAATATTGCAGCTGTTAATTTTTGGCTCCCAGAAGAATCATTTGTCAACAAAATTAAATTACTCTAACTTAAAGATAAAGTCAAAGTAAATCAGTGTATGTAGTTTAAAAGCTACACTTTCATCTAATGGGAAGTTACAGGGACATTTATATTGCCAAAAACATGAAAACGAGGCTAGGCAGGCCAGGGTGACTTTTTCCATATAATTCTCTTAAATTTGAATGAGTCATAACTTTGCAGCCATTTAACCCAAAACACTGAAACTTCTCAGAATAGCATAATATTTCATATATATTTAAGTGCCACAATCAGCGTTTCAAGAAACTTGACCAAACAACAGAAATGAATGACAACCATTTTTGCATAAGGTCTATATTTTTTCTTGGATCCAGTCTCCTTCTATTATAAACAAAATATCTCCATTTGCAGCACTTTAAAAATGAACAGTGGGTCTGGCGTGTAACACACGTGGTACCCATCTTAGCTTAACTATCTTCGTTAGCTTGTTGGGAGTGCATCACCTTTGGTTAAGAATAAAATGGGAATGTCAGTGTTAATAGAAGTAAGTCTTTGCAGCAAAACTGTTGCCATGGCAATGGCACAGCGAGTGCCATCTTGTGCCTTTTATGATGAACATTGATGATGCCAAGTTTGAAGAACACCGCTTTAATACTCCAAGAGATATGCTTGATTAAGTGATTTATCCTTTTCTGGAATGATTAATGACGTCATCGCTTTCCTCATTTGCATATTACAAAAACCTAAATATCTCCATAATGAAAGAAGGTATTTCAAAAAGGAAAACGCCATTCGTCTTTATTTCTAAAAGCCTTAAAAATAAGCAATAAATATTTTTTACTTCATAGGCACTTTAATAATAGACCATTTTACAGTTGTCTGCTCAGATACCAGGCCTTTGAATGGTAGCGAGGCTAGAGGTGACCTTGTTTTGATACAGACCTCGCTGCTTTTGTTTTGCAAATCAAGTTGTTCTGATGTTAATGGTTCGCATTTACATGAGAAAAGCAGAGAGGTTTGTATCAATGCAAGGTCACCTCCAGCCTCGCTACCACTCAAAGGCTAGGCTACTGAGCAGACAACTGTAAAATGGCCTATTAAGAAATTTTCTTTTTTTGAGAGCCTTTTAAGCGCGATTTATGCAGCCTTTCGTACTATGTTTATCTTGTCGCAAGCGATGATTAATTTTTTCCAATTTCCAAGTAAACATTTGGGTCGCATTGTTCATGGTTTATGCTTTTCAGGGTCAACGTTTCTTCAATCAGGTATATATCATGCCGGTTACAAAATGAACCTGTCACCAAACTTTTCTAAGGTTGCAATCGCAATACTAAAATAAAACAGAAGAAGAGAGAGCTCCACATATGCCTTCCATACCTCGGAATTAAGACAAGACACCAGTGGAAGTGTGGGGATGAGTTTCTCCTGTCACATCCGCCATTTTGACTCGGTTACGAACAAAGAAGCATCTTTGTAGTAAGTGCTAGGAAACTCGGATGAAAAACAGAGACATTAAAAGCTTATGATGTAAACCTCATCTCAATGGAAAGGAGATTTATTTTTTGTTTTAAAACAACGTACGTAAGTATTTACTTCGTGCTTCGGATTGATCATGTGTTGCTTTTATTTTTTCATGTTTCTTCACCCTCTGGAAAAGGAGCTGCCCGTGAACCCCCTCCACCCCTCGGAAATTCTGGGTTTAAACCCCCCCCCTCCCCCTCGGAATTTCCAGTAACCTTCCGTGGGGGGGGGGGGGGGGGGGATGGATATTTTCTGGAACCACACATTTATTAAAAATGCTCTCCAGAGTAGGTAATTTGAAAACACTGGCAGTGTATTAGTGTGAACTGCGACAACGGCACTTTTCGAAAATGCTGACCTCACAACAGCCATCATGGTGGTTGATTTTTTGCATTGGCTCAAGGCCACGTCTTTGTGCTGTTAATTGCATTTGTTAGCTTCATTGTTGCTTTTTATTGTCAGATATATGGCATATTACCCATGAGATATAATTGATACAAAACCTTGGCAAACCCAACAAAACACATTGAGCAGAATAGTCCTGATTGTCTCAAAATGTCTGAAGCATTTGAAGATGCAGCCTGCTGAAATTGTGTTACATTGAATAAAAAAGGTTTATCTCATTCTTCATGTGTGCAATTCACAGGTTCTGCTATTGCAGTTCATGTGTGCCAATGTGCATATGATTTCAGGCTGTTCTGTAACCATAAATCTGTATCATTTTCAGGTGTACATGTCTTTCTTTCCTGCATGTTACATAAACACAAATTATAGTAAATTTCTTGAAATCTCTTTTGTTTTAGGGGTTCTTTGATCCCAGCATAGCCTCCACATCACAGGAAGGCCAGGTGGGAGTGGAAAAGAGGACATTGAGAGTCACTCTGTTGAGTAGCGAATGGAGATCATCAACAAATGGAGACGTGTCAACCATCAACCGAGAACTAGCAATACAGTTGGCCAAACACCCTGATGTACAAGTTAGTGTCTTCCTGCCTCAATGTAGTGAAGAGGACAAGAACAGTGCTGCTAATCACAGGGTTCAGCTTATTGAAGCAGAGAAAATGACGAGTGTGGATCCAGTTGATTGGCTGATTAATGTACCACAACACCATGGCATGGACTGCGTTATAGGACATGGAATACATCTCGGTCGACAAATACCACTCATTAAAGGACAACATCATCATTGCAAATGGATTCAGGTTGTTCACACTGCCCCTGAAGAACTTGGAATGTATAAAAGCATTTCTGATGGTGAGCAAATGCAGCAAACAGAGATAGAACTCTGTGAGAAAGCCGATCAAGTTGTGGCAGTTGGACCCAAGCTGGCAGATGCTTATAAGCGTTATCTTCGCTCTGGGAAAAAGCAACAAGATGTTCTCGATCTCACCCCAAGCATTTTCACTGAATTCTTGGAGGTAAAGCAAGCCACTGAAGAAAGAAACACGTTTTGTGTTTTAGTAATTGGGAGTGGTGATCATGAAGATTTTAATCTGAAGGGATACGACCTTGCTGCCCAAGCAATTGCAGAGTTGAAAGACAAATCCTACCAACTCAGGTTTATTTGTGCACCAACAGGGAAAGGAGGTGAAATAGCAGAAAAGTTACTTGAGCATGGCATTGCTCGTAATCAACTAATTGTTCGCAGTTTTCATGAAAGCAGGGAAGTACTGGCCAGATTATTCTGCGAGGTGGATCTGGCAATAATGCCATCAAGGACTGAGGGTTTTGGTTTGACTGCCCTTGAAGCCTTGTCTGCTGGTCTTCCTGTTCTTGTGAGTGGTAACTCAGGGCTTGCAGTAGCTCTCAAGAAAGTGCCCCATGGCTCAAGCTGTGTAGTGCATTCTGAAGATCCTAAAGACTGGGCCAAAGCAATCAGGGCTGTTCGTGAAAAAGATAGGGATGTACGACTTGCAGAGTCCAAACAACTTCGTGAAAAATATTTGGAGAAGTACAGTTGGCAGGAACCTTGTGGTTTTCTTGTGAAGAAGATGTGGGACCTTATGTTTGGTAAAGTTTCCTACTTTTGCCGTGCTTGAAAAAAAAAGGCACTTGATTGTCTTAATGGGCTTTGTATTTTGTTCACCCTCAGTCATCACACCATATTGAAGTGAATGTAAAGTTTGTTCCCCCATTCCTGTATCAGCATAACCTGTTTAATTTTTTCCTAGTGTGTTACTTTTGTATTCAGTTTCAGTGATTACAAAATACTCATAGATGATGCACACACCAAGTAATTTACATATAGATAACTGGTAACATATCTTTCTCGTATTCTACAAAAAATGGAAAGTAAAAGAATAGAATGAGATTTACCCATTTATATAATAAATATTTTGATGATCGATTGATAGGAACAATCTGTTTATGTACTACGAACAAGTTATAGTTGAGTTGAAAAATGATTTCATTGCCATTTTCTTCCAGAAGATCCATCACAAAACAAGCTAACTTCAACTGTAAAGGATAAAAGGCCGTTACCCCTTTTTAGTACTCAGCCTTCCAAACGAGTTAGACAAGAATTGACTGAACATGATCCTCATGAAGGTGAATATGAATATGCCAAGATAATAAATGAAATGTGTCAGTGGAAAAATGGATTTGTGTTGGTGTATATGTTGTGGTTTAATTTTATATTTGGTTTAAAAATTTTCAAACCACTTTGATTTTGATTTCCTTTTGTTTCAGATTATGATAATGAATACAAGACAATGAACAACAAAAATCAAAGTGGTTTGAAAAATTTTAAACCAAATATAAAATTAAACCACAACATATACTAGCATCTACAGTAGATGACCCGGCTTATTTAGCCTCAGTCTACAGTAATAATTTGGGGAAAGCTGTGCTCAGTATCCCTGATCACATAGCAGTAGCCTATATTGTGTTGGGGTTCAAATATTGTGCCACGCTTCACCAATATATTATGGCACAGTTATCTTGGCATGGGGAATTTGTTGAAAGTTAAAGCATAAAATAGAACTTTTAAAGGATATTAGCTATTGCTTGAAGTTTAGTGTGACATAATTATTTGACTGTGCTTTTATCTGGTTAAGGTTCCCCTGGCTGTCTGCCTTCATCTGTGAAACACAGTCAGTTGCCTTCTACTGTGACTAGTAAGGCTTATGAAGGACATGGTCATCAGAGTGAGTAGGAAAGATTATTGCATACACTTACAGCTTTACAAAGTAACAATATTGTTGTACTATATTAGCAGGTGACCTCAAAGGCCCTCCACCTTACTGTACAAATTCTGTATTACATTGTTTACGTTATTGTTGTTTTTTTTACATTGTTTGTATTTTCTTTTGGAAGGCTCCTCTGGTCATGGCAGGCCAGCTTCATCATTGGAATACAGTCAGTTGCCTTTTACTGCAGGCACTCAGTTTCCAACTCAAATGTATCAGACCAGTCACACTCAAAGTGAGTAGGAACTAAATAATTCCTTCAAGTAATACAATTTGTGGAGGGTTTACAACTCTATGAACAATGGTTCCAGAGGCACCTTCCCGAAACTCATCTACTGATGATGAGAATAACATAATATATAAAATTTCAGTTGCCAAATCCTTTGAAGCTTCATGTATTTTAGGTGACACATGTCTGTGACATAATATTTGAATGTGTTAATGTTTTTTGAATGGTCAAGGTTTCCTCAGGAGGATGCCTTCATCTATTAATCATAGTCAGCTTCCTTCTACTGTGCCCAGTCAGACTTATGAAGGACATGGTTATCAGAGAAGTCACATTCAGAGTAAGTAGGAAAAATAATTGTGTACATCTACAGCATTACCTCAAAGATGCTCTGATCACGACCTTATTGCACAAATTCTGTATTACATTGCTTCAGATATTTTTAAGTGTTTATATTTTTGTAAACTATTTTCATTCAGCTGACTCTGGTCATGGCAGGCCAGCTTCATCATTGGAATACAGTCAGTTGCCTTTCACTGCAGTCACTCAGTTTCCAAGTCCAATGTATCAGCCAAGTCACACTCAGAGTGAGTAGGAAATAATTTTCTGTAAATAATACAATATTTTTGGTTACAACTCTATAAGCCATGGTTCCAGAGACACCTTCCCCAAACTCATCTTTTGATGATGAGGATAAAAAATAAAGATCATGTCTGTGACATAATATTTGAGTCTGTTAATGCTTTTCTCCTGGGCAAGGTATCCCCGGGAGACTGCCTTCATCTGTGGAACACAATCAGTTGCCTTCTACTATGACCAGTCAGACTTATGAAAGACCTTGTCACACTCAGAGTGAGTAGGAAACATTATTTGGTGCAATTACAGTACAGCTTTTCAAAAAACTATGGAAATTCACATTTATTTGTTTTTTTCATTTGGAAGGCTCCTTGGGTCATGGCAGGTCAGCTTCATCATTGGAATATAGTCAGTTGCCTTCTAATGCAGGCACTCCGTTTCCAACTCAAATGTATCAGCCAAGTCAGACACAGAGTGAGTAGGAAAACATTTTCTACTTTTGTAAAAACTCTGTGTCACATTTAATTTGAGTAGAGATCACCAAGGTTTTGATGATCTTTACTGCTAGAAGGTCACCATTTACCAAATCTCTTTGAAGCTCTTTTATGTTACACCTAACATTGTTCCTGTTACATAATATTTGAATGTATTAATATTTTTCCTCTGGTCAAGGTTCCCCTTGCTGGTCACCTTCATCTGTGGAATACAGTCAGTTGCCTTCTACTGTGGCCAGCCAAACTTACAAAGGACACACTAATACTACTTGACAAAAAATATTAACAATATTTAACAGGTGCTCTCAAAGGCCCTCCATCCAAATTGCACAAATTTTTTATCACACTATTTTAGATTGTTTTGAGTGTTATTTTTTGCATTTGCTTCCGGAAGGTTCCTTTGGTGATGGCAGGCCACCTTCATACAGTCAGCTCTCTTTTACTCCAGCTGCTGTCTCGCAAGCCTATCAGAGTGAGTAGAAAAACTTACTTTCTACAATTATTACAATTTCTTTTGGTGAGAACTGTTAGGGTAAATTCCAACAAGCAGCGTGGTCCAAAAAGTAGCGACAGCACATAGAATGAAAACACGACCAGAGATTAACCTTCTTGCCAAAATTCCATCAGTGATGTTAAGCAGTGTAAGGTACAATAAAACACGTTTGTAGATTCCGAAAAGTGAACGGACTCCCCTCCCCCCCCCCCCTGGCAGGGCATCAAAACTCTGCACCAGCTTTTAATTTGTGTCCAGAGGTCTGAGATTGATAACTTTTGTTAGGTGATCGATGCATCTCAAACTCCATAAAACATTAGCAATGAAAAACATTTTTAAGTTACATCCAAAGGATTGACTTTTGACTATTCGCTAATTGTCCAAAACTGACAAATCCATGTTCTGATTGCCAAAATTGGAAATAAGTCCAGCAAATTCAGTTACCAATTTCTTTTTAAAACTTGGCATGACATGCTGCTTAAACACTGGTGTAGTTCCCACACAATGAAATAATTTTGCTACTGCATACCTTGTTTAGTCTCAGTAGTACTATGCCAAGAAAAATATATACTTATAATAAACATGTGCTGAAAGTTTGGTTTAACAAAATAATTATATTTTTTTGTTGTTGTTTAACATGTTCTTGACAGTGGAACACAGTCAGTTGCCTTTACCTGCAGCACCCACTCAGACTCATGGAGAACCAAGTTTTCTGAGAAGTCATCATCCTCAAGGTAAGTAAAACAATCTCTTTGTGCAATCAAAACAATTAATGATAACTTCTAACAGGGAGTTTGAAGCCACTTACCTTCATTGCATGAGGTGTTTTTAGCACATTTTATTCTTTTGATGAAAAATAATTAATATTATGGTGAACGAAACAAGGAATTTTAGGGTGCTAAGAAATCTAAACAAAATAAACAAAATGTAGATCCATGCATGTAGATAGTTTTGCATGTTAAAAATGTCAAATAATTTTATTGCTCTGACAGCTGGCAGTTTAGTTTTTCCTGTGGTAGTAGGTAGGTTTATATGTACCTCATTTTAATCATATCATATTGAAGGTCCTTCTGTTTATGGCTGGCCCCGAGTGGAATACAATCAGTGGCCTTCTGCTGCTACTCAGACTTATGGAGAAGCTGCTTATCAGAGAATCCACACTCAGAGTGAGAAGAAAAATTTATTAATTAATTTATTTGTTTCTGCAATTGCAATGATATTGATAAAAGAGAACTTGAAGACCATCCACCTTTTCACGATAATTAGCCTTGTATCAGTTGTTGTTTTACTATTTGTAGCCACACTTCATTTTTGTTGTACATAACATATTCTGCCCTATTATGTGTTTCACCCTCTTCTCAGACTCTTGTAGGTTAGATCACTCTTTCCCCACCTTTTCAGTGCATCAGTGGTGTTATTTACCGTGCAGAGTTTGGGGTGAATAACCATCAAAACAAAAAACAACGCTGAGCAAACTAAGTCTAACTTGTATTTTTCATCTGTTAAAAGGCTCCTCTGGTTATGGCTTGCAACCGCAACCAGTGATATCCAATCAGTTACCCTTTGCCTCAAGTACTCCAACTCATGAAGAAGCCAATTACATGACAAGCTACATTCAGGGTAAGTTTCATCTGCAGTTATTTTATACAATAATGAGTGCAGAACAGGTAATATTTACCTCAAAGGTAATCCAACTTATTCAAATTCTGTATTGTTATTGTTATTTTTGTAAATATTATTTTTTGTGGCACAAAAATAAAGTTTTGTTTCTTTTCTTGAAACAATGAAAATAAGGATTCCTGTCTGCTTGTAATGTAACTGTAAGCTTTATTGTATTATTTTTATTTACAGAATTAATAACTAAAGAACGATTTTTAATGGTGTTTTTCTTCTCCAGGCTCCTTTGGCTGGCCAGCTTTATCAATGAGGCACAATCAGTTGCCTTGTGCTGCAGCTATTCCAGTGCAGGTAGAACCCACTTTCCAGAGAAGTCATCACACCCAGAGTGAGTAGGAAAAAATTTAAGTCACAACGAATGATGATAGGGAGTTTATGGGCCATCCATCATATTACACATTAGTTCTTCTCACATTGCTTTGTAGGCAAAGAATTTGGAATTTGTACATTGTAAACTGAGTTTGTTTGAAAATGTTGACAATAAAGTTTTCTGCCATAATTTTTCAAAATAACATCATCTTAATGGTAGTAGCAAACTTGTAGATACAATCAAACCGTCAAGCTCCTCTGGTTATGGCCATCTGCCTTCATCTGTTGAATATATTCAGTTCCATTTTCCTGTGTCCACTCCAATAACTGATAAACCAAGTCATCACTGACATCACACTCAGAGTGTGAAAATTATTTTGTGTAATCAAAATCAATCACAACAAATGTTTACAGCTCGCTTAAAAGACTTCTACAATGTGTAGTGGAATCCCCATTTCTTGAACCTCCAGGTGAAACAAATGCTCCAAGATATTGGGGGGTTTGAGAAATGGACGTAAAATTACAGAGAAGTACTATCCAAGGGAAATGAAAATCGATTTGAGGGCGCTTTCTTGGTGTTGCGGATCACCAAATGACGTCATCTTTATCATCCCACAGTCTCTTATAGTTATCACTAATCGTTCATGTTATATCGGCGAATTTGTCGGTACCGACAAACCGACATTTTGTGACTTTATTATTCGAGTCTTCGTATGGGCGAACCGACGGACCGACAGACCGACAAACCGACAAAATCTGTCGGTCAATTTGTCGGTACCGACAAACCGACATTTTTTGATTTAATTATTAGAGTCTTCATATGGGCGAACCGACGGACCGACAGACCGACAAAATCTGTCGGTCAATTTGTCGGTACCGACAAACCGACACTTTTTGAATTCATTATTTGAGTCTTCATATGGGCGAACCGACGGACCGACAGACCGACAAAATCTGTCGGTCAATTTGTCGGTACCGACAAACCAACAGTTTTTGACTTAATTATTTGAGTCTTCATATAGGCGAACCGACAGACCGACGGACTGACAAAATTTGTCGGTACCGACAAACCGACAGTTTTTGACTTAATTATTTGAGTCTTCATATAGGCGAACCGACAGACCGACAAACCGACAGTTTTTGACTTAATTATTTGAGTCTTCATATAGGCGAACCGACGGAACGACAAACCGACAAAATTTGTCGGTACCGACAAACCGACAGTTTTTGACTTAATTATTTGAGTCTTCATATAGGCGAACCGACAGACCGACGGACCGACAAACCGACAAAATTTGTCGGTCAACTTGTCGGTACCGACAAACCGACAGTTTTTGACTTAATTATTTGAGTCTTCATATAGGCGAACCGACAGACCGACGGACCGACAAACCGACAAAATCTGTCGGTCAATTTGTCGGTACCGACAAACCGACACTTTTTGACTTAATTATTAGAGTCTTCATATAGGCGAACCGACGGACCGACAAACCGACAAAATTTGTCGGTCAATTTGTCGGTACCGACAAACCGACAGTTTTTGAATTCATTATTTGAGTCTTCATATAGGCGAACCGACAGACTGACGGACCGACAAACCGACAAAATTTGTCGATCTATTTGTTGGTACCGACAAACCGACAGTTTTTGACTTAATTTTGTGTTTGAGCAAACATTTTCGGCTTCAATTCATTAACGAAAAGCCACACAACATTTCTTAGGATTATTGCAAAGATTAAAATATAATTTACAGTCAAAACAGCTCAAGCGTTCCTATCAATGGTGAATTAATGGATTCATTAACAGAAAATTGATTTCATTCTTTGCTTCAGTATACCATTCTTGAAGGGAATATTTCAATGTTCAAACAGCGACTCGATTCAAATGTCGAGTTTTGATTTGATTGTTGGCTAGCTTCACGCGATGAGCACGTTGGAATTTGACCAAAATCTGCATAATTTTGACTGGAACTGGTCTACTGTCAAATGCCACACCAGAAACACTTATGAGTTTCTGGCAACACACAGTCTTTTCTCGTCATTTTGTTTGTCACTCACTTTTTTCAACCCTCTCATAATACGAGAGAGATTTTAGTACACTAAAAAGGCTCAAAAATACTGGGAAAGTGCTGTTGACCCATATTATTAATTATTAATTAATTAATTATTAATTAATTATTAATTATTACCCAGTTTTTGTTTTTATGCAAATTAGGCATATTTTGTCGCACGAAGCCAGCATTATGAAATTAACAGTTTTGTTGCTAGTTGGGAGAAAATATATTCCGTATTGGGCGGAGTCGCGAAGCGACGGAGCCCATTACGCCCTCAATTGGTGGTTTTCACTGTCACGCAATAAAAAAATAAAATCGAAACCATTCAACGACAGAAGCTATGAAATTCAGATATTATAGAAGATAAATAGATAAACGATTTGTCCAAATCTCAGGTCTGTGCGGTGCACTGTTTGCGAGTAATTTGCCGAAACGTTCCACGCAAATTTATAAAGCTCAGTATGAAGACGCCATATTTGTGTCCTTCCGAGGGGCACAAACATGGCCGCCGCGAGTCAGAGAAACCATCTGGAACTTAATTTTGCTATTAATAGGGACTACTTTTGGCTCATGATCTATTACACTTTCACATAAACAGCACTTAGTACATTGGGAATGTTCGATCTGCAAAAATGGAAAGGAAAGGCCTTTTTTGAATCAAAACAACTTTGTCACGGCACTCAGCTTTATATCACATACGGCGGAGAACTCGAATATTCAAAATGCTCTGTTTTTAAAACGAAGGGCACAACCAAGCTGGAAATTTGCCAAAAGATATATTTTTAGTTTATCTTACACCTAGTGATATCAAAAGTTTAGCAGGCCTATTAAATTTTGATTTCAGAATTTTATGACGTAACATGAAAACCAAGAATATAATGTGGTATTGCCGTCTCAAAATCGAAATAAGTTTTGTATCGCGATTCAACTATTGATTTTGAGACATCTTAGCCTTAGCAGATAATAAACATAATATTGTTGTTGATTAAGATTCCAATTCTTATTTCTTGGGAAGAGTTGAGCAGCATTACCGAACACGCAATAACATTTTTAGTTACTTGAGTTTCGACTTTAACCGTCGGTCTGTCGTTGCGTAAAGCTAGCCAACAATCAAATCAAAACTCGACATTTGAATCGAGTCGCCGTTTGAACATTGAAATATTCCCTTCAAGAATGGTATACTGAAGCAAAGAATGAAATCAATTTTCTGTTAATGAATCCATTAATTCACCATTGATAGGAACGCTTGAGCTGTTTTGACTGTAAATTATATTTTAATCTTTGCAATAATCCTAAGAAATGTTGTGTGGCTTTTCGTTAATGAATTGAAGCCGAAAATGTTTGCTCACACACAAACAATTTCTCTTTAGTAACAGTACGTCTGCGAAAAGTAGTAGTCCGTCGGTTTGTGTGTACTATGACCATCCCTGTATACGATGACTCAAATAATGAATTCAAAAACTGTCGGTTTGTCGGTACCGACAAATTGACCGACAAATTTTGTCGGTTTGTCGGTCCGTCGGTCTGTCGGTTCGCCTATATGAAGACTCAAATAATTAAGTCAAAAACTGTCGGTTTGTCGGTACCGACAAATTGACCGACAAATTTTGTCGGTCTGTCGGTTCACCTATATGAAGACTCAAATAATAAATTCAAAAAGTGTTGGTTTGTCGGTACCGACAAATTGACCGACAGATTTTGTCGGTTTGTCGGTCTGTCGGTCTGTCGGTTCGCCTATATGAAGACTCTAATAATTAAGTCAAAAAGTGTCGGTTTGTCGGTACCGACAAATTGACCGACAGATTTTGTCGGTTTGTCGGTCTGTCGGTCTGTCGGTTCGCCCATATGAAGACTCTAATAATTAAATCAAAAAGTGTCGGTTTGTCGGTACCGACAAATTGACCGACAGATTTTGTCGGTTTGTCGGTCCGTCGGTTCGCCCATACGAAGACTCGAATAATTAAGTCACAAAATGTCGGTTTGTCGGTACCGACAAATTCGCCGATATAACATGAACGATTGGTGATAACTATAAGAGACTGTGGGATGATAAAGATGACGTCATTTGGTGATCCGCAACACCAAGAAAGCGCCGATTTGAGAAATCGGGGGTAAAATTACAGAGAAGTACTATCCAAGGGAAATCAAAATTGGTTTGAGAAAGCGGGATTGTAATAGTAGAGTGTACTAAAATTATTCAATTTAGTGTCCAGGTGCTTATTTTCTTGTGGGAGCTCAAGTGAGGGCACCTGTTACGCCGCAAAATGTAATAATCGCCGCAAAATGTAATACTAACGCAAAATGTAATAACAATTGCCGCAAAATGTAATACTGACGCAAAATGTAATAACATTGACGCAAAATGTAATAAAGTGTTCAACGCAAAATGTATTAACTTTCCAACGCAAAATGTAATAACTTTTTTAACGCAAAATGTAACAACGCAAAATGTAATACAAGTCTGTATAAGAAGTCAAAGTACCTATTCAAAAGTCTCTCGTATTAAGGTGCACGGCGGGTGTATCTGAAGTGTACTCAAGCTACACAACTAGCCAATGGTGTAATGTTGTTTTCAATCCTTTCTTGTTTCAAGCTTTACCGTCTTGTTTTGTTTTTCTTTTACGCCATTTTTCTAGCTTTTCAAGCTAGTGCGTATTTTTCCTTTAACTCCTCGATGTCTGTTGAGTGCAGTATGTAACTTCTTGCAAGAAGTAGAACGGGGCCTGTCCATAAACAATAAGACATGGTACAGTATAATAAAGGTGACAGGCCTAAAAGACTTATACGTTCGTGACATTTGTACATTGGCCGTATTGTTGTAGCTGCGATGCCGGGCCAGGCTTTTTCACTAATATTGTTGCAAGATGTAATGATTGTAGACGTCACTCAAAGTGTAGAATAAAAAACTCAAATTGCAAGGCAAGTAAAATGTTAAAAGCTTTTTAACATTTAGGTAAATGTGACTGAGTCATGATCTCACAAGTTATTACATTTTGCGTTAAAAAAGTTATTACATTTTGCGTTGGAAAGTTATTACATTTTGCGTTGAACACTTTATTACATTATGCGTCAATGTTATTACATTTTGTGTCAGTATTACATTTTGCGGCGATTGTTATTACATTTTGCGTTAGTATTACATTTTGCGACGATTATTACACTTTGCGGCGTAACAGCACCTGTTGGAGACAGGGCACTTAATTGGGACGAGGTGCTTAACTATTTCTTTTTTAAAACATAAAATTGTTCCTTACGGTTTTAAGTCTTAGGAGATTCCAGATGGCAGAGAATGGTGTTGAAAATTAGGATTGAAAAAGTTTACTGACAGGTAACTTACATGTTCTGTTTTAGCTGGTGGTCTGGCTGTTGTCATCAGAATTCTTAAAGCCGAGTACAAAAGACGATCTCAGTTGAAGCCACTCCTTTGGGAAAACACCATTCAGTTACCACTTGAAGACGTCTACACCAGGTTGAAAATCGTTTCAAGAAGAAAAAGAGACTTTCAGTTGTTAAACAATGAGGTGAACATGTACGACATCTTTAAAGACGAGGACGACGTCATTGCGCTCGTAGAGGGAAGCCCTGGAATCGGCAAGACAACTTTTTGCCTCAAAATTGCCCATGACTGGGCAAAAGAACGAATTCCAAAGGAGTATTCCTTTCCTGAATTTGAGATTGTGCTACTGCTGAAATGCCGGGATATTGATGGAGACATAATGGAAGCCATTGATGAACAACTTCTTCCAGAACGTATGGAGGAAACTGTGAAGAAGGAGCTAATGGATTACATTGAGGATTTTCATTACCAAGAAAAGGTTTTGATCATTTTGGATGGTCTAGATGAGCTGCCTAAAAAATCAGAAAGTCAAGTCGATAGATTGCTTCACAAAAAGATTTTACCTTTTTGCTATGTTCTGGTTACATCTCGTCAAGAAAGAGGCATTGTAGTACGAAAGAAGGTTGGCTTTGATATTCTTTTACAAATCGAAGGATTTACCAAAAAAGATGCTTTTGAGTACATCAGAAAACATTTTAGGAATGCTGGTGCTGAGCATTTGCCAAAAGGAGAGAAGCTCATTGAAGAAATTCGAAAAAATGATTTCCTAGATGCATTGTTAAACAATCCATTAAATCTGCTTCTTCTTTGTGTTGTTTTCGAGGACTATCAAGGAGAACTGCCATCTGTTCGCACAGAACTTTATCAGATCATTGTCAGATGCCTTTTAAGGAGATATTGTGCAAAACATAACTTGGAAGCTCCTAAAGATGACAAAGCTCTAGAGCAGTTATTTGAAGATAGTTTACTAGTACTGGGAGAGTTAGCTTGGCGATGCCTAGAGGAATATCGGTTTTCTTTTGCTGAAGAAGAATTGGCAAGATTTGAAAGAAGCAATAAAGATCTGGCAGCTCGCAAACTTGGCCTTGTGTTCAAGGAAGTTAGTTCGAAGAAGGTCAACCCACAGCATGAGTACCACTTCTTTCACAAGACGTTTCAAGAGTATTTGGCTGCATTATATCTTGCACACATGATAGAAAAAAAGAAAACGAATGTTTTTCAGGACTTGCAGTTAAAGTGGTTTATGGGGATAGTACAACAATACCGTCAAGCGTTTCTCTTTGTGTCTGGTATACTGGGCGAGGATGCTAGTGTTCTTTTTGGACAGATTGGCGAGATGCTTGAAAGTGAAGGCTGGGACTGGCACGAGTGCTCTGACCAAGAGGCGACTTTCTTTATCGAAAGTTTCAATGAAAGTAGAAATGCAGAACAAGTGGCAATGACTCTCTGTTCCTTCGTCCCATTTCCACTGACTGTAGAAATTGCTTTCAGTGATGATATACACTTTACAGGTATTTTGTCGGTTGCAAATGCCTGCAAGAACTTTTCACAGTTGCAGCACCCTCTTCATCTTACTGTACCAAATGTATATCAACTTGGAGATAATGAAGTGACTACAATTGCTGATTTCCTGATATCCTGCCCACAGCTGGAAACGCTTTGTTTATCTTCCTTTACCGATGGTACACAAGGCAGCCTCTCTTCTGATTCAGCTATTTGTATTGGCAACAGTTTGGCTGCAAATAAGACCTTAAGAACTGTAACATTTAAATTGAGAGATGAGCGTGGTGAGGCTTGGGCCAATGCTCTTGAAACAGGAGTGCCTTCAGATACACCATTACCATCTGTTGTTCTCAAGATTTACGGTTCAATGAGTGACACTGCAATACAGGCTTTGAAAACGGTTTTATCGAACAAATCTTTGACCTCTCTCGACCTCATCATATATGGAGACATGACGGATTCTCAAGCAGCTGCTGTTGGTGAAAAACTTGCAGCAGAAGCCATTTTGAAGTCCCTTACTCTGATTGTTTATGGGAAACTAAGCTATGCTGGTGCCGTCTCCTTAAAGATAGGTTTTAAAGAAAACACTTCTTTAAATTCTTTGAAAGTGAAAGTGTTTGGAGAGCTTCCTGAAAACTGGGGGACTATCACTGAGAATGAACTCATGGCAAGAAAGTCATTTGTGTCAGTTACAGTTCATCCAAATATCGCTGGAAAAATAACAACTGGTCAGATGGTTCCCCTTTGTCCTGGTTTGGAACTGCACTCATTAACTTTAAACCTTTGGGGCGAATTGAGATGCAATGAGGCAGAAACTCTCTGTAAACTGTTAATAGAATCCTCAACTTGTGTCACTTTGAACATGCACGGAAGAGTAACAGATGATGTTGCTGACTGTTTTTTAAGGTATTTAAAGCTTTGCAAAACCCTGTCCTCCCTTAGGATCAACATTTGGGGAGAACTGACCAGAGATGGAAACAGCGCTCTTCAACAGCTATGTAATCAAAGAGATTCCTTTTCCCTTAGTGTCTGTGGGACGACCTCAGATGACTGTATTTTTAATCACCTTGATTCCACTATCAACTTTCCCTTTTCCTTGACGCCAGTCTTTACGAAAGTCAAAGAAACCCTTACAAGTAAGCTTAGTCTTAACATCACTAACCATGGGGACGCGACTGGAGACGGGGGTCATGGTCTGAGGGATGGTTTGGCGGAAAACACTTCATTAACTACACTTAGTCTTACATTCAACGACTGCAGTGACATGAGTGAAGACTGGGGTCATGGTCTGGGTGATGGTTTGGCGGAAAACACTTCATTAACTACACTTAGTCTTACATTCAACGACTGCAGTGAATTGATTGGAGACTGGGCACGTGGTCTGGGTGATGGTTTGGCAGAAAACACTTCATTAACTACACTTAGTCTTACATTCAACGACTGCAGTGAATTGATTGGAGACTGGGCACGTGGTCTGGGTGATGGTTTGGCAGAAAACACTTCATTAACTACACTTAGTCTTACATTCAACGACTGCAGTGAATTGATTGGAGACTGGGCACGTGGTCTGGGTGATGGTTTGGCAGAAAACACTTCATTAACTACACTTAGTCTTACATTCAACGACTGCAGTGAATTGATTGGAGACTGGGCACGTGGTCTGGGTGATGGTTTGGCGGAAAACACTTCATTAACTACACTTAGTCGTACATTCAACGACTGCAGTGACATGAGTGAAGACTGGGGTCATGGTTTGGGTGATGGTTTGGCGAAAAACACTTCATTAACTACACTTAGTCTTACATTCAACGACTGCAGTGACATGAGTGAAGACTGGGGTCATGGTCTGGGTGATGGTTTGGCGGAAAACACTTCATTAACTACACTTAGTCTTACATTCAACGACTGCAGTGAATTGATTGGAGACTGGGCACGTGGTCTGGGTGATGGTTTGGCAGAAAACACTTCATTAACTACACTTAGTCTTACATTCAACGACTGCAGTGAATTGATTGGAGACTGGGCACGTGGTCTGGGTGATGGTTTGGCGGAAAACACTTCATTAACTACACTTAGTCTTACATTCAACCACTGCAGTGACATGATTAGAGACTGGGCACGTGGTCTGGGTGGTGGTTTGGTGGAAAACACTTCATTAACTACACTTAGTCTTACATTCAACAACCTCAGTGACATGCGTGGAGACTGGGCACGTGGTCTGGGCGATGGTTTGGCGAAAAACACTTCATTAGCTACACTTAGTCTTACATTCAACAACCTCAGTGACATGCGTGGAGACTGGGCACGTGGTCTGGGTGATGGTTTGGCGGAAAACACTTCATTAACTACACTTAGTCTTACATTCATCGTCTACAGTGAATTGATTGGAGACTGGGGACGTGGTCTGGGTGATGGTTTGGCGAAGAACACTTCATTAACTACACTTAGTCTTACATTCAATGTCTACAGTGAATTGATTGGAGACTGGACATGTGGTCTGAGTGATGGTTTGGCAAAAAACGCTTCATTAACTACACTTAGTCTTACATTCAACGTCTACAGTGAATTGATTGGAGACTGGACATGTGGTCTGGGTGATGGTTTGGCAAAAAACACTTCATTAACTACACTTAGTCTTGTGTATAATAACTGCAGTGGCACGAGTGGAGACTGGTTGAATAATCTGTGGGACAGTCTGGCAAAAAGTGATTCAATAGCTACTCTGAGTTTCACAATTTATGACCACGGTAATACAAGTAGCCTCCTTGGATGTGATCTCGGTCGTCGTTTGGCAAACTGCAAGTCGCTAACTATTGTTAATCTAACAGTAAGCTTGTATGGAGAGGCCATTGGGTGCTGAAAACAATAATTCTGTGAGTAGAGTTTAAACGCAATTTCTTAATGTAATTTTCGTTAGTTTTGCGCGATGTTACATTTTTTGAGCACTACTTTTTGGATAAAATTGCAATTTACAGATAACTGAGCACTAAGATTTCGTTTTAACTTCAGGCGCCATTGAGTTGCGCGACAAAATCACCTGTGTAAACGGGCCTGAAAACTTTTTAACCAGGTAACATTTATTATGGTTAATGTGGCTGTTAGGATCATTGTGTGCACTTGGCAACAGAAGTATGGAAAATGTTTCAAGAGAGATGTTGCGAGATGGAGTGCTTTCAAACATTATTCATGTGCAAAGATCACCTGACATGAGCAGACGCGTCACACCACGTTAGTTTTTCGTGCCCTCAGCTCACGTGCTCACACACTAGACTAACCCTGAGAAAAATAAGCTTTAACCCAGGCAGACTGTTAAAATGCCCCGTTGACCTTCTCTTTTTATACACGCCTCCTAAACGGACCTGTTTATTGCAATGTGTAGTTCAGTGTAAATAATGTGTATACACCTGATTGAAGAATCGTTGACCCATGAAAAACATAAACCATGAATGATGCGACCCAAATGTTTCCGGGTATCTGGAAAAATAATCGATGTCTGTGACAATAAACATGATAATAAAACAGACTGTATAAATCATATGCTCTTAAGGAAATATCTTGATGATCAATGAAAGGAATATTACATGTACTTAGCTTACAAATGCGGTCTATCCAGAATACCATTGGGTGATATCGTTCATGGTTTATGCTTTTCACGGGGTCAACGTTTCTTCAATTAGGTGTATAATGAGAAAATGTCAAATCATGTATAGTTTCAGTTTGGCATTTCCCATTGAAATATGAGAAACGAGACATTGTTTAGTTTAGTTTTGTAATAATTAGAAAGCCGGAAATGTGACATTGTGACTGCGTTTTTGCAACTGTCCATGTCCACTTATGATATTGTGAATCAAACCAGATGTATTAAGTATTATAACATTAGGGGACCAAATTGTCTTTCATTGCCTTTAAGGAACGTTTTTGTAATCTTGATACTTAGAATTAATACTCAATGATAACTTTTGGGCCCCTCACCTCAAAATTCATTCCTACAGGCCTGACAGGTATGTTAATTACACATTTTTTTCACTATACACCTGTAAACTGCTACTTACTTTTTATGTCATAAAATAAATGGAGAGTAACGTTTAAAAAGTACAGGCTATTTAATAAATTTAATTAATTCCAAAAACAAATTGTGCGTGAAAAACAAGTAAAATCATAGGGCTGCAGTTAAAAAAAAATCTTGCACAGGCAATGGGCCAAAAAAGAAATTCATGCAAGCCAAAAAAACCCTCCTCTCCCCCAACTTTTCTAATGGTCAATGCGCTGTGTAACGCTCAATTTCCTGTCACGCAACCCTTTTGACCGGTAGGAGACTGGGCTGTGGGGACCTCACAAGACATTCACGTGAAGTTCGTAAAGTCGGTTCAGCGTGAAAGATGGCTGTTTCGCTTTTTATTTTAGCTTTCTTTTCCTTCGCTGGGGCTACTGTTCCTTACAAGACCGCTTATTTTGAGCAGAATCTTGATCATTTCAACTTCGTTCAAGATATAACGTTTAAACAACGCTACCTTTATACAGGTAAGTCAACTGTTATGAGCTGGTCTTTACACAGAGCACAGTAAATCGGTTAACAAGGCTGGATCTTTTACACATGTAATATGATCTTTATGTGCTTGCTTGAAAGACAGGAAGAGTAGTTTGTTCAGCTTTATCAGTTCTCTGATGTATAGGATAATGTATTGAATCTGTATTTCCTTTTGAGGAAAACAATTTTGAAACCTGAACACCCCCCCTCCCCCAATTTTTAACTCCCCTTTTTGCATTGTATTAGCATAACATAACAAAATGAACATGTAGTCAGACATACCATCACTATGGAACCTTAAAATTGCTAAGCAAACATTCACTCAATTTTGTGTCCATTTCATATAAAAAGGGAAAAATAGTGTTTATTGACAGCAGTGCTTTGAGATGTGATTTGACTGATATCTTCGTGTAGCATCATCGACATTCAACAGATGCTTGCAAAGGACACTGGTTGATGGTGTCCCTTTAAGGACTCAAGCATCATAAGGGTGTCCCCTTTTCTTTCTCTGTCTTCTGTCAAATGCATTTCCTGATTTTGCCGGGTTGGGTCGGTCGGATTTAAAAAAATTCAGGAGCAAGGGTCCGGACCTATTAGGTAAGGTAAGGTCAACTTTATTTAGGCAGGGTGGTCCAATCAGCACTTGGCTGGTATCAAAAGGGGCCCTGCGTAAATTAAGACTACATTAAATTTCTATATATAAAGATTAATATTTACAATTATAAAAAACGGGTAAAAAGTGCTTAAAAAATACAAATGAAATATAATTATTTTAAAAAATTAAAAATAAAAACTACTCTCTAAAATAAAATCTAAAATTTTTAAAAATGGGGAGCGATGTTGCTTCTTTTATTGTAGTGGGTAAATTATTAAAATGAAGTGCACCAGAGTATCTGAAAGTCCTTTTCCCTAGCGTTAACTTGGGTTTCGGCAAGTGCATGTCGTTCCTTTTCCTCGTGTTGTAAGAATGAACGTTGCAATTTCTAATAAAATAATTACCCAAGAATTACCATGGAGCCGAGATATGGTAACAAAATCAACGAAGCAGCAAAGGAGGAAGAAAGAGCTGATGATATGCCAGTTTCCATGACTTTCCAGCAGCTGCTCAAATAATCTAAGTCATTAAGGTTGCGCAGGCTCCTTGCTATATTATGTATGTATTTATGTAAAGAGTATGTACGAACTGCGACGACTGAAGCCGACAACAAATGAAATATTCATGAAACTATATCTCTCAAAGTTCTTTGTATAAGCAATTACACTTGTTCTCAGCTTTGTGTCCCGTGCGTTGGATTGAGCGAATTATCATAATTAAATTTGCAGCTTTGAATAAAGCGCACGCTGTTGTAAACATTGACTCAGAAGGTCTTCGGAAGCAGCAAAACCTGCAATTTTGTGTCCAAGTTTTCTCCACCGATACAGAATTTGGGGAGTTGATTCGTGAGGAACATAAACTTGGGGTACTGTATTGTGCCCTGACAGAAGTGAGTTTAAAAAAAACTCTCTTTCAAAAAGAAGATATCACGTCTCAAATTTTAGATTTCACATTTTTACTCCCTTAGAAGCCAATAATTTCCAGCAATTTTATTTTGAATTCGAGAAATTTCGTTCTGTCAGGGCACAGAAGAGGTTATGATTTAGCACTAGGTTATGTAATCATTTAATTCGGTGCGGTATTCTTGCTGAAAACTTGGACACAAAACCGCATTATGTGCAGTTTAACTTTGAAAGTTTAAAACATCACAGTAACCGACGAGCTGCCAGTAAAACTACAACCATGATGTAATTTCATCATCCCCTTATATCCTTGATAAGATTTAGAGGAATCAATGTTCAAAATTCGGAGAATTAATAAGCTTTACAAGATAACACCCCCTCCAGAAATTTGGCTAATGAATTTATTAATGAGCAAGGGTCCTGCGCGACCTTAATAATATTTCTAACATCATGGTTGTAATTTCTATCTATCTTTACCATAAAATGATACATGATGATGAATGCCATTCTACAAAGTCTTCATTGTGCTGAAAGTATTTTTTCAATGCCTTTTTTATGGACTTATTTTTTAAGAAGAGTGTAAATACACTGGCATATTCTTCTCATTGTCTGTGGGATGAGGAGAAAGTCTCATTTTGATATTTAATTTAATCTTAAGACCACAAATAAGAAACTGCCACCATAATGATACCTAATGAAAATATACCTTTTTAATTCAAGTAGGGTGTAGAATGGTAAAATCCGAGACTTGCTGAGACGCCGAGACCCTCATTTAAAATCCGAGACTGAGGCACTGCGATTCAAAAATCGGAGCGCGAGACTCTGTGATCTAGAAATGCCAGCACGAGACTATTACAACGCTAGTCTAACGCTCTGTAGTTCACTGCTTTAATTTGCTGTTGTTGTTGCCGTTGTTTTGTGACAGTTCAAACTGATTAAAACTTTTGCTTGGTTTGTGAGACTCAGAGACTCAATTTCAAGATTTGAGATTCCGAGACGAGCTTTATTTTTTGCGAGCTCGAGACTCTAGTTTGCTATGCCGAGATTTCGAGACCCACTTAAAATTTTCTGAGACCCATGATTTTTCAAGGACCATTCTATACCCCTTCAAGTGCAGTCATCATAAGAAATTACTAAA